>CAJINV010000004.1:1780298-1790955 GCA_905178155.1 Amoebophrya sp. A120 | reverse complement strand
CTTCACCATGTTCCGCGAATCCCCCAAATACTACGAAGGCAAAGCCATCAGGATCGTAGTGAAATGAATGGACTCAGCTCGGTCCAGACGTTCAGAATGGTCGCCCTGGGGGACTTGACTCCCGCCAGGGTTGAGCATTATGCCGACAGCCTTGAGGGATGGACTCCCATGCTGTTTTGCCACTTGACTCTGACCCGATTGGTCCATATGAATCTGATGAATTTGGATGATTTGAACCTACAGGATGTAACGCAGCAAGAGACTTGCGCCACTTGCTTGCTTACTTGCAATTGAGAGAATTCATTGAACTGCTATTGCTAACGAGCTCAGTGGAGCAAACGTGTGCAAGTGTGTGCGAGTGTTCTCAAGTCCACTAACACCATGACAAGTTCCATTTCTCATGCTGAGGAAATTTGTGTATGCGATTTATACTAGTACGATACTTTTGCAATGCATAAGTCGCGTCATGGAGACAAACGGCTCGACATTCGGATCCCGCCGGAAGCTGCTGTGCTGGCGGCTCACGGTATCCAAGAGCGAGTTGTAGCACGTGCCCGATGGAGGCCCCTGAACTTTCAGCTCCCTGTGAGACGTAAATTCATTTTTCTAGTACTTAATTGCAAAAACCAACGCATGCTCATGCAAGAATATAATCATTAGTAGAAAACTTTACATTTCATGAATGCCCAACTCTAAGCAGGCACTGAAACACATGCAGAATTGAAATTCATTGCCTTCTATCAACAATAAATCAACTGTAACTTCTACGTGTCATCCTCCGGCATGGGTTTTCGTTTCTTTTCAGATTCCTGCACCAGCAGTGCGTGTTGCACCTTGGCCCTGCGGTCGTCCGCCAGCGAGTCGGTGCTGGGCAGAATTTCGAAGATGATTTTGATGCTCCCGGGGCGGAAACCCAACACGCGGATCCGGCTCGGGTCGATGTCACACGCCGCCGCCAGGGCGCGGGAAAACTTTGTGGCAAGCACCGGCTCCGAGAACCGCTGCACATCGTCCATGGCGAGATCGTGGAGGGTCAACTGCGCCAAAATCCGTTCGTTGTTCCCCTCGGCCGCCTGGCCTTCCTGGAGCGCCAGGTTGGTGGTTTGCGCTTCGATGGCTTTTTTCGAGCCCGCGTCAATGTGCGTGATGTCCTCGGCCACTTGGGCGGCGTCGAGCGGGAGGGCGGACTTTAGGGTCTCGAAACCTGAAGTAGGCGGTGTTTCGGCTTCAAACTGTTTTTCATCAGAGACAGAGTAGAGTGCTGGTTCCGAATATGAGGAATGAAAAACTTTGTTCACCATAATTGTTCACATCGCGCGTCGTGCTCGTGAGGACACCAGCAAAAAATAAAGGCAAGATACTTCCCAGCTGCTGGCCCGCCTCCATTTGCATTTGTGAATAGGACTTCCCGGTCTTCAGTGCCTCCTCGTTCTCCAGCTCTGTCATGATGTTCAGCGTCGAGGTGAAATCCTATCCAGTGCAAATATGTCTGGGTCTGCAAACCTGTGATGCATGTCAGTGAATAGAAGCCACGCTGTAATGCACCGCCAAGCATGACAGATTTTTTCGTGGCTCCGTGTTGCGTATTCCGCATTACAATCAGCGTTCTTGCATGACAGACAAGAGGAGCTCTTGCTGGCCACGCAATACACGGCTCAGTGTCATGCCAGACAAGCATGACAAATCTCGCATTCTTCCAGACCCAGACATATTTGCAATGCATAAATCCGGCTTCTCTACCAAACTGGACGGGTCCGCGCCGGTCATCTTGGTTTTGTGCCCAAAGTCATCCAGTTTTCGGGTGAAGTTGTCTCCGCGGGCGGCCTCGGGGTCGTGGGGAAACAGCTCGATACCTGTGCGAATTGGAATTTCAATTTTTTCTTGGGCGATTGTGATACTATTTAGCTTTTGTTTTTGTACCAGAACATTATCACTTTCACCCCAAGTGAAACCTCTAGCTCATCGGTTGTACTACCTACCGCATCTCCAACTTTCAAAAGGAGATCGTTATGTACTCGAAAACCCGGTGGGCAGATTGATGTTTTGCTTCATCATTTCCGGGTCCATGGCGCTCAGGCTTCCGACGTTCGGGCTCAGCATGCCCGTCGGTCCGTCGTCGTCTGCCGTCCCGATGACTTGCTCGTGCCGCTGATCCGGGATTTCCTCGCGAAAAGCGTCCACCTCGTCCCACTCGTCCTGAATAATGTCCATCAAATCGTGGAGGTAGCCACGGACAAAGTGGTACCGCGCGATCGCCTTCTGGTCTATCCAAAGAAAAAAGTGTTGCAGTTCTTACACATTTGTTTGGCATCAATCAGTATCAGCAACATAAATTGGCTCTGCATGACATAGGAAACATGCTGCAATGCAGAGATCATAAGGGAAAACACATATGAAAAAAGGCTCGTGTGCATATCTGGCATGACAGACCATGTCTGTCTTGCCTGGTCTGCAACACAATGTGTAAGTGTAACACTTCATCTTCTCGCGATATGGTCCCGAGACTCCTCAATGCCCTCGGACTTGGACAATCGGACCTCGCCGATCAGCCGCTTGATGGCGTCAATGTAGATCTGCAAAAGAGTTTTGATCTTTCGCGTGTAATGTCCGTCGTGTTTATTTCTGGCATCACAGAATAAACTTGGGATTCATGATGCATGATCTCTTGGGGTTGGGATTCATGACGCATGACAAATTCGAATTCTTCATGATCTACCAAATATAGCCGCCGGGGCGGGGGTAGTGAGGTCGTGGGCGTTTTTTTGCCGACCGCCGCCTTGGCCGCGCCTTTGTTTTTTCTGGGCTCGCCATACCGCCGTGAGTAACGTTATGCCGCACGGTATGGCGGCCACTTGGGAAACATCACAAATTTTGGCACATTTCCCAAATTCCTTTCCGAAAGCCAGCCCCGATGCTATGGGGCCGATCCGGGTGCCACGGGGGGCGCCCAAAAAGCGAAGAAAAACCGGGCCCATAGCATGCGGATTGGCTTTGCGCGTCTGGGGCGTTTTTTATTTTTCGCGTTTTTATTTTTCACGCCGGCGCTTTTTGCAAAGCTTCCCAGGCTCTAAAACCGGCGAAAAGGCGGCCGCTTTCGCGGCCGCCCAAGATGCTCCGAAATCGCGGCCGTGCCATGCTGTTTCGCTGTTCTGATTTTGGGCGCGTTTTTTGCGCGCCCCTTTTTGGGCGCCCCAAATCGCCAGAAACCAAGGCGGCGGGCGCCTCGGAACGGCGCCCCTTTTGCCGGCTTCCCTGCGTCGTTTTATCCAGTGCGAATCGATAGTTTTCGACCGGGCTTGTTTGACTTCAAAGCCCCGGAGGCTTGATAATTGAAAATCTTTTATGTCAAAAAACGCTTCCGGCCGCTTGAAAACTGCCGGTCGTTTTTCACGGTAGGTGGCAAAAAAACTCCCCGGTTAGAACCGTTCGGTGACCTCACTACATACTACATCCAACAAATGAATCACGTTGCCATCCTCGAGAGGGCTACAGGAGAACGTGAGCGTCGTTTTGGAGGTAGTGAAAACAGTGATACTTCTTTTATACCTTGTTTTTCGTCCTGGGACTGCACAGTCGCCCGGTATAGTCCTGTACCTGCGACTTCTCGAAGCCAAACAAGTTTCCCCAGTACAGAATGTTCTCCTTCGCTTCCCCGAGCCGCAGCTGCATCTGCTGGTCGAAGTGCTGCAAAACCGACTTCACCTGCGGCGCAGCGGCCTTGCCCTTTTCCAACCGCTCCAGCTCGTCGATCTGATAAAACGCAAGTACACATATACTTTTCACGCGTTCCCCTACGTTTTCCTACTTTTTCGATGAAAAAAAATCATTCCTGCAGACGTCCGCATGAAAAGCCGTACGCTTAAGATGAAACAAGAAAGAGAAACTCAGTATAACAATACGATCGACTGGCTCTCCTCGGTAAACTTCTTCTCGTATCGTCGGTAGAGGTTTGCGACTTCCGCTTCAAAATTCACCACCTGGGGGTGGTTCGCCCCCAACTCCGACACGTACTGCCGCAAAGCGTATTCAAACGGCCCCAGCACCCCGTGCAGCGGGAAGTCCCATCGGGACACCAACTCCGACTCGAGAAACTGCTTCCGTTGCTTGATCGCTCTCTGCGTTTTGTTGGCGAAGTCGGCGAGGTCGTTGACCGATCCGCTGAGCAGAAAATCCGCCTCCTTTTTGATCTATGGATTGCAAACATGTCTGGGTCTGGAAACTTGTATATGTTAAAAGTGAATGGCAGGCGCACTGCAATACGCAGCTATGCATGACAAATTTTTTGGCTCCCATGTCTTACGTATTCCACATCGCAAACTGCGTTTTTGCATGACCGGTAAGAGGGCCTTTTGGTGCCTATGCAACACAGATTCTTGAGTTATGCCAGACAAGCATGACAAACTTGCATTCTTCCAGACCCAGACATTTTTGGACTTGATATGATCTCCCGGATTGAGTAGCTATTCGGGGCAAGCCGGAGCTTCTCGCTGTATTCCGTTTGCAATTCCGCCAAACGATTCGCCAAGATTCGCTCGTACTTGCCGCAGCACTCTTCCAGGTCATACACCGGAATGTCGAATCGTTTCACGACGGTGTCTATGCAATGCACAAGCATCGCACTCGTACTAATTGCAATCCTGCATTACAAATCTAGGTGTTGAGGTAAATCCGCATTACAAATTTCATCTCTAATGCTGAGGAAATTTGTATTGCAATTTATACTAGAACTAGTACGATGCTTTTGCAATGCATAGTGTCAATCGCCCGCCGCATGTACAGGGTCACCGACTCGGTCGCCGCGTTGCGGTGCATTTCCATCGTTCTGAGGAGAAATTTATGCTCCAGCGTTTCAATTGCGTCAACCTTGATGAAATGCGACTTCTCCTCCAGCAGGCGGACAGCGGGGTTGTCGAAGTTCAGGCAACGCGAATACCGCATGAGAGCATCGCCAATCATCGCCATAGAGAGATCTAAAAGATTCAAGTCGGTTTTCTCGAACTCAATCTTCTCAACGCATAACAAACAAAGCCATCATATTATGCCATGCTATGTAATGACGGAAGACTACGCAGCACCGGCACCAACATTGACATTCAACTTCGGAATAAAAAAGACAAACACATCAACTATGAATGTAGAATACTCTCCTTCTCCGTGAAGATCGCGGCTACGCCCAGAGCTTCCTTCTTCAGGTTCACGTACCCGGGTTTGAGCATCCGCCGTACCAAATACAGGCCCAACACCATTTGCGGCGGCAGCGGGGCCAGATCCGGGAACTCTGCGTAGGCATTGGAGCCGAAGGTGCGGAGAAATTTCTTCACCCGTACTTGCGCCTGAAACAGCACGATGGCCTGCACCAAGCGTGGCGGCTGCACGTCGGCGCTCATCAGGTCTGGCCGTTTGCTGTTCGGTAGCTGCTTGTCCGCCTCGCGACGGTCCGCCTGCGCGCCGGCCACGCCGACGGCCACCGTCTCGCGGACCTCCTCGATGGACTTGTTGTCGGTCATATTGTCGTAGTACAAGAACGTTGGGTCGTCTTTGTGCGAAGGCAGTATAATCTTGACACTGGACGACCGGGGTATAATCGGGGTCGGCGTGTCGGGTCGTGTTCTTTACATGTTTGATACAAAGACAGCACAAGAGCTTCTGTACTGTTGTTCACTACTAGTACAAGTGCCCGTCGGCCAGCTAGTACAATCGGCTTTTGGGCCGTGCAGCTGTCAAGATGGTGAAAGAACTGAAACGGTCATACTTACGTTGGTTTCTCCGTACCAGCACCGTCCAAATCTTAATTGGTGGCGACAACCAGATTCGATGATCGAGAGGACAAACAAAGTGGACAGTGTGGCATCAATG
This sequence comes from Amoebophrya sp. A120, assembly GCA_905178155.1. Classification (NCBI taxonomy): domain Eukaryota; class Dinophyceae; order Syndiniales; family Amoebophryaceae; genus Amoebophrya; species Amoebophrya sp. A120. The sequence continues at coordinate 1,785,099 of CAJINV010000004.1, read as the reverse complement.
AGATCGTTTTAGTAATCGAACCAACTTCAAGTTCATCATCATCAAGGTGCACTAGTCTCACATCTTCGATTTCTCTCCTCCGTCGTTTCTTACTCTATGGGCTTCACGACGTCTCCCCTTCTCTCAAAACCCGTCTCTTGCTCTTCAACGCGACACGCAACGATGCTTATTTTAGTTCGTAAAAGGGAAGTGAGAGCTAGAAAACGATATTATCGACATCGACGACGATGGTACTTCTTTGCAGGAGAAGGAATTCGTTGCTTGTCCTTCTTGCCCCAAATAAAGGTTCAAGAAAACCTGTTTCGCCGAAGAGAAGGAGACGATGACGAACGTCAAGCCCCATGCCTCGTCAAGAAAAATTTCATGTCAACAGGCGGAAAACATTAGTGCGACTCTAGTGGTTGTTTACCTGACACAACGAACTACACTGAGAATTAGAGTATGTACAGAGGACACGCAGCAATGTACTACTTAACCATGCTGGCCTCTATGTCCTCATGTGTTGATCAGTGAAGAAGATATAGTGTCGTTCTACTACCGCTGCTCGTCCGTTTCTACCCCTGACAGTCGGCAAATGGCCTCCCATACGGGGTCCTCGTACTCCTCGGCCTTTTCGCAGCAATGTGTCGCGAAGGCGTAGTCCCAAAGGAGCTCCTCTTCGGGTTCGATATCCCTTGTCGCGACAAACCGCACCACGGTAAAGTGGAACCCCTTCACGTGGTCCACCACTGCGACCATGTTCTCCGCTGCTGGCGCTGGGTTTGTTTCCGAAGTTTCCGGTTCGTTTGTTGATGCACCATCTTGAACTATCCCTCGGCAGCTGTTCGAGTAGGCGGACAGCCAGGCGGCGAACGGGCGTGGCCCGCCGGTGCCCCCGTCGAGATTGTGATAGCGGTCCATTTCCAGCATGTAGCGGTAGCCCCGGTCGGTACGAACGGAGTCTTCAAATTTTACCTTCTGGAACTGGGAGTGCTCCCGCGCGGTACGGATTTTGTCCGCAAACGTAGCGGAGATGGAAAAATGCTCCATTGTTTCTTGCTTCATATTGCTAGTAGAAGACGAAGTAGATGAACAACAAGAAGATGACAGCACTGCTGGTGGTGCTGCTGCGTGATCTGGTGCTATTGTCGTGCAGGATGAACTTTTGGCCACCGAATTAATATGCTCCATATCTTCTGTCCCTGTTGACGCAGTAATTCTTGTAGGAGCAGGAGGCAATTCCTTGCAGACCAGCCTGCCCATGTAGTGTGTAACCGTGTCGCCCTTGGAAAACCGCCGCAACGCGAACAACCCGCACCCGTAGCCGCACACGGTTTTCTGACGGCGCACTTGGAGGCCGCGAAGCTTTCCCTCGCGCACGATGTTGCGCGCACAAATGGCGAACCGATTCGGGTCATCGGCGTCCCACAACTCCGGGGAAAAGTCGTCTGTTATAGTACTTTCCGAGATTTTTGCAGGGCCGATAGACATGAGTAGTTTTTTAGTTTTTCTGTTGTCATAAATCGTGAATAATTGTAACTAGAAATTTATTAAAGTGTAAGTAGCTCTAGAAATTTTTACTGCATGCCATTGATATTCGACAGATGAAATAAGAACCAAGCTGCATATTAATCCATTTTGAAGAGCCAGACGAGGAGCCTGAACCTCAATGTAGAAAGAATTAAGATTAACTGAAATTCAATATAAAAGCATAAAGTAGAGAAGTAGTAAGTACGCTCCACCCCCCTATACACTCCCCACGGCAACACTGCGTGCATCCGCGCGCTGCCATCTTGATCGCTGGTAAAGGCCGGTGCGCTGGGATCCATTTCCTCCTGCCGCGTCGGCGCGACGCTAAGCTTCACTTTTCCGGTGGTTGGATCGGTTTGGAATGCGACGGCCGCCACCTCTTCTTCGTTGTCTAAGTCCGCGGTGATACTGGTTTCAATCTGGTCCTCCGTGCCAAACGCTTTCTTCGCCTGCTCCATCATTTGTTGGTACCTGGATTCGAACTTCTCGAACAACGAATCGAGAGAAGTGGTGCGGGGACTACTGCTGGTACTGCTTTTTGTGCTGCGAGGACTCAATGATGATGCGCAAGGTGGTGGAGGTAGCGTTGTCGTGCTGCTTGCCATTCCTTCACCTTCATGGTCACAACTGCCACGTGCTTCCTGCAGTTCTTGATCTTCAGTAGAGACAGGCTTGCTTTGCTGCTCGACATCTTCATCACGTAATACAGTTTCAATCTCCACTTCCACCTCGTCCCTCGGGCTGGTACTTTTCGTGGTGCTGGTAGCCGACGCAGTGGAAAATAAAGAGGAGTTATCCCCCGTTGTAGAAGTACAAGTGGATGAAACTTGCAACAACTCTTGTTCTCGACTACAAAGATGGTCGTGCACCAAAACAACAGGCACATTTTCTTGATGCTCTCCAACAAGTGCAGCTGCGGACGGCGGAGTACTAAAATCGGCTTTTGCTGGTCGTTCCGCGTCAACAACATCCGCAGTGAACAGCTTGATCATGTCGTGTGAAGAAACTATATCCTCGTCCTGCAGCTTTTGATTCTGCTGCAGCGGCCCTGAGCAGGACGTCGGCAATTTGTCTTCTTCTACCGAGACCGCTGAAACCGTCATCGCAATCGTGTCGGAATAAAATGTCTCGCGGGAGGGCAGTCGCCGCGGCGCCGTAGCAAACAAGAAGGGCACGACTCCACCGAGTTAGTAGGATGGAAGCACCCCTGGCACGGGCACACAACGATGATCTTTGAACAAGTACTAAGCCTAGTAAATAATCCGATCGCGTTTGCGATGTTGACTTTCTCAATTTTCGTTGATATGCAACTACTGCTAGGGATCTTTTCGTCTTGAGATGAAAGTGTGTCATGGTTGTGCAAAACGATTGCGGCAGAAAATTGAAATATTCAACAATGCGATACAACGAATAACGACTGTAGTAACCAACGAATCGATGGGTATTGGTATTGCTACGCCGACTGTACTACAAACGAAAAACACAAAATAAAGGCGACTAACGACCAAAAATTTTCCTTGATAGAACGTCGACGAATATCAAGAAAGAGAAAGACATAAAGACTTGAGAGCTCTGAATAGGCTTATGTGTGGATCGCTAGTGACGAAAACCATATTCATACGACGCGCCGATCACGACTTGAGGTGGTGCACCACAACTCTCGTTCGCGTGACAACCACAACCTTCTCATTCTCTCGATAAACTACTGAAGAAAACAATCAAAAGAGAGATACGGAATCTGGCCTTTCGTTGCGCAACTGCGTCTCCCAAGCAGGTCGCTTTCTACGACCGCTACTGCATTAAGAGATGATGAGTAAATCGTTCATGTTTGTCGTGTATCAGCGATCTTGCAACAACGCAGCGAAATTCAACAAGTTCTCTTGTTCATTCTGCAATGGTAAAAATGCTCTCAAATTCTACACGTGATAATTGTGCACACACAACTCATTTCCTATTGTTCGGTTCATTGATTTGCGTTTCTTTGCACTTTTTCTCATGCTGAAAAAACATCTTCTCTGGGCAAGGAACGCTTCATTGATTCATAGGCGCGCCGCATATCAAGCATAATTCAAAGCGATCGATTAGAGTCAGTTGTTACGAGAATACCAGCTGTAAAATTCAAATTCATACACACCAGCAAGCATGCCTAAGAATAAACGCGTTTCGAGACTACATTCACTTCGTCCGTGATTCCGATAAATGTACTGGCTACACGAAAAAAATGTAACATGGTTTTCAAAAAAGAAAACCGCAGCACTTTGTCGTCGACGCACCGACCAGCCGGCGCAATTTCTTTGACTTTTTATCGCCACTTCTTCCGGTGATTGGCGATCCGCTCGAAGATGTGGCTATTCTGCAACTTGCTCTCTGCCGCCGCGAGCGCGGATTCCAACCTACTTAGAACGGACGCTGGCTGAACCAACGCCGTGCCGTCGTTCTCTGCACCCATGTTGGGGTCGGCTGTTGCTGATATAGCGGAAGTTGTAGCTGGGATATGGATATCAGCGTCCAGGCTGATTTCGGACTCTGCACCGGAAGGTCGCGCTTCGGGTTTATTTCCCACGGAGTGGAGTCTTGTACCTTAGTAAAGTAAGTATCTATGTGATGAAAGTGTCCATTTGCAGGTAGTTCTCATGCGTACGCGTAGCTTCAAAATGAGCATGCAGATGCCAATGCATGGTTACGGGAGCAAGTAGATTACAATCTTGTTCAGGATCGGTGTCCTCCACGACAGCTGGTCGATTCTGTAGAAACAGTAAAATTAGACGCACTACATCAACACCAAGGATAGTACAAAAAAGATCATACTTCTCTCTTCTACTTCCGCCGAACACGATGAAGATCTGGCGTTTTTGTGGGGACTTGGCGTGCGGCTGCGGAGGTTTCGCGAATTAATATTCCGTGTTGAGGATCCAGCCGAGGGGGCGGAGGCGAGCGACTTTGGAAGCAGATGATGAGCCCCGGCCGCTGTCGTGGGGGACGGGTGGCTTGGCAGTCTTCTGGTTTTTACCGAAACGCCAAAAGCCGGACGGAGATTGTCGATCTGATAAGAAAAAGGGGTCTTTAAACTTTGAAAAAAGACTTTTCTCCTTTGATTTCACGTGATATCACGTGATATCACAGGACCAAAGGAGAAAAGTCGACTGCGCTGCTGATATCACAACATGTGTGATATTTAGAAAAAAGCAAAAACAGAAGGAATTGATGCTAAAACAGAAGGAATTGACGCTAAAACAGAAGGAATTGATGCTAAAACAGAAGGAATTGATGCTAAAGCAGAAGGATTTGATGC
>CAJINV010000004.1:1706776-1777928 GCA_905178155.1 Amoebophrya sp. A120 | reverse complement strand
TTGCGGCGACCGGCACCCCAGCCACACACTGAGATGGTGACTCGGCAGCAAACCCGTGGACCCACGACCCGGGGTAGCCCGAGTACAGCACTCCAAATGCCCACACCCAAGAAGCAAAAACGCGCCCCCGTGGAAAGAATTTTCGCCGGCCAGCCGCGAGCGAACGCGTATGGCCCTCGGCGTAGGGCAACGAAGAAGAAGGGCACGCCCGCGGCAGGCGCGCGAAAAAAATTGTGTCGGCCACCCGTGCAAGAAACTAGAAGGGCGCCAGGTCAAAGCAGTGCAGTGAAGCGGAGGACGGCGCGCCAAAAAAATATTTGTCGGTCGCCCGTGCGAGATAGAATCTTCTGGTTTTTACCGAAACGCCAAAAGCCGGACGGAGATATGAATGGACAAATTACAGTTAGGGACATATCCGCCAGCCGAAAGAATTCGCGATTGGAGCCGAAAAAAATTGAGCTTCCTCGTCTCATTGGCAGACAAAACGGATGCGCAGTTGGATCATGATCGCGCTGCGAAAACTTGTGGGCAACGGGTAAGCACTGGGGCTTACAGCACAATCATCTTTGTTTTCTGATAGGCGCGCGCACCTGAAAAGCGTGCCACTTCTGGCATGCGCGGCTCGCCTACGCTAAGGCTGGGCGCAAATTGTCGTGGCGCAAAGCTGGGGCCTGAATAGCAGTCCTTGCGACACTACCGGGACAAGAAACAAAACGGAGGGCACAATGCGGAAATATTTGCACCGCCTGGCACCACCACCAGCAGCCACTGCAGGGGCCCTGCATATGTGGGCCCCCAAAGCAGAGGAACACGCGAAGCCAAGAAGGCCGGGCCCGGCCGAATGTGAGGGGCCCAGAGGCCCGGGTCTCTGCGCTCGCAAGCGCCAAAGCGCCAAGCCTCTGCCGGCGTTTTACGGGCTGCGGGCGTTTGTTTTCTGCCAAGTGCTCCCCGGCCCGCGGCCGGGGCGGCTCCACCTCTTTGGGATTCTGGCGGGGGAAAATCTTCTGGTTTTTACCGAAACGCCAAAGGCCGGACGGAGATTGTCGATCTGATAAAATTTGAATTCTATACTTTTGCAAAAATCTTACTCTTTGTCTTGCAACGTGGTCTGCAAGAATAAACGATGAAAAAGCAAAAGCAAAAGCGAACAGAGACGAAGAGTGAGATGCAGTGCAAGAACGTCACTCGGGCAGCTTTTCCTTTTGCCGGAAAGTTGTTACAGAAAACAATGAATAAGGTTGAGGTGCTGTACCACATTCCGTTCCAGTGCCCGGAGATGCTCCATCGCTGCCGCGTGACTACCGCCGACTACACCGGGTTGAGGCACCGACCGTGGTGGAAGAGCCAGGTGCTCGAGATCTTCGCGTTCCTCCGGGTTGAACAGATACGTTTGCTGATTGAACAGCATATTGTGGTTCGCCGGTGTTATAATTCCACGCTGCAGCCGCTCCTGTTGTACACTGGATTCCCGGTCTTTCTTGATCGCAGACAAAGCTTTGGTCCTCGTGCTCTGCAGTCGCGCCCGAACTTCGCGCTCGCGACGCTCCAGGGACTCCCACCTGTATTTATATGAATGGAATAGGATCAATTTGTTTTTAGTTTTAGTTTTTCAGAAATGACCAAGAAGAAATCCTTTTAAGAACCACGTTAGTATTGCGTAGGGCAAGAAATAGAAACCTAAGTACACACAGGACAAAATACTCCTTCACAGCCGCCACCACCCCCTCTTCGGCATCCCTTTTCTGCCTATTCAGCTCCGCAAGAGATTTTTCATTGGTCCTTTTCCGATTCGGCGTAGTCAACAAATCCTTCCGCAACTGTGCCATTCCCCGCGTTAAGTGCTTCACCCGTTTCGCAAATTCTGCTCGGCAATCTCCGTATCCGGGGTAAAAACGTCTGCCCCAGCTGCAGCCCAGAGCTGTCATGTTGCGCGCAGATTTACAATTCTTGCAGAAACATTTTCAATTAGGCGCACCCTCTAGTATGGCCATGACCATGAGTGGCATTTTCAATCTTCGTGTTTCTTTTGGCATTTGTAATGCTGTAAAGAAGATAAGAAACAGAAAGCGGCTTTGTGATGCGGCTGGCCTTGCTAAATTGAACTACACCACAGATGGGTCACACTTCTGCACTTGTGTTGCAATAGTTCCATCTTGATTCTGGGTCTGGGGTGCTGTGGGCCCAGTTTTCACTCATGTGATACTTCCGTCTTCTGCTTGAGCCGCTCAATTTCCACCAACTGCTGCTCCAATTGGTTGCGCAGTTTCGCGGATTTTTCGATCTGCTTGCTCAGACTAATCTTCACAAGAACCGGCTTCGCATTCTGCTTTATTCTCTCCGTTGTAGTTGTGCTGGTAGTTGTCGCCTTCATTTCTCGTTCTGAAGTTGATGTTGGCGTAGGTGGTGCTAAATCTTCTTGTTCTACTCTATCCGCGACGAGCTTGTCCACGGAGCTCGCTCTTCTGCTGCGAGTATTATTAAACGCAGGCACAGCGCCAGCAGCTCGGGTATGGAGTTCTCAAACGTTACATTCTCAAGCTCAACTGTTGCATGAATTTGTCATGCGAGACTACCCTAAGCCGCCACGTGACCAAGCTGCTTCGCGTGACAAATCTCCGAGAGGCTAAGCAGCATCTAAATCTGTGCCAAATCTGTGACGCGAAAGCAGCAAGCTTGCCCCTTTAACTGTTGCCATTATTGCATCACAAATCCATGTAACCGCTGAGAATGTAACAGTTGAGAGCGCCATATCGGGAGTGGTTTGCTTTTGAACTTCTGTTCGTTCCAAATCCCGGCGTGAGATTGCTGGGCGTCGAGGTTGGCGACCGGAGCGTCTGCTCGAAGTATTGGTCCTGCGTGTGTTGGGGGACAAACCGCTCTTTGGCGACGGAGGGAGTCCAGGAACCAGCTGCGGCGGTTGTAGGTGATTGTACTCGAGTTCTTGTAGTAGGCGCATTGATCCTTATCGCATTTTGTTTTTTGTCGGAAGTGCCGCTGTTCTTATTTGCATCCACGACAAACTTATTTCCCTTGTAGTTGCCGGCGATACCACCATCTTCGCGCCGATCCTGTTGCGCTGGTGCAGCAAACGGAGCTTTTTCCGTCTCGTCTCCTTGTACGGCTCCCACTGTCGCCGTGTAGTTGCATTGGCCCTGTGTGGAAGAAGTAATTGTCCCACCACCGCCTCCAGCTACGCCGCTTACAGACGAAGCATTTTTCATTACAACCCCGCTCGCGTTGTGATTTCGCAGGAGGTTTTTGTTGCATTCTTCTATGTCGTGCACAACTTCTACTCTCACTTCTGCACCGAGGTCGTGCCGGGGGTCTTCAGATTCTCCTTCTTGTTCTTCCTTCTCACTGTCGCCGAGTTCTACCGGTACTGGAATGCTGATCAGTATGTTATTCTTCACCATTTCGGAATTCGAAACTATTGAGGATGAAGATGAGCAGTCGTCGTGTTGTACTAGATTTTCAGGCAGTGGAAGCGCAATTTCGTCCGAGAAATGGATGTGCTCCGAAGAAGTTGTACCAGATGCAGCTACTACACATGGGGGCGGTTCCTGATAGAAACAGAACTGGTTCATGGCCGGGAGCTTGACGGCTTTGGAAAATGTAGCAGATGATACACTACTGGAGGTTCCTGCAGCTTCTCGTAGCTCTTTGCTGTTCTCTTTTTCATCCAGTGGCGCGATTTCGAAATTAGTGTGATGCTGTGCAAGACCTTGGTGATGTAGATGTTCCTCCGGTTGTTGTAGTGTTCCTCCAGCAAGCTGACAATGCTCCGTATTGTTGAACTCCTCCTCTAGTAATACAGCTGCCAAATTCATCTTCTTGTTGTTTTCAGCAACACGCCCGGGAGGATCTTTGTGCAGCACGTCACGATCATCATGATCCGCTGCATCGCGTTTTATTGCGTTTTGGTTTACGTCTTCACGATCACCATTCAGGTCGTGCTCTCCGTCCTGCTCGTCCCGTGCTTCAGCTTCGGACGAGTAGTACCTTTCGACCACCGCCAGCTCCTTCGTGGGAATATGGATTACACCGCCTGGTAAAGTAGAATTAGAATTCCCCAGCTGCTCTTCGGGGACGTTCTGATCATCCTCCTGGCGGCCCCGGTCTGGTACCACGACAGCACGAGCCCGCTCCTTTCTACTTCCGCTCGATACAACAACCACGTTTCCAGTAGTCGAGGTGGGCAGCTGCATCGGCTTCCCGTTCAAAAAATCGTGATTCCGGGTTTTCACGACGACAGGAGGAACTACGGAGTGGTCCTCGACCATTCTTGGCGCAGTACCAGTTCTGCTCGCCACTGGTGCAGCTGCTTGTACAACTATCGGAAACGCCAACGACGCCGCAGCCGCCGCGCTCGGGCTCCTCGGAATCGGATGTTGCGGGACGATCGTTGGCTGGAACTGAAGCGTGGAAAAGTGCGATGTGGGCACTGGCGGTGGTGCTTGATGTTGTGCTCCGGCGCCGGCCTCCAGGACTGTCTGTTGCGATTCTTGCAGGGATATGAGAGTGCACTAGAACTCCCCCTCGTTCTCATTTCTCATGCAAAGTGCCAAATCTACGCTTTGCCTCCTGTCACTATGATGCATGACAAGTTCTGGTAGCCCAAATAGCACTACACTCCTGTGCAAATTTGTCATGCTAAACCCGCACTCCTGCTGACGCTTGTATTGCCGTTGATGCTATACAAATGAGGCGGAGGGGGAGTTGTGCACTGTCATAAGGGACACAGATAATTTAGAATGCACCGGGACCGGTCCGGCACTGGCCACGTGGGGCGGAATGATGCTTTGCTGCGGCGTTTCGAAGGGGTTGCTGCCTGTTGTACTAGCGTTAGGCTGCGAACTCTTGAGCTGTTGATGTGGGTAAAAATGCCCCGCAAAAGCAAAAGTCGTGGCCGGAAAAGCGTACGGAGCGGCGTGGTGCTCATGTCCCGCTTCGGAGGCGGGAGCAAAACCCATAGAAGTCGGTTGCAGCCCTTGCCTTCCGGAATGAAACCGGTAAAAAGGGCCGCCCTGCTGTTGCGACATCGCAAGTTGTATGGGATGTCCTCGATGTGAGTGACTCAGCACCGGGACAGAGTGCATGCGCATGATGGCACCATTTATTCCACTGCTATTCGAAGGGACTGCGTGTTGCCGTGGTACTCCTACAGCGACGGCAGCTGTGTAGTTCTCGTGTTGATAGAAGCTATGATGCTGCTCCTGCGCTCCGTAATACTGCGGCCGCGCCGGCATTCCTCCTTGTCCCTGATTATGATCTCTCTCGATCGGCGAAGAGTTCGACAACACTGCTTGCATTGCAGAGTCGACCGCACCAGGAGACGCGCGCGCGGGATGCTGTAGGTGTTGCTCCGAAAACGAATGACGCAGAGCCGAATTTTTGCTCGAAGCCCCCGCCGAATCATAAGTTGCATTATGAAGATTCGCAAAAGTAGTGTTCGTCCCGGTATTTGTTCCGTCGTGCTTACCACTTAACTTGGAGAACGAAACCGTCCTGGCAATCAGAGAGGACTCAATGTTCTGTTCCTGTGCTTCGTGCTCCTTCTCCAACAGAGCTTGCTCGAGCGCGGCAGCAGATTGGAGCAACGGGTCGACTACTCCGCCTGGAGTTGCAGCTGCTGCACAACTGTGAGGGCTTCGTCGATTTCGGTCGACCACGTGTTGGCCTGCCATTCCACTACCACTGGCACCACTCAGCAACGAGGTATTCACCGAGTTCTCTGGCGTCGTCACCGTTTTTCCGTTATGCATTGCAAAAGTATAGTATCGTCCTCGTATAAATGCATTATTTCCTCAGCATGAGAAATTAAATTTGTAATGCGGATTTACCTTGAGAAAAAAATTTGTAATGCATGATTGCAATACGAGTACGATACTTTTGCACAAGATATCCGTGCATCGGAACGAGCAGCACATTGCTCACCGCTCCCAAATTTGTTCCACGCCGCGTCGCAAATCTGCGGTTCGTTGCGCTCATTGCCCGCGGTGGCGCGCCACCACTGCCCGCGGTGGGATGTCTCAGCAGAAAATTTCCTCGATGCAGCGATGCCGTTGAAGACTGGTGAACTACGGGCGGTGGATTCCTTGGGTTTTTACTTGTCGAAGATGGCACGAAAGGCGGGGCCATTGGCTGAAAATTGGTCGACCTCGAAGCTAAGGAGTCGTTGTCGTAGCTCGTGTTTAAAAATACGTCGGAATCATCGTTACTAACACTATGCCCGAATTGTAGCGCCCGATTGATGGCCTCTGTCACTGGAGCGGTCGTTGCTGCTGCTACACCGCCAACACCGCCGCGGGTATAGTGCGTCGTCACGCTGGCGCTGCGCGCACGGTATCCGGTGCAAAAGTATCGTACTCATATTTATAAATGCAAGTCTTGCATTACAAGTCATTTTCTTAAAGGCAAATCCCCATTACAAATTTTATTTCTCATGCTGAGGAAATTTGTAATGCATTTACACGAGTACGTCGATACTTTTGCACAGCATACGCGGGTTGCTCCTGCAACTCCTCCTCCTGCAGCTCTTGATGGAGCTGCCGAACGCTGGTTGTAGACACTAGTACTCCCGCCACCACCTCCCTGGTGTTGATTTTTCCGGAGCAACGCGATGCCACTGTTGTTTTTGTTGGGGAGAAAGCTCGGCGGAAGGGTTCTTGTAGGTTGCTGAGTCGCTGATGATGTGCAGCTGGGTGGGTTCATCAGCATTTCCATCCTGTTCGATACATTGTAGCTGCTTTTAACTACCTGTTGATTCGAGGTGGCACTTTTGTTCGCAGTGGTGGTCCCTTTTTGCTGTTGTAGCCCGCTCGTGTACAGTACCGGCTCTGCGTAGGAGGACGAAGCGGAGTTCGTGTTGGATGTCTGAGACTATGCTGTGCGAAAGTATATTACATCGCGCTCGTAGTACTTCTAATCGCAGTCATCCATCAGCATTACAGATCTGTCTGTCTTATATTTTGGTTGTTTCGGTGCATAAGTAATCTAGCATGACAAGTTGCAACATAAACATTGTTGTTCTTGAGAAAATTTGTCATGCAATTTGTACTCGGTACGATAATTTTAATTTTGCAATGCGTAGAGACACGACAATAGGGTGGTCGTGGTACTCGGTCGGGATCTCTTCGTTTTCGCCGTCAAAATCGAAGTATCCTGTGCAAAAGTATCGTACTCGTATTGCAATCATGCATTAAAAATCTTTTTGCTAAGGCAAATCAGCATTACAAATTTTATTTCTTATGCTGAGGAAATTTGTAATGCATTTATACGAGTACGATATTTTTCCACAGGATACGAACTCTGCGTGGTCGGTGCTGCGACGCACCCGCAGCTTATTCATCACAGGCGGGGCCTGCTGGAGGTGGACCACCATGCTGCCGCGATCGAATGCCGTGGCAGTTTCACTGGATTTGTCTGTTGTGATATGATGGTGCTGTAGGTCTTGCGCCGATTCAGTCCTCGTTTTTATTTCGGAGGACGTGGAATTTGTGAAGCGTTGATGTAGTTCCTGCGGCTCCGCTCCTGCTTGATGATTGTCTTTTCCAGCAAAAAGTCACGCCGCCGATCCAGCATCGGGTTGTCTTGTTAATCTTTCACGCAGAGGCCCACAACACGGTCGTGAGCTCGTTTGCAGCAACACGAATCGATGGATGCTCGAAAAGTAGGTCGCTGCATGCTGGTAGCCTATCTCGCTTCGGATCGATCCTGAGTAACGTGATTTTTCTCTGTTTTCTCGACTCCAAAGAACGAAGAATTAAAAGTAGCTTTTGCAGCAACGAAGTTCTTTGCAACGATTTGAAGATGAGTTTGCGCTCTTTCCTTTCTGTGTCCGTCCAGGCCAACAAGCCAATGCTTCGAAGTTTGACACCTGAGGTTTTTCATTTGACAAAAATGCTCTTTCATCTCGAACACCACTCTTAGGATTGTGAAGCGGCCTACTTTCCCTCAACACTCACTGGTGTAATGCGCGCTCGCCATCCTTCGCGTCAGTCAACATAGCCCACTTTTTTCAAGAAGATCACGCAATGTACTTACTGCGAAAAATACCACTCCAACATGTGGAATTGAGAATTGAGTTGGCCCTCGTAACAAGTAGAAGTGCGCGAAAGCGGCGGGCTTCATCGCCTTCACATTTGCTTCGCTCAAAAAGAGGTGGATAGCGTTAGCAACTATGCAGAAGCAGCACGGGATGAATGCTGATGCAATTGGTGCAATTCATCAAGCGGTCCGTGTGGTCTGTCAAATAGCGACGATCGGCAAAATCTCTTTATTTGCCTGTCGTTGTTTTTCTGCAACTACATTTTCTATTTTATCCAGCGTCGTTCCAATAGGTGACGTGGTTGTAGGTTGCTACTAACGTCGAGAGAAATCTACATCAACTGAAGCTAGACCTTTTCTAAAGAGAAGTCAGCGACGCTTCTCAAGCGAAGCCACTGTTTTTCTTTCGAAGGCAACGAAATGGAAATGCACGAGACGACCACGAAGTAGTTCAACAATTACTTCTTCTACATTATATCGCCGCACTCTATAATTTCTGAGTATTTTTGTGCGAGTAGTAGCCTTAACAATCAAGTGCAGCCCAATTGTCAAGGTAAAGGGTAGATGCAAGATTATTGAACGTCAATGAATCAATTTGCCAACGTCGTCGCTCTGCTCGAGTTGTTCGTACATTTAAAAGTTTGGGTTCCTAGAAAGGATGTTGTTGAAAATAATCAGTGATGCTAATTAAACAGAGGGTAGCACTATCGTATTCTTGCGCTTGCGTGGTAAAATCACGGAGGGCGGAACGACGAGCACGAGCAGTCGTGTATATCTATATTAATTTTAAGCATGCAGACGGAGCAGAGTCGTATTTACATTGGAACATTCAAAAATCTCATTTTGTTCATTGAAAATCAGGTACTGAATCATGTTTGTACATCGTCAACCACATTTTCCGGCGTTTACAAGTTTTCCTTGATGGTGTCCAGAATCAAGTCCGCCAGTTTTTCGCCCCCCAGGACACTGGGCTCCATATGGCGCTCTCAACTGTTACATTCTCAACTGTTACATGAATTTGTGACGCAAGAATGAAAAAAGTGGACGGGGTGACCTTGCGCGTCTCGCATGGAAGATTTGGAAGAACAGTTTCTCAGCCTGTTTGGCCCTTCAAGAATCTGTCATGCGAAGCAGCTTGACCGTGCCGATTCAGATTCTGATAGATTGTAGTTTTGCATGACAAATCATGTATTAACAGTTGAGAACGTAACATTTGAGAACGCCATACTCAACACGTTGTTCGTACATCAGCGAGTTCGTCCCGTCCAGTGCCCGCGACAGCTCCAGGGGAACCACTTTCTCCGCGTTCGGGATTTGCAGCTGCTTCAACGCGTGTTCGAAAAGCGCGTGCTGCACCACCTTCATGCGCCGCTTGTTCTCCGGGTTGCCAATGAGGCCCAGCGCTTGGAACCCCCTTTCCCACCACGAAAATGCTTCGTCATTCTCATCCAGGTGGTAGAGCATGCACACCACCACCATCTTGCACGTCGAGTCCCCGAGAATACTGTTGATGTACCGCTCCGTGTCCTCCTTGTAAATATGGGAAAAGTTTTCGACCGCCAACTGGGTCAGCTTTTCATCCGTCGTGCCCTCTTGCAGGACCTTATCCAAGAAAAAAACTGTGTTAGTGTAACCTTCTTTGGTTAGCGTAAGTGTAATGACAAATTTGCTCTACATCTCAGAGAAATCCGGTCATGCGTGACTTGTAAGGGAAAACACACACGAAAAGAGGACTTCATGGTTATCTGGCATGACAGGCGTAACTCTGTTCTTGCATGTTCTGCATTTCAGAGTTACACTATACAAAGTTTTTTTCTTGCATAGACCCGCGCCGCTTGCTGCACGTGGAGAAACGCCATGTCATTGTGCCCCACGGAGACCAAGAGAATATCCTGCGGCTTGAGGTGGTTCGAAACAAACTTGTCCTGGGGAAGCAGCCCCGATGCGCGGCTGGAAAGCGTCGACTCTTCGACGGCAGAGTTCACGAAGAGGAGGTGTGGGTACGGGTGCTCTTTCACCAGCACGTCCTCCTCGTTCTGCTTGAACCATTTCGAAGATTCTGCGGACTTCCGGTTGAGCCAGTAGCAGACGTCTTTGACCATCCGCCCGCTCGCACCCACAACCTTCTCGTAGCCGTTGACAGCCGGGGCGGTGAATGAGCCGTCGGCCAGGCTGGCTTTGTCTGGCTCTCCTTTGTCGTTTTTCGTGGGATACAGCCAGTGCTTGTTGTCCAGAGAGCTATCCCCCAACAGGAACACGATGCTCGTATCGGGACAGGAATTGGGACTGGTTGCCGGCAGCTTGTGACACTGTGTGAAGAGGCCGACCACAGTCTCGAGGTGCCCGATTTTGTGACCGCGATACTCGTCGTAGAAATCCAGATCGTTGATCGTTTTGACACCACGCAACGAGTGATTACCTC
This sequence comes from Amoebophrya sp. A120, assembly GCA_905178155.1. Lineage (NCBI taxonomy): Eukaryota > Dinophyceae > Syndiniales > Amoebophryaceae > Amoebophrya > Amoebophrya sp. A120. Next base: position 1,767,460 of record CAJINV010000004.1, on the reverse strand, counting down.
CGATCAGTCCCACTTGGTGCGGCCGCAGCGGCTCTCTGTATCCTGTGCAAAAGTATCGCACTCGTAGTAATTGCATTCATGCATTACAAATCTCTTTCTCAAGGCAAATCCGCATTACAAATCAAATTTGTAATGCTGGGCTAATTTGTAATGCAATTTATACTAGTACGATGCTTTTGCATTGCATACTCGGAACGAGAAGGCTCCACCTTCTGGTAGCTTGCTTCTTATGGAAGTGTCAGGTTTGAAATCGACAAAGTTGAAATGATTTGTCATGCACAAAATGGATGCGAGTTGGAACCCAGTTTGTAAGTGGCGCATGACAAATTTTGGTGGTGCCTAAATCCAGTTTGTAATGCTGTTTGGGTAAGGAAGGCGCCTTTTGTCATACTACTTTAGCAGCTCTATTTCTATCCCTCAGCAGGCTTACAATCTGCCTCCCTTGCCTACGCTGCAAGACAGGCACTTTGTGGGTTGCATTTTATGCATGACAAATAATTTCTATTTCAACTTTGTCGATTTGGATCCTGACGCTTCCATACTTCTGGTCCCGACTTCCATCTCCAACAGGGTCGAGCTCGCGGCGGGGGCTGCTGATGCTGTTCTTGTTGTTGACGTTTTTCCCGAGTAGAGAAGTAGATCATCTTGGTCTTGTTCTCCCTCCTCCAGCATGGAAGTAGAACGGCCCTCTCCCGACGTGTCCAGCTCCAAAAACGCCTGTGTCTGTATCGTGTCCTCGTGTGGATCATTCGTCATCAACTGAGTCGAGTCTTCCCCAGCCGCGGTCGTGTCTTCTTGTTCTCCTGCTCGCGATCTGATTCCGTTTTGACCTCGGAGATGGCCGTGGGAAGGCGATACTAGATGACATCCGAGGTGCGCGACGATGACCCTCAGAGCGGCTAGCACGAGCGGTGGCTGAGCTCGTAGGCGTGGCCGTCCTCGCCACGATGTAAAAGGTGGAACAAGTACAAGAAGCATCTTTTTTATTATTGTTTTGTACGTGGTCTGTTATCTATATTTTTTATTTTTTATTTACTTTCGTGGACAGGGATATTTAACCAAACAATGCGAATCGAAGAGCCCACCTGATCCTGGACCGCGCAGCTGAGAAGTACTGCTATTTGTTGAAAGTCATTTGCTAAAAATCAATCGATCCCTTCTATTTTTGTATACGAGTAATGTTGAAGAACAACTAGAACTTCTACAATCTACATGCATGAAACACGAAGTTGCATCCTTTTGGTTTACGAAAAGGTTTTTACAGAAGCTGCCCCCAGTAGACCCTCGAAATCCAAGCCACGATGATTTCTTGACTACGAAATATATACTAACGACTTGACGAAATTGACGCAGAGACCTTTTGCCTCAATCTACGCTTCGTCATCCTTCCTTTTTCTCAGTGTTTCAATAGGAAGACGACGATAATGGACGCTTCATTCGCGATGAATGCCTTCCCCGGGTCATGCTACGAAGAACATATACGTAAAAGCAGAATGCATAGTAAGTTCGATTTCGATGATGACCCCGATAAAGCAACCTTGACAGAACCAGAAGGTTCACAATGACTAATGCGTAAGTTGACATTGAACAGAAAATCGCCACGGCATAGTAAGCGAGAAAACAGAAAAAGCCGTCACGAGTTGAGTGAGATATTCTTTTTCATCTGAGATTGAATTAGAAGCGAGACCATCCATGATGCGGCGAAAAGATTTACAGAGGGCACAACTGCACTGTTTTGAAAATCACTTGTGTGATGGATTCATCATGTGATGAATATTTCATGATTGACATTGATGCTGAATCTCAAAAGTAAAAAAGTAAAGAGAAAATACTAATGCACCTGAAGTGGGAAAGAAAAAAACGCTTTACTGTCGTGTGGTTGGGCAACAACTAGTGGCACAAAAGCCTCCACCTTCTGCTTCACCGTTCTCGATACTTCATTACGCCCGCTTTATTCCGCTCTCTACTCCACCGCCCCCCGGCCCAGCTAAAAACGCGTCGAGTTCCGTTGCCCCTACCAAAAGCCCCATTTCCTCCAAAGAAACCTGCATCTGCTTGTCGCTGACCGCGAACTCCGACACGTCTAACCCGGCAAGCCTGTTGCGGTTCCGCAAGGACCAAAGCTCGGTCTTGCAGTAGCCGTATCAGTATGGATTGCAAATTATATGTTTGGGTGGTCTGGAAGAGTAGTGCACGGTTTGCCATGCTCGGCCAGCATGAAAACAAGAACTCCAAAGTCTGTCATGTATGTTGTACCCAAATGCTCCAAATGAGTTTGCCATTTGCTCCAGCAAAAATTGCGACAAATGTCCTCATGCTCGTCCGACGCGCATCACAAGTTTCCAGACCCAGATTACATAATTTGCAGTTGATAACAAGATCAGATCCGTCCCGGCGACAGCGGTGATGATCTTTTTCGTGACCACATCAACAATCAATCCTATCAACGTGATCGGCTCCAGCAATTCCTTTAAGATTTCGGCTTGCAGCGCCGTGTAGCCGCGCGACGAGCACCAGTGGAAGTATGAGAGAGCACAACTCCCCCTCCCCCTCATTTGGATGGCATTCACAGCAACACAAGCCCTGGCAAGAATGCAGCTTTTGCATGACAAATTGATGCCCGATTCTAGTCGTGTTTCGCCTTCCGGAACTGGTCATGCAAGCAGTGCAAACAAGAGGCAACGGCTCGTGGAAACAAATGAGTTGGATGAGGGTCGGGACTTGTGCACTCTCATAGGAAGAGAGTGAAAACCAGAAGGGCTAGACAGAGAAACTTCATCCCGTAATCGAGCCAGATGTAACGATACATCACATCCCGCTTTTCCTTGATGTCCAAAGAAAATTCATTTTTCCCTCCAGACTACACGTACGATTTGCGCTCGTTCCCGCATGATGTTGACAAAAGCTTTCCTTTGAGCTAGTACGGCGCTAGCCCTAGTTACTAGGGCTACGTTTAGCCAAAGGGCTACTAGTACTACTAGTAGTGCTCAGCATTTTTACAATTCTGAATGCAGGCTCTTCTTAAATTATAGCTGCCAGAATTCATTAACTTTCATGCATTCTGTACGTGTGCGGGAAATTGGAATTATCTGTATTTGCATATTCGAGGTGCTCGTTAAAGGACTCGAGGTTGCCGCTGCCTTGCCGGAATGCCGCTGGCCGAGGTTGTGCCCTCTGGAAGCTGTGTGGTTCCTGTTCATCTCGAACAAGCTGCGCGGTGCTGATTCTCTTTGTATCGTTGTGGTCCACGTTTGCGGAGGCACTAACTGCCGATGTTCTTGGCACACTGCTCGCCGTCTGCTTTGTACTTGTTGCCGCCCCGGCTCCAGGGGGAGTGCCTTCTTGCCTTCCGCCGTCCTCCGCCGGGGGTAGCAGAGCCTGTCCGTCCACCTTGGGCAGGTTCGCCTCCTCCGCGTCCGCTCCACGAAGAAGCCCAAAGCCCGAGGATATCCCTAGAAAAAAAACCATCCCCATCCATTTTTTGCATGGCAAACACTGGACTTCATGCATGTTGTGCATGACAAATTGGATCGTGGGGATGGGTCTTTTCTCCTTGATAGAGGACGCACTCAGGCTACTCAAGTCGAAATTCATCTTCCGCAGAGTCAGCAGTCTCCAACCGGTGCGGATTCCCGTCGCGGTGTCATCGACATTGCAAATATTTATGTCTGGCTTTCTTGGAACTGGACATTATGTGTGTCTAATGTGGATCTAGCGTTTGTACAACCGCATGCTGTCCGACAACATCACTCGGACTTGTTTGATGTAAGTGCTTACTCGCGACGAAAGTGGATGTTTTCATATCAAATACTCACACAGCGAGGAACTGGCGCCGAGAAAAAACTCGTCATGCTTGCTTGAGCTTGCCAACTGCGATGATTGAATCTGCTCCTCATCTGCGAAGTTGTACTTCAGCACCATGACAAGTTTCCTTTGTTTTCTACATCCAGGCAATATAAATTTGCAGTGGATAGATGTACGCTAAGAACAGCAGGCACACCAGGGAGAACACGTAGTCTCCGATTAATTGCTGCAACAGCGCCAGCAATGCGGCGTATACCGGGAGCGCTTCGCACAGAGTCAAAATGAGAATCCAGCCGCCGTGCTGAGACAAGGGAAAAAGCGCCTTCTGGTTCAGCAACGCCTCCGCCAGACCGCCCAGCAGTGACAGAGCGGACGCCACGAGGACCCTACTGGACGCGATCGCGACGAGTAAGCCGACCACGTACTCGGCCTGGACCGAGGCAAAGGTGGCAGCGGCGCTGCCGGTGAGAATCAGTTGTCGGTTGGTGTAAATGAAAATGTCGTAAAAGTGGTGAGTGACGTATGCAATGTAAATTAAAATTTCCTGTACATGTACAAAATGCATGACACATTTTGCTAACTTGCAGTGTACAACTTGTCATGCTACACTAGGATTGAAGGCAAATTTTTTCATGCAGAGACAGCATTTGTACGTGTACAGGAAATTTACTGTCGATATGACGGTGGAAAAGTAGTCCGCCAGGGCCAGAGTGGTGGACACAGTCGTGAGAGCACGTCGCGGCGGCCTGCTGTGTGGTCGGCGTGCTAAGAGGGCGGCGTGAAAAGTAGACTCCTCCTGCTGCATAGGGAAGTTCTCCGTCAAAGAAGCGTGATCTTGAAGCCTTCCAGAAATTCTTGACCCGGAAGAAGTAGCAGGAGAAGCTTGTTGATAGGAAAATCCTCGAGGTTGCAGCTTGAGTTCATCTTGCAAAGCCGCGAGGACAATCTCGCCATGGTCAGCACCTCCTCTGCCGTTCTTGTGCTCCAGTAGTTCTGGTGCGTCATCTACAGGAGCCTCTACAGTTGCTGTTTTCTGGCCAGGCAAAAATCCCAGTGGAGCTTGTTCCGCCTTCGTGTGTAGTGCCGATGAAGCACCGCGACTTCTTTGCTGATCTTTTGCTCCTTCACCAGAAACAGAAGGGCCTTGTTCGCGCGGCGGTAACAGTTCCCTCGGTGTGCTGGTGGACGATGAAAATCGTAACTTTGGGGGAAGGATCCACTGCAAAAGTACTATCCGATACTCGTATGTATTTCTTCAATGGCATCTGGCATGACATAACTTTTTTCTACAGATGATTCAGCATTGATTACAATGTGCACTGCCTTGTCAACTTGATAAAAATTAGATGACAGTGTAAGTATATTGATATAGCAGGCGTAGGCGATTTGCATGTAGTATTGCGATAGATTTATTCCGATTACATAGGTTTGATCCCCAAAGTGAATGGCGCGTTGCGGTCGGAACAAGTGGCAAAAATGTTCAGTGTCTGTCGGCGGACGGTGGCGACGCCCACTTTGGCGATGGCAAAGGAGAGACAGTCCGTCAAGCATTCCGGTACTTTTTTCACTTCGTTCGCGGGGAATGCGGCGGCGGCACAATAGATGTCGCGACACCGGTCCTCCACGACCCAGGCGCAGCGGAGCGCGTTGCTGTAGAATTTTTCGTGCCACTCCCGGTTTTGCAGGCTGCACCACTCCGGGAGCTTGTCCACGTCGGTTAACAGAGTTGTGTCGGCATCCAGTAACCCGGCCTCGCTGACGAGTCGCAAGGTGTTTTGCACTTCCGTCCCTGGGCTGTCGAAGACCATTTTCACACTGTAAACGCACACGTCCGCAACGACTTGGTCCCAATCTACTGCCGACCGAATCGGGTAGATGAGGAGGAATAGAAACGGGGGAGCAAACGCAATCAGCCAAGCGAGTGCCACGGTTTTGCGGGAGTAAGCGATGGTGTGGAAAAGCAATTTGGTTTTTTCCTTAGCTTCCGGCAAAGCGCGGAGAACGTCGGGCTCATCTTGACCGTGAGTTGTAGTAGAGCCATTTGCTCTTGCATGATGCGCCGTTTGAAGATGCCTTGCGACATTTGATGACGTTGCGGTGTTGTAGTCTGACAAATCGAAGTCCACTGCGTTGTACTCATATTGCTGCTCCGGGGTAGGTCTGTACGGATCTAGAAGACCACTACTTCCGCCCGCTAGAGAAGCCTGCGACCACGACGTAGTGGCAGGTTTAACATTCTTTTTATCCGGTGGAGCCGAGTGCAGGTTGGGAATAGTCACGCCGGGGGGAACTGCGGGGGTTAGAGGCTGGCGGTCTAGTTGTGCGGCTCCTCGCCCATCTACTGCGGACGAGAAATAAATGTCATTTTCATTTTCACGACTAGGAGGTCCTGGTGGGGGCAGGTTATGGTGACCCTCCAGAGCAACTTTGTCCTCGGCGCGCTGCGCTATGCATCGCAAAAGTATCGCACTCGTATAAATGCATTACAAATTTCCTCAGCATGGGAAATAAAATTTGTCATGCGGATTTACCTTTGGAAAAAAGTTTGTAATGCATGACTGCAATTACTACAAGTACGATACTTTTGCACAGGATATGCGCAGCTGGCGACTGACTCACGAAGAACTTCTGTTGCTTCGCCCTCAATCGCTCGGCTTCTTCCTGGAGAATTATGGAAGTGTCAGAATCGAAATCGACAAAGTTGAAATGATTTGTCATGCATAAAATGCAGCGCACGAAGTGCCTGTCTTGCAGAGTAGGCAAGCTAGGCAGATTGTAAGCCTGTTGAGAGGTAGAAACTGAGCTGCTAAAGTAGCATGACAAAAGGCGTCTTCGTTACTCAGACAGCATGACAAACTGCCTTTCGGCTCTACCCAAATTTGTCATGCGCCACTTGGAAGCTGGGTTACAACTGGTATCCATTTTATGCATCACAAACTATTTCAACTTTCACGATTTCGATCCTGACGCTTCCATAAGAATGTCTTGAATGTTTAATGATGTTCCCACCTCTTTATTTGCCCCTGACGTCCTCGGCGGCCCTCCTTGCACTTGCTTGTTTCCCCCGCCATGTAAAAAAATTTGCGGCTTCCCAAGAACAACTGTTACGGCTTCGTCCACCTGTGGTACAGCTGCTGCGCCGTGTGGGTTTGCGTAGGCCGTTGGTGTATCAAATGCAAAAGTGTCTGGGTCTGGAATGTTGCCGGGTTTGCCATGCATATTTTGCATGGCCCAGCAGGATGTCTGTAATGCACGACCTAGCATCACAGATTTTCAGAGGGCTTCCTGATGCCTACTTCGCATGACAAATGCCCTCCCCGCGTAGCACAAACTACACTCCTCTTGCTGGTCATGCAATACAGATATTTTTAGAGTCCAAAGTTAGCATCACAAGTTCGAACCTTCCAGACCCAGCAGACATATTTGCATTTGATATGGAGAGAATGAAGCCGAGCTCGTCCTCGTCGTCCCGAGGCGCGTTGTCGCGCTTCTTCGAAATAAATTAGCATCAGAAACTACAGCAACAGCACCGCTTCGCGCCGGCCCCACCGCGCGCGGCAGTGTCCGAAACAGCGAAAGCAGCAACAAGACAGATACAATCGTGAAGAACACCGATACAATTGAGACGATGAAGAACCCCAAATCCTCGTAGGTTAACACTTCCAGCAGACTGTCGAACTCATCCAGCGACACTTCGACAGGCAATTGTTCCTGGAGAAACTTTTTGTAGTCCTGCTTAAGCTCCTCGTAGCTCTTGCCCCCAAACGCGGGTATGGGCGAGTCCAGAATGATTTTCCAAAGCCCGAAAAACGACCCGCAAACCAGGTACGAAAAGCGCCAGGTCAAGTAGGGGGCGACAAGTTCCTCAGCATTGGTAAACAAATAGCTGGCAGCGACAGCACGTGGTGGTGGTCCTTGCTGGGGTCCTCCTGCTGGTGCTGGTGTTGTAGGCTTTTTTGATATCCCAGCGACTACTTCTTGGCTGGTGTTGCTATAATTCAGCAACAGAATATCTTTGAAGTTCTGAAACACAGGGTCCGTCCGGGCGACAGCCGCATCCTCCCACATCCCATTGCGAATGAGGGAGTACAGGTAGCGGACGAAAAGTGGAACGGCCATGATGTCTTATTGTGATGATCTTTTATTTTATGATTTCAATTCTTTATTTTTATTTTACCACTCAGCGTTATAAACAAACTCCCCGGCAAGAAGTCGTGGTGTTAGTGCACGACGACAGGAGGAAAACAAAGCCTGTCCCTGACCTTCTTCACTGTCCGCTCCAAGGTCGTCGTCTTGGTCTTCCCAAATATAATATCCTCTCTCTTTCAACACAATGAATTATCGAGTTTGCCTCCTTGTCCCTCATCGCAGCGGCTGCGCCAACACTGTGCCGGAGCATCAGGAGAAAATATACCTATCATATTTTACCAATCAAAACATGCAAATACATAGACGACTTTTCTTCAACCACTATCGCCTTCAGTTTTAGCAGCGACGTTGATGCTATCCTCCAGCACTGGAGTGTGTGCTGTTGACTCAGATGCTTTATATCATACCTTGTTCCACCACCTTTGCGTTTTGCAGACCGTGCTCAACAATGTTGTTTCTTCGTCATCTGGCGTTTTAGTTTCATTCGTGCAAACTTCAAAACTCCGGAGGTAAATGGGAAGCTTCCACTTGAAACCCATCTGCTCTATTTTTTTTACAGCACCGTTCTCGTTCCCCAATAGTACCCTAGCTGCAAGTATGTCATAGCTTCTTGTATCCAATGCAGCTATTGACTCCTTCTATTTTCAACATTAGTAATTACAAGACACAACACCTACAAGAGATTGGAACTTTTACAACAAAACACTGCGTAAAATTCTACTCAATCTTGCAAGGGAGCGGCCGCGGCGGCGGCGCCGTCAAAACATTGATTGTTCTGATACATGATTGTACTAGTTCAATTTATTGCATGGCCACGACAATGGCGAAACGATATAAACAGAAACGATATTGATATTCTTGCAAATCCGTACGACAGTATAAAATTATCCAGTGTAATATTCATGGCCATCGATCCTGTAAAAAGATGGCGCATCTATCGAATTTCTTTACGGATACCACATTCATAGTACAGAGCAATGTTCCATTTTTTCATTTTCGTTTTGTTTCTGTATTCTTAATCTATATCTAGAAAAACATCCTGCTATCGGAATCACCTTCATATCGGTCAGAAATGCAGCTAGTGTGCCGGTTGCCTTCTTTATTCACGTCCAACATCTCGTCCGGCACAGCTATGTATCACTGACCTGCTTCCAAATTTCCCATTGTTCCCTCGTCAAACCAGAACCTCCTTGACAAACAGCAGCGTCAAACTTTCCGCAATCTCCCGGAAGGGGGAAAGCTCGTGATTCAGCTCGGGGAGGCCCCAGTGCGCCACAGCTTTCGCGATCATCTCTTTTAACTTCGCAACCACCCTGAAGCGCGCGCCTGTTTGCACCATCACCTCCGCCGTTACCTGGAGCGTCCAGAGGTACGGGGTGTCTTCGGCGGAAAAGATGTCGAGCGAAACTTCGGTTTTCGTCGTGTCTTGCACAGTAGCGGGCTGGTTTAATGTCACATGCGTTTGCCGGTAGTGCGTGGGGCCGAAAGACACCTGGAGGTTTGCGTGGATTTTGTGTCGATTCTTTACCTTGATCTTGAAAAAAATGCGATCCTGCTTTTCTAAATATTTTTTTACAAACATAAAACTGATGCAAGAATCGAAGTTGATGTGTCACCACAATCAAAGACGAACGCAGTAAGACTAAGACCACGTAGAAGCATTTCTCTTTATACTACTTTTCTATAAAATAGAACGAGGAGCAAGATCATTGCAAGTGACACAAAACTCGTGCACAAAATACAACTACTTCTAGTACCTTCGGCGGAAGCACCAAATTGTCGATGTACTGGTTCGCGCGGCTCATCGACACCGTGTCCAACCCGATATCAACTGCAAATACGCCTGGATCTGGAAAGCTGTGAAGATGCCAGTCAGAGAATTATATAGAAGCGCACTGTAAAAATGCGCCGCCAAGCATGACAAGCTTTCTCGTGCTTCTGTGCTGCGTACTTTTTATCCCGCATGAGACGCTGCGTTTTTGCATGACAGGCGGGAGAGCGTGTTTGCGGCCAGGCAATACAGAGTGCATGTGCAGCGTCATGCCAGACTAGCATGACAAGTCTTGCAATCTTCCAGACCCAGGCACATAGTTGCAGCTGATATCCAAAGCGAAAATACAAGTGTTTGGCCGCGTCATCCGATGCAAGACTATGAACTGCAAAAGTATCGTACTCGTATAAATGCATTACAAAGTTCCTCAGCATGAAAAAATGAATTTGTCATGCTAAATTACCTAAGAAACCAGATTTGTCATGCTAGTCTGGCATTTATACGAGTACGATACTTTTGCACAGGATACAGACAGAGCGGTGTTGAGGCTTTCGTCGTGGCTGTCGTTGTTGCCTTTGTTCCTACTTCAGCACTTTTCCCTCCGCTTTTCGCCAGTTTCTCCCGCTTTTCCTATCGTGAGTAAAAACGGACTCCACAGCCAAGAGGCAAGATGGGAAATCTGCTAGAAAATTCAATGCGTTTTGGCTTTCGGGCATGACAACTTTGGGCTCGCAATATTGCAGTCGTGTTTAGGTATAGCTAGCGAGCATTTCATGCTGATTCGAGCATCACGTATACCACTGGAAAATGATTCTCATGAAACTTTGCATGCGAAACATTTGAAGCATGCAGATTTGTCGATGATTGAAGTATGGGGACGTTTTTACACACAATATCTCCAATTCCTTCTTCACGTCCTCCTTCCAGACCTTCTCAGCCTCTATCCGATGCAAAAGTAATATCGTAGTCGTACTCATTGCAGTAACATGCATCACAAGTCTGCTTCCCCACCTTCATCAGCAGGACAAATTCCAATCTTCCTCCTCAACGTCAAGTTTGCATATGCAATTCACGCTCTTACGATATCGTTCTGCGATGCGTAGCCTCCTCTTCGCTTCCGTACTCGGGTAGTTTTTTGAGCTGCTTCGAAAAGCGGGCGAGATCGAACCCAAACTCGCATGGCGGCCAGGATTTCGCGGTGACAAGACTCTGCCCCTCCGCGCTGCGAACGCTGTTGACACCAGTCAGGTCCAGCTGGACTTTCCGTAAGAAAGTCATCGTCGTCACGCCTTTCGCCGCATCCGTGACGGCCGGGTTCGGCATGACCCACTCCGATTCCGCGAGCGCAGCCGTAGCCAAAGCTTCCAGTTGCAGCTCCATCTTTTTGGTCTCTTGTGAGGTCGTAGTTCTTCGGAGAGCAGCGCGAGTGCTTGTTCGCCTTTGTGAGTTGTCCTCGGTGCTGTTGTCAAAATCCACGCCCTCCAGCAGCAGTTGCGAATTGGCATTTTGATGAGCATCCTGATCCTCCTCGGCATTCGCGTAATAATCGTCGCCGTTCGCGTTGCTACTTCTGGGCGACCCCGGCTGTTCTGTATCCTGTGCAAAAGTATCGTAATCGTACTCGAATTGCAATCATGCATTACAAATCTTTTTTTTAAAGGTAAATCAGCATTACAAATTTTTTTCTCATGCTGAGGAAATTTGTAATGCACTTTTTATACGAGTGCGATACTTTCGCGCAGCATATTCTGATGCAGCTGGCGAGAACGGAATTGGCAGGGTGTCGGACGAGTCGCACCGCGTGGAGATCGTGGTTGCGCGCTGTAGTTTATCCTGTGCAAAAGTATCGTACTCGTAGCAATCGCAGTCATGCATTACAAGTTTTTTTCCCAAGGTAAATCCGCATGACAAATCTTATTTCTCATGCTGGGGGAATTTGTCATGCATTTATACGAGTACGATACTTTTGCAATTCATATAGTTTGCGCGGCTTGATGCTGTCGGGCATCGCTGCTGGTGGTCCGCCATCCAGGACAACTGCATTTTTTATTTCATCCTGGTCTTGGTCTGGTCGTAGTTGGTGCTGAATTTTTTCTGTTGTATGATCCTCGTCCCCAGCACTTGCAGGCGAATCGTTCTCTTCGTCTTTTGAAGACGCTGGAATTCCATAGTCCTCGTCGGACAAAATGTATTACAGTACACAAGAACTACTACTCAACCGCCCCTCATTTGCATAGGCATCATGGCATCGACAAGAATAGAAACAGTCGCAAGAGTGCAGCTTTCTTCGCATGGCAAGTGAGTCTACTTACACGCGGAGAAGTGTTGTACTGTATAATTCCCAAGACTTGTCAAAATGCAGCCGGTCGTGCTAAGACATCATCATCATCATCATGGACACCCGCTCCCAGCGCCACAAGACACAAAGAATGATGGATGCTGTAGAAGTTTTGCATGACAAACGCAGCCAGGAGGATTCAGTTCTACTTGTGCATTTGTTTGATAGAACGCACCAGGAGCTCGCAAAATCTTCGTCGTTGGAGAGCGCTTCGTGGAACTCCGAGTCGGATTCATTGTTGTCGACGTCATGTACATGTCGCTTTGAATTTGATGCACTTGCATCGTTTATTTCCCCTGGAGCTGCACCACCACTATCCGATGTTTGTTCAACCTCATTAGAATCGTGGAAGTCCTCCTTGTCTTCATCCTCATCAACGTCCATTTCGGCTGTAAAAATTCTTGTACCGCCTTTGATCTTCTCTTGCACTTCTGGAGGTGAGTTTGGCTTTGGGTTCAACTCGAGCTCCGTACCTCTACTATCATCTCGTCCCAGCTGACCACCTGCAGCCCCGACCCCGACGGGGGAAGTTTGTTCCCGTCCCTTTTCACCAGTGGACAACATGATCCGGTGGGGAGATGGTTGTCGTTCAACTACACTTGCGGCATTACAACAAGATTTTTTACCAGTGTAGTTCTGTTGATGTCCTTGTGCGGAGGTACTGTGGTGCGTGGTATCCTTTTCATGATCCCGGAGTTGTACTTCATCTTGTTGCTCGCCTGCCTGTGAGTCATACTTTTTCGCCGGTTCCTCGAGAACAAGAGGTAGTGCTTGAATGCTTTCGACTGCTAGTACTCCCTTTCCTCCATCGGTCTCAGAAAGCGGAGGAGAAACGTGCTTGTCATTTGATTGTAGCGGAGATGAAGGCTTGTTCTTCGTATCCCTCGAGGTGGAACTAGATTTACTGATACTGCTGGGGGAACTACCACAACATGACTCGTCCTGCAGCTCGTCTTCGGCAACCGTGGTAAGTGCCTGGCTCCTCGCGGGTGGTGCACCAGCTCCTGAGGAGAAATAATCTTCCCTGATGACCGTATTACTCATGTTTTCCGCGCCGTTGTTGAGAAGGCTCGTACTAGATGACGAGATTGATTCATCCCACTTCGTCGTGCTAGTCGTGGTGGTTCTTCGTCCCGACTTGCTGTCACTGTCACCTCGTTGTTCTCCTGCTCCACCTCCTACAGTGGTCTTCAGCAAAAACGGGTCCAGGTTTTGTTCCAGTATTCTCTTACCGGATGAGGTCGTTGAGAAGCTGTCGTGCAACACAAGGCTCGAGAGTCTCTTCCCCAATTCCTCGAGCGGGCTGGTGATACTCGACGGGTCGGGCATACTGTCGTAAATTTGCCCCACTATCAAATGCAAAAATGTCTGGGTCTGGAACAAAGCTGCAACTTGTCATGCTACATCTGAATCGTGTGAAAATCTGTGTTGTATGATTACCAAAAGCTGTCCGCTTTTGACCTAATCGAGAGGCAGTTTCTCATGGAGGATAGGTATGATAGAGCGCTCAAATGATCTGTCATGCTCTGTCCTACATACCAGACCTCATGGGACATGCAAAACCTGCATCACAAGTCTGGCATTCTTCCAGACCCAGACATATTTGCAGTTGATACCCACTTATGCGTTGCAAATATCGCTCTGCGTCTGGAAGTTGTAGACTGCAAACTTGTGAAGATGCGCTGTCCTGTCAGTCAGAGTCACACTCACAAGAATCTTCTGTTTCGCATGTTGCTTAGCACACGTCGTAGTTATGGTCGTGCCCATCGTGGACATCAAGCTTGTTTCTCGTGCAGAATAAGTGGGTGTGAGAAACAAGACCTCACTCTCACAGAAAAATCTGTTCTTGTGAGGCGTGAACTGAACGTGAAGGAAAACTTGCATGACAAGCCGTGCAATCATCCAGACCCTGCAGGGATATTTGCACTTGATACCAGAATCTCCTCCCCAATAGACGACATCGCCGCGAGGGAAGAACTGTGATTTTTCCAATTTTGCTTTTATCTTGAGAAAATATATAGCGGCACTACTTGTACTTGTACAGGTGGCACGAAGAAGATCTAGATCAAGACTTTACAACTTTTCTTTACAATAAACAGGAACGCCGAAGGACTTCAGTATGCGCTCTCTATCGGTACTTGTTGTGCAGAGCAGACCACTTGCTCCAAATTTCATAACGTAAATACAAAAAACAGTATAGTACCCTCTTTCTGCCACATCCACAGCATCTACCACCGAAATCTCGTCGCTGTCTGGCGGACTCGGCGGTATATGACAGTCTCAAACGGCGCAACATTCTCGAGTGGTACATGCTTTGTAATGCAAAATTGCCAGCAACTTCAACGCCATGAAGCTGGCTCGCAGTACAAATTCTACTTGAAGGGCTAAATAGCATGGCCATCCGTTGTTCCAAAAATTCTATTATGCAAGCGGCGCAAACAAATATCCCTGGCCAATTGAATTGACCAGGGATATTTTGCGCCTCTTGCATTTACAAATTTGGAAGTCTTGCATGACAAACCATAACCATGGAACAGTTGAGAACGTATCAGTTGAGAATCCCATACGGAAAACTCGAAGGTTCGATTTCCAAGAAGTTTTTCGGTTTTTTTTTCTGTATTCTGCGCAACAGCATCGCACTCGAATGCGTCCTACTACAGTAATAGTTGCCATCATGCATCATGATAGATGTGGTCTCCTGGTTGTAAGTACCTGATTTGGGATTTACACGTCTGATTATATTTAACTTTAATGCCAAGGAAATAATTGGTCATGCAATTACGACTACGCACGATCATTCGACGATCACGATGCTTTTGCAGTGCATATTCTGTTTCGCGTGCTTGGAGCTTTTGCTGCTCTGCTTTTTATGGGCAGATGTACTGACGGGCGCGGCTCCTAGTTGTGCGACTGCTTCTCCCACAACTTCGACAGCAGGAGCAACCTGCGGGGGGTTTTGACTCTCCGCAAACATCGCACTCGTCCACGAGGAGCCGGTACTTGTCCCACTGGCGTCTGCCGTCGGAAGATTCGTGCGGTTGTCTTTTTTTGTTTTCAAAATACCAGCGGAATTGATGGACGTCGACGCTGACGCCCTACTTCCGTCGTGAAGGTTCGTCCCTGTCTTCCTCTCCTTCTTGTTTTTCCTAAAAGTACTAGTTCCTTTTGATGCGTTAGTGTCTGCTCCATGGCGTTCTTGTTCCCCCGCAGTCGCGGTTCCTGATGCTGGCACTGTACTACTAGTTGTGCCCCCTGTTCCTCCGCCTCCGAAATGCGAGAAATCAAAGTCCGTGATCTTGGGCATCATGCTAGTTCCGGCGGACTTCAGTCTTCCCATATCCACTACAAAACGAGAAGCATCGCGCTCGTTGTAAACGCAATCAGGCCATGACAGCACATCCACTCTCGCTTTCATACAAATTGAAATTGTGGCGGTGTATCAACGAATTCTATGTTTCTTTGCTAGTCCTTGATAATTGTCATGCGATTTATTCTACAACGATACTTTATATTTGTAGTGCATACTCCATGGGGTTCTTCAATTTCGAAGGCGAGGAGGGGACCAAGAGTGCTTTGGTTTTCATCATATAATTCTCCATCATCATCTTCCCTGGGGACATCTGGTCCCGCAGTTGCGCTGCCTCCATGGCCGTTGACCGCGCAAGGTAGTACGCTGCCTGCTGTGCCTATCCCACAGAAAAAAGCAGGCAGGTGGGCAAATAATTTGTAATGCAAACCTTAAATACACAGAAAAATCTGTCATGCCTGGCCCCATAGCATGCTGTTTAGGATATGCAATGCAGATTTCTTTCGTGTATTTGTTTTTGCATTACAAATGTGACCATGAAGACCTGCCTGCTTTTTTCTGTGTGATAGTGCCTCCTGAAAGAGCGCCGAGGTGTTTTTGAAAATCCAGCTGCTGTCCATCCCGGATTATGAACTACTGCAAAAGTATCGCATTCGCAGTCGTATTGCAATCATGCACTACGAATCTTTTTCTTAAGGTAAAGTCGCATTAAAGATTTTATTTCTTTTTCTACTCATGCTGAGGAAATTTGTAATGCATTTATACGAGTGCGATACTTTTGCAGTTCATACGGATGCGCCGGGGGCTGATCCCGCGGCTTCTTGCTGGTGATGGTGTTGCCCTCCCTGCTCTTGTATCATCGGAACAACTTCTTCAGCAGCGTTCCTTGTCGTGCTCCCGCCAGACGCGACGTCCCTCCCTTCCCTCGCCATATTATCGACATCCATGCTGGTACCTCCCTCAACGGATTGTTCAGATTCAGAAATTGTCATTGTATTGTTTTTTCTGGCGCCCTCGTCACTGCAGCTAGATTTCTCTTTCGTCTCCTTGCCGAGCTTCCTCGTGCCACCTGCTTTCGCGCCGGCCGACGGGGAAGCAGTAGGTTTTTTGACAGCACCAGGTGCCGCTTGGTGCTCCGCACGAAAATTTTTCCGTTCTCCATCGAATGGCGAGGTGCTGGAGGACGCTGGTGTCGTTGCTGCGGGATCAAAGTCCATGGCGGACATAAACATTTCTGGCGGAATCTCGTTCGGGTTCCAATGCGCCGCGTGAACTGCGACAAATGATACGGGACTCGTCGTGTAGAAGAAGTATGCCGGCTTTAATAGTAGGCTGAGCAAAGAATTCATTTTCAACACCATCATGGCCAGCACGATCGCGGCACGACTGTGGGAGGGGGTTTTGTTCATCCTGGTGGTAGTATAATTCTTCCCTCCCGCAATACGGATGAAAGATGCGCATCTTCTACTTGTTCCACGCGTCGTGCATGCCCTCGCTACGGCGCACCGTCTCGTGCTGCCCATTCTCATGCTGCACGGTAGTTCACGTGCGGTTACCGACGCACTTGGTTCTTGAGGAGGATTCGACGCCAGCAAAAATGCTGTCTGAGCCTGCACCGCTGCCGTCCTCAGAAAAGGTGGTCGTCGCCTCAAATCTGCCCAACTCCGTCTAGCTACCCGTTCGGGGGGTGGTCTTTGCGACGCTTTGGAGAAGAGAATTTTTGCAGGAGACAGAACCCGTCGACTCCAATCAATATGTGACGGGCAAGGCAGGAGGTAGTTGCGAAGAATACTAGTTGAGGTGGCCCGGCAGATAAAAATCAAAACAAAGCCGTGGTTGACTTTGACAAGAAAACTTCACCAAAATGATCATCGGGCAGGAACGACCTTCTTGCAGCGAAAAGCAGACGAGGCGGAGAAAAAAACGAACGCATTTTTGTAATTTTCGAACCAGATCTGAGGACACTTTTTCATACAAAATTATCAGTTACGTCTTACGCAAAACCAGGATGAGGTTGCGTTTAATATTTTGACGAAACAGCAGCAGTCGAGGTATTTTTTACAAAACTAATTTGTAACAATGCCAAGCCTTTGTCTTTGAGAGGAGTAGAAGAGAGTACTAGCACAACATCCAAAAACCCAACGAACTTCTATAACTCTACCTGTATCAACATATTGTTATTGACAAAAACACAGCACTACGACCAAAGCGATCAAAAATGACCTTCGTCATCAAGTCTGCACTTAAGATCAATTTCTTCAATATTGTCAACACTTCTTCTGCCTACTGCACTACCTTCTGGCTCAGGTGTATTCGCGGCAACATAGGGCGGCTTCTACTAGAGAAATGTGCTGTAGTAGTTGTAGTGCCACGTAAGAGCGAGAAGAGGCAGCGTGGCCGGAGGTCAACAAGGCGCAGGGACAAGAACTACATAGAAGTTGTATGTGATCCACCATCCAGTGTAATATAGTGATCATCATCTTCATTCCTGCAACCCACCGTGCAGCTGCTGTCTTCCACCAACGCCAACGCCGGTTCCGCCGCCCATACCGTATCCAGTGCAAAAAGAAAAACGGACCCACGACCGCACAGCTGCCATGCAAATCTGCGTGCCCGGGAATAAATATAAATAAAGGATGACGCTCATAATCAATGCGTAGCCGGAGGTTCGAGGACGTACCATGCTGGTCTTAGAAACCAGAAGCAGATGAACAAGATTGCCGGGTTCTTTTCCTCTGGCTTTAATAGCAGCATCCTCTACTCCCATCTTGATGTGAATGTCTTTTAGCAGGTCTCCCATGTACTTGACTAAGGGTTCATCATGGGTACGTTTTTACACAAGATATTGCGAGGCCCATCTTCACCCTTGCCAATTCTTCCTCTTTCGTAGCGATATTCTGCAGAAAAGTACACCCATCGAATACCAGAAAAAAAATGAGTTTGCGTTGCAACAATTTTTAGCGTCGCGCAAATCTTCTTTGTGGTCGTAGCTCTCCCGTCGCTAACTCGCAACGCAAACTGCACTCTGCATGACACAAACTTGCCTCTACTCTTTCGGTCTCATCTGCATTTTAATTTCATTTGCAGTGTTTTATACAATGACAGGAATTCAGGTAGTACAAGACAAACTTATGCTCTTCCGGTATAATAACGCGTGTACTCTTCTGGAGGGTAAGCGAGTTTATTTGCCAGCAGCAGATTCGCCGTAAACAACACCGTCGCAAAGAGCACGAAGCAGTTTGCGTGGCTTGGTGGCTCCCCGCTGGCGGCGAAGACGTCGGCCACCGCGAAATTGTCCGCAATGCTTTTCGCTGCTATTATCGCTAAGTTTTGGCAGAACAGCAGCCCGGCCAGATGGCGATGTTCAGAAGGGGGCGGCTTGACGGTGGTAGTAGAAGCCGCGTCTGCTGCATGGGAGGGCAGGTCGGGTAGCGGCTGAGAGGAAGAGGAGGAGCCAGAGCTACCTAGTTGTGGTGGAGGTCCACCTACTCCATCTATTCTGTTCTTGTTTGATATTCCCGCTGTGGATGAAGACGAGGTCGCTTGGTTATGTACCATCCCGGGTGCAGATGGATCGGATGTTGAAATAAAATTGTTGCTATTATTCTCCTCACTGCCCTCCTCGCCATTCCCGTTTGGGAGGCTGTTGCTATCCACAAATCGCGTGACAATCAGCGGCGGTAGACACAGCTGCATTGCAAGACATAGTCCCAGACTTGCGGCCCAGCAGTAGATATGCATTGCAAATATTGTGTCTGGGTATGGATCGTGAAGTGCGGAACTTCTGGTACTTCTCCTGCATGCCTGCAGAATCTGTGTTGCATGACCAGCAAAGTAGGGGCGCTTTTTTCTTGCGCAGGTGGAACGCATTACTTTGTAATAGTTATGCGTACTATCTACGCGAAAGCACGGTAAAACTAAAAACTTGTCATGCTTGGCAGTGCTTGAAATAACTGGTTGAACCATACAAGATAGAGCATCACCAATTTCCAGACTCAAATGTATTATGCATTTGTTAGTAGAGGAAAAACTTCAGTTATCCCAGGAAAAAAGATTGTAGGTGTAACTTTTTTGGAGGAACAGCATTACAAATTTGTCTGGCATGACAGCAAAAACCTGTCATGCGCAGATAGCACGCGAAAACGCCCTTTAGTGGACGCTACGATGCATGCTAAGCATGACAGACGCAATCATCTTGCATGCTGCGCATCACAAATTTACACTAACAACGTTTTTTCCTTGGATATCAGTGGGTAGGAAGTGAAAAGGAAGGGGAGGATATCGCGAGAGAAAAGGAAAACTGCCTCACAGTCTCAACTTGCACTGCGCAACTTCCTTGCGTCATTTTTATTGTCATGCTCCATATGCTAGAGAGTCTTCTTTCATATTATGTGTGTCCCACCCTTGTAGTGTCTGACGCATCACAGTCTTATTTTCGTGTCTTCATGATGCTGAGCTGCAAATTTGTATTGCTGGGTCTGCAACTACAGTAACTACGGTTTGAGACTGAGACGGTTTTATTTTCTTGCGATAGAGGAGCAGGTTTGCGCAGAGAAGGTTGTTGCCCACGTCGCTGTACAGTTTCCTGTATCCCATGGAAAAACGTGCCCACCCCAGAGCTGCATATGCAAATCTGCATGCTTAAAATGTTTCTCATGCGGAGACCCATCAAAAGCATTTTATAATGCCATCTCGAAGCTTTTGTCATGCGAAACAGCCAAAACTTGCTCATTTGTGTAGCAAAATGGGCATCTTGCCTCTGGGGTGGGGAGGACGTTTTGACTCAGGATATCGTGATCAGGTAGTTTTTCCGGTTGTTCAGGAAAACAATATCCTGTGCGAAAGTTGTATCGTAGTCGTAGTAATTGCATTTACGCATTACAAAACTTTTTCTCAAGGTAAATCAGCATTACAAAGTCAATTTGTAATGCTGGGCTAATTTGTAATGCAATTTTATACTAACTAGTACGATGCTTTTGCATTGCATAAACAAACCTCAAGAGCAAAAAGCACCCGACGATGGAAGAGATAATCGTGGTGTAGCTCAGGTGCGAAACGTATGCAAAGGAAAAACCGTTTTTACAGTCACACATTGTGATCTTGCAGAACATGCAGTTATACAGAGAATTACGCATGTCATGCACGATATGCTTTCGAACCTCGCCTCATACGTGTTTTTCCACCTTATGATCTCTGCATTGCAAGTTTTCTCTGTCATGCAGAGCGAGTTTATTGTATTGCTGAAGTTACAAATCAATCAATGTGTCACGGTAACAATTTTTTCGTGGGATAAAACCAGCGCGAAAGATTGCTTCCCCGGATCGGTCAGGGGTAAGGGTGAGCTGGAAAATAAGTAATAATATTATTTACAACTTACAATTCATTTGAAATTCTTGTTCACTGTAGTGATCTATCATGTAACGTACTCGTACTTACAGCACTACTTATTCGTATAAAACAGAACGATCCGCTGAAGAACCACTCGAACAATCAACAATGTTGGGCCTGCCTGTCCTCGACCCTGCTCCACCTATGTTGGGCGTAGTCCCCGAATGAGACCCAAGCTATTGACCCAACTAGTGGCCCTGCGTCTGCCCCCAGGATGTATGATATGCTTCCCATGACTTCGGACACAAGGGCCTCATGCCTCAAAAAACCCGGCCTAAAAACAACGCTTCCGGAACCGGGCCTGTGCGTGCTCATAACTTCCCAAGCGACTAAATCTCCTGGCCGCCACCAAATAACCGGCGCGCATGTGGGTTCCGCTACCAAACTAGACCAGCCAAGAGAGAGAGAAAGGCAAGGGGGAGACCACCCCTGCGATATCCGCCCAGACGCTGCTTCTACTTGTAGAAGCGTCGACATCGCCTAGACCCGCCCTGCCCGGGGCGCCCCGACGCGGTTCTATCAGGCTCTTGGGGAGGCAGCGCCAGTAGCCATCTGCCATCAACCTATGAGGCCCGTGCCAAATCCAACCATGTGTGCTAACCCGACCCAGAGCGCCTAAGATCCCAAATGCCAGGCCCCCCGCCGGGCTCGGCGGTCCGAAATCGCTTGCCGAAGCTCTAGAGCCGCACAGCGCCAATCCACACACAGAGAGCTGCTAGTGCCTCCGAGCCTACAGCTTTGGACTAAAATACTCCTATCCCAGCCATGAGTATGAGATGGCGCTTCCTGTCCGGTCGGCAAGAGAAAGAACACCAAAGTACAGAAACAGCCCTGCTGC
Organism: Amoebophrya sp. A120; assembly: GCA_905178155.1. Taxonomy (NCBI): domain Eukaryota; class Dinophyceae; order Syndiniales; family Amoebophryaceae; genus Amoebophrya; species Amoebophrya sp. A120. The sequence goes on along the minus strand of CAJINV010000004.1, from coordinate 1,745,865 downwards.
CCCCAAGGGCAAAAATGTCACCAGGCCCAAGAGAGATGGCCGCCTGGCCAAGAGTTGCGTGCCAGTTGATTGGAGCGTGAGTGCTAACACCTAGCCGGTGCATCCTGCAGACAAGCATCCGGGGCCTGCTGCCCCCCCCCCCGAATGCGCCCCGGGCGCGCAGCGCGCCTTGTGGTAACAAAGCCAGCCCTCCCCTGTCCGCCCGGTATGCCCGGGAAACACGTCCTCGAGTGCCAGCAGTGCCGTGGCCGCCTGCGGCCCTAGTCCCTGTCCACGTCGGGCTTTCAACTCCAAGCTGAATCAATAGGCACCAACCTCCAGCACCCCTGGGTGCGCGCAGTGAAAATGCTGGCCTCCGAAGGCAAAGGCTAACCCCATAAGCCGCGACATCCCCGCAAAGCCAGCTTCCGTTCCCGACCCGAAGTTAGCCGATGAATGAATACCACAATTGCCGCACCAGAAAACCCAAGGCGTAGGGCACAGCCGTTTCCCCCAGTGAATTCAAAGCCATCTACCCGAGTCCCTTGCACTCCGAGGTGTAACTGCAAGGGCCCTGCCACATGGAAAGGGACGCGCTGAACCAGCCCGGACAAATGAGAGACCGTGAAAAACCAGCAGGAGAGGAGAGCTAACCCATTGCAACTTCTTGCGAACAACTAAGGGCCCCGCCTACCTGGACCTGGCCTGCAAGGAGTAGGCCCGCTGCCACGGCCGCCAGCGGCGGCATATTAATCAACGCTGCAAAGTCATATACCCAACCTGGAAGCAAGAGCCTTTCACTGCCCCGGGGCAGAGACAACAAGAGAGACCCTCCCCGGGCAGTCTAAAGGGGGCCCCTAGCCCCTCAGCCTCCGTTCTGGGAGATTCCGTAGCCCTGAGGATGCAGGAAAACAAATACGCCTAAAAACCAACAGCCCCTGCCAACACTCCGCGGGGCAGGGCCGAATGCCAATGACCAAGCCCACTAGCCTAGTAGACGCTACACCAACGACTCGAAAATGATGCACCGAGGTGCATCCGTACTTATTCGTATAACACAGAACGATCCGCTGAAGAACCACTCGAACAATCAACAATCGAGTGTAAATGTGGCTGATTGTTTCCTACTTCCGGAGAACATTTGGATTGCTTCTCTTGCCGATGACATGAGTGACTAAAAAGAGTATAGAACGCGTTCTACGTCGAAAAGCATGCCACTGCATCAACACGACCCATGATACCTGAGCATCGGATTCCCCAGTATCCTGAGTAAAAACGCCCCCGCCCTACAGTCAAGATGGTTGGGGGTTTGGCTACACAAATCATAATCAACAAGTTCTTTTGGCATGACGAGTCGGGGATGGTAAGTAGTGTCAGTGTCACTGAGTGTATTTAGGGAGTGCAGCCACGTTGCAAATCGATTTATCTCATCTATCATGATTGTAGCATGAAAATCTGCCAGAGAGTAATAATAGAAAATGGCCCTCATGGGCGGATTGCGCATGAGACAAATTTTAGGCATGCCATCGACTTTGCATGACAACTCTGGGGGTGGGGACGTTTTTAGCACACAGGATACCCAGCACCCGGACATCGTCCCGGAACACATTGAACACGAGGTAGAGCCTATGCAAGATAAAAACTGTGCATGTGCTTGTAAGAAGTCAAGTCTCGTCATCGTCTACATGTGCAGAAAAATATAGTCACGACGTAGTCATACACTTGTCATGCCAGACAGCCCTGAAGTCCCGCCCTTTATTATTCATACGCGTTTTTCTTTTCACCTACTGACCATGCATGACAGGCTTGCTCTGTTTCTGCAGAGTGAATTCGTCATGCTGTTGTAGTCTTCAGAGACTTACTTACACTAAACGCAGTTTTTTTCCTCGATAGAGCTCCTTCGTCACGAACAATGCACCAAACCACAGCAACGCACCCCAGCCACACCAGCTCATGGCAGCCACGACGTAGAAAAGTCGGGCACCGGAAATGGACCGCGGGCGGAGGACCTCGGTGTTGGATGTGGTGTGCGCGTGTGAATGCAGCTTTCCAAATGTCTCTTTTTCCTTGATGAGTAGGTACACAAATCCGGACAGCACCAGAAAACCAGTACTTGCTTCAAAAAATCGTGAATCAACATGATCGCAACAAGCAAACTTGTTACTTCTTTAATACATACCTGTCTCCCCTGCAGCGAGGCCGAAGGTGACCTCGGGGCGCTACTATTTGCGAGTACAGTCACCTGCGGGATCCGTGTTAGAAGCGCCAGGCTAACACACAAAACCGTAATTACAGGAAGGCAGAGGTGGAACGCAAATTTGAAATCCACACACATTCCCACGCATTTACTGCTGCCGGCGACGTAGTTATGGACAGGAGAAAATTCCCCACAGTCAACTTTTTTTTGCAGGTCTGGCATGACAAATGTCTCTGGCACTGGCGTCACAGTTTTTTCTTGTATTGCATTAACACAAGAGAAGGGCTGAAATCCAAATCACGGAGGAAATCGAAATTTATTTGACGGCAATGCATTTTATAAGCATGACAGGTTTGTATTCGCTTTCGCAAAAATGAGCATGAGTGATCGTGACGAACTTTTTTCATTCGATAGTAGTGCGCAGCCCAGGAAAGATTGGTTACTTGTAGCCCGAAAAAAACGCCTACGAGCTCCAACGCGGCGGCCAAACAGAACGCTTTGCCTGTGATGTAGTGCGATCGACGCTTGGAGGACAAATGAGTTGGAGTGCTGGCGAGCATCTACTCATCACATAAAATACTGATGCTTCATTCAAATCAAATATGCAAGACAGCTCCTCAATGGTCCTCAATGGACATGGGCATGGTAGCAGTAGCACTATTCACCTTGCTTCCAATACCGTATCTGTCCTGCCCGTAGCTGCTCTTCCACTATCAAACGCAAATACGTCCGGATCTTCTGGAAGACTGTGGTTGTTTGAAGTGATGCAGCTTTCGCATCACACAAAAGATGGTCTGCGATACGCGCGACACGACAAGTTTTGAGAAATAGATCTGCTCTCGCGCTCTATGCCTACTAGGCTTGGGGAATGTCATTTTCGCGTGGTGAAGAGTACTTACGCACTTTTGCTCCTGGTGCTCATGTGCACCAGCAGGATAGCCGCTTTACTGTGATACTGATGCCAAGTCGACAGCATGAGACCTTGCATTCCTCCAGAGGGTCCAGACCTATTCGCACCGCATATGCACGTCTGCTGCACTAGCGCGGCGATGCTAAGCCGCATGCCGTTGACGCCAAGGAAGAGCAGAAACGCGCTGAAGTACCCAGGGTTTTGCCCGAGGGCGAAGCATCCTACGAGCGCAAGCATGGTCGCGGTGGTCAGTGTGCGCTTTGACTCGAGGTAGTCCAACACGAGTCCCCATATTGGTACCGCTCCAATGCCGACAAAAAAGGGAACGGCGATGAGCTGTAGGTATAGATTGTCGTGCGAAGTAAGTTAAAGTTCTTTTTGCTGGTTATATGAGGCTGTGTTTGTCATTGTCTTTCTTCAGCCTGTCTTACAATACACTGAAGGAGGTCTGATCACGTGGAAAAAAATGGCAATGAGTCACGTTCTTTCATTGTGTTCGGATTTATTTTATTTGTGCAGGCAGTTTTAAGCAGGATCTTCCCTGCCATGATGTTCATCTTTATGGCCAAATGAGAATCACATAGATACGTCTTCCGCCGCGAAATTCGCCACGACGCCGGGGTTCCTTAATCTGGCATAGGGCCTGACCTAAAAGGGGCAAAGCAGGCGCATTTTGGGTCGCGTCTTCTCCAGCCAATGGCTGAAGAAAATAAAACGTCGTGGCCATAAAATCACCATCTGCTTCCAGGAAATCGATTCTATGGCTATGCCTCCGGAAACTTCGCAACCATAAAATCAACCTATGCTTCCAAAAGGTTGACTCTGTGGTTGCGAAAATTTCGGGACAATAAAAGCAGCCTCTGCTTTCAGGAGGTCGATGTAAACCTAACACGGACGAAATAAAGCTAGGGCGACGCGACGGCCACTAGGTAGCCCGGTCCGGAACCTCGTTGGCGGAGCGACGTTGCGACGGGTGCAGCCTCTTCCTTGGCAGGGCTACTGGGGTGGCCCATGCCCTTTTCTACTTGCTGATGGCCTTCCTTGCCTCTTTCGCAGCTCTTCTGCGAACGGTTTCGACTTTGCAGCTGCCTGTTTTTGGCTATGGCGCCAGTGCAAGGCGATCAACTTACGAAGGAGAGGACATCTCCTCACTTCTCCAAATACCGAGGCCCTCCTGCTCCCAAAATGCACTCACAATGCTAAGGCGACCCTTTGTAATATATAACTACTTTCCGCTCTGTCCCAGGCCAACAGAGGGGCAAGTTCGCGGGGCATGGATTTCGCAGGACTTCAGGGCATTGCCGCTTATTTGCAGTTTTAGAGTAAGTACATCTTCTGCCACGAAATTCGCCACCACGCCGGGGTTCCTTGCTCGATGATATTTCACGATTTCGCCGCAGTATTGCAAAAACGTGGTTGTGACGAAACCAATGCACAGAAAGGTGCAACAGACGCGAAGAATCTCCAGCAAGTTGAGACCGTCCAAAACCAGAAACTGGGCTGGGTGGCGGTTTGTGCTGGTGGACATGACGTTTGTATTGGTGGTTAGCCGATTATCCCGGGGGGTCGCGTCTTCACAGATATTTGTTCATGTCAGGGGACATGAGATGAAGGCTCTACTCACGAGGCGCTCGACTTTGATGTAAATTTTCAAAAGCTTAAGCTATACTTGGTTTTACACCAGACCTCGCATTGGTATTCGAGCGACTCCTGAAGCACAATAGTTTGTTGCAATCATGTAGGTCATGACCCAGAAAACGAAAAAAACGACGAGAGAAAAAAAACGAAGAAACCAAAAATGTCTGAAGATCTTGTTCGTTGCAGGAACGAAGATTTTCGCAAGCTTCGATGGATCCGAGCCACTTTGAAAAGAACCGAGCGGCGACGGGATCTGCAACTAGAAGAACCTCCTTTGGCAGAAAAACGCCTGAGATCGAGGTGATTGGGACACAGCAATGATCAAGCTCGAGCTCAAGTAGTGTTTTCCAGCTTCCAGAGGGTGAGTGGCAGGTCACTATCATTCTATGGCTCTGGATCGGCGGCAACAGTGCTAGAAGCTACTAGATGGAGCCTAACCTCCCCACTAAGCGATAGCAGGGGTAATGCCTGTCCGAACGGGAGCACCCGTTCTATACAAACCTAAGTTATCAGTTTTCTACTGTTATGGGCTCATAAGACTTTTCCACTAGGCTCATAGGGAGCTCCACGTGCTGTTGCTCGGTTGCGGTGAATGCTTAGCCCGCTGGATAAATTAGAATGTTTTTTTTTTCAACGGGGGAGGCGGCAGGCTACTATCTTCCTATGGCTCTGGATTGGCGGCAACAGGGCTAGAAGTTACTAGATGATACCTAACCTCACCACTAAGCAATAGTAGGGGTAGCGCCTGTCCGAACGGGAGCACCCACTCACATATAACTCGAAAGAGTGTTCATGAATGCTCGCTCGAAAGCGGCGGTAGAGAAAGTTTTACTGGAAAAAGCGAAAAATAATTTAAAGAAAAGATGTGAAAAGTTTACTTGATGGACCAGCTAAAACGGGACAACTAACCTCGCTAGAGTTTTCGTTATTTCGGCAAATAGGCCGCCAATCACTTGAGATCGAGGTGATTGTGACACAGCAATGATATTGTAGCTCAAAAATGGGATCATGAGCTGATGAGATCACCATCACAGCTCAACACCCGAAAACATGACACGGGGCGAGAAAAGTGGCTGCTCGCTTTTCTGTTTTGGCAATAAATGTCGGCGATACACACTGCGCCACGCGATCACTCTTTCAACATATTGTACCCAGAAAAGTCGGAGCGTTCGTATAGCTTTTACACTGCGAGCACACGACCACAGTCGATGTGACACTGGCTCTGCTTTATTGAGGCGTGCTCACGTCGTATTTGGTTCGTTGTAGTTATTTGCGGTGAGTACATGACATTTATTTCAAAAATTTTGGAAATTTTCTTGATCGCCCACAGGCGTTCGGATTTTAGTTTGTGTCGAGTGCACGACCGTTCTTTTCCTTGCGTCGACTGGCGACCGAAGAGATCAGAAACGCTTGCATCAAATATTGCGCAAACTCGTAGTTCAGCGCGTCACAATTTCATTTTTATTTCGTGACAGATGTAAAAGCAAAAGCGTAAACTTAGCAAGGTATTCTGTAAGGCACGATAAGCAAACAGATATAGATGCGATTCTCTATCCTGCTCGTCTACCTCGCTCTCCCCGTTACGAACCTCTTCCGAATACAATAAGCTACTTCAGGCGCAACTGTAAGCGTAACAATAAATACGCTCTTTCAAATACAATAGTACGGGAGTTCGAATGAAGAGGGTTTCTTGTCGGATGCAGAAGTCTAGTCTCCTTGCCGTTTTGCTGTACGTGCGTGCTCCTTGGTGCGCCCTCGTACAACTTTTGACAAAAGAAACAAGAAGTTGCTCAGTGTAACAATACAAATTATTAATTAGTGCTTATTAAGTGCTTAAACAAAAAGAGGACGCGGCTAAGCGACTTTGGCTTGCTTCTGCTTGTACGCCCTAATTTGCGGAAATTAAAACAGTTCTTGAGCCGAATCTACATACACTGAATCTGAAAAAGTAATAATAAGTGTGCAAATAAAATAAAAGGTGAGATTGGAAAGCTGTATAAAGTTTCTGAAAGTTGTATAAAAGTGAAGTTTTTAGATTGCCTCTTCTGATTGCACATCTTCATGCGGGTGCCGCAGAAGCGGAAGATGGTACTACGGCTGCTGCTTCGCAAACGCAAGAATGCGACTTACGCCCATATGCGCTGCAAATATGTCTTTGTCTGCGTCTGGAAAGTAGAAGTAGCGGACCTGTGCGCGTGTGTATGGCTAATTCTTGCATGAGAAACCGGTCTGCTGCAGATAATAAATGCATGGCAAGTTTTTGCAAGCTTGTTGCCGAGTCGTTTGGAAATCGCATGCCAAACCGACCTCCAGCACGACGAAAAAGCTCCCCAAACCGCTTCGTGCAATATATGCAGACTCTGTTTATTGTAGAAAATAGCATCACAGAGACGAGATCCAGGCGGAGACATAGTTGCAATGCATAGTGCAGCTTCCGATCAAAATCAGGTCTCGTCCGCACACGGTCGCGTTTGCGTCAGGAGGTGACTTTCTAAAAGGTCGTGTGTCGATCAGAAATTCATGAAGCGGATTTTTACGCGTCGCCCGAGAACGAGGAGCCCGAACTCGACGAGGCCGAGCTCGACGTCGACGAAATAGAGCTCGACCTGGTATCAATTACCTGACAAGATCGAGGTATCCATTTTGTAGTATCAACGGCGACATGACATTCATATCGCTAGAGCACACGGCCTGCAGAGTACGAAATGGAGCTCTGTACCGCACCCGCAGCCGCACTGACTGAAAAAGTTGAAATAAGTTTTGGTATATTTATCACGTACTATTTCCTCGTCCGACTCCCTAGCTGCGGAGTTCTCCGGGCCACTAGACTCGCCGCGGAGCCAAGGTTTGCCCGTGTCCTGGAAGGTAGGCCAGCAGCTAAAACAAACCGCTAGTGGGCCGCCTTTCTCAAAACGATGCCAGGCTCTTTCCCACGCCGATTGCTCGCGCCAGTCCCATTGACTCCTCTCGAGAAACGCGGAGTCCTCCCCTGCCGGCACCGAGCAGGCGTTCCGGAACGCGATGAAGTCCAGGCCGGTGGCGGGATCCTCCTCCGTCGTGGCGGCGCTTGGATTCATCCGCGCAAAAAAGCAGGGGCACTCGCGGCCGTCGAGTTTGCGGTCCTTGTTGACATCCAGGGCGAGAAACGCGTTGATCTCCCCCGAGTTGTACACCTGCACGGCAAAGTCCAGATTTCCGCCGGTCAGGTCCATGACATGCAGCATGAAGCCGATTGTCGGGAGGCCGAGCCCGCTTCTCTCGATCAAACCTGACAAATGTCACGCATACATTTTTCAATGTCGCTCTTGCCAAATTGAACCCACTTTTGTTCAAAACAGCGAAAAGGAGGACCACACAAACAGCACCAGCACGACCACGACACAGAAAAGTATTCATTGATTAATGAGATAGAAATGGTCACGCATCAACATAACAAAGGAACTAAGCAGCAATCGCAAAAAAACATTGAACACACATTGATAATTGAACATCAATAAAATATGTTGACTCTATTCAATGAATAAAATACTGTTGCTTACTCATTTTCTTCTCATAAATCTCGCGAAAGGCATCCCGATCCTCTTTCGTGAGGGCATTCGGTGCTGTCGCTGTTCCCCCCGCTGACAGTGCCAACGACACTTTCGCGGGGGGGGGGCGCATTGTCGCCCCGGAGGTTCTGACTTTCGGCGAACGCGAGAAAAGCCCAGAGAACCGCGAGAAGTACGGGAACAACGACAATGCCGCGTCCGAGTCTCACGGTCGGCTTGAGGTTGAGGTAGGGCGAGGCCATCTTGTTTGGTTTTGAGAAATAAAGTGTGCTCGAAACAATTTCGTTAAGTAAGCTTCAGTATGAAGCGCAGAGCCCAGCCTCCTGAACTCGGCACTAGAGGTCCTGGAAGTACAGTATCAGGTGCTACTTACTCGATAGCGGCGATCGAGGTCGAAACAGGTACGAATATGTTGACTGTTATTGACCTCGGGTGCTGTTCTTTTATCTTCTGCAGGGAAGTGCATTCGATTTTTCTCCTTATGCTCTCCGTCTCCCTGCTCTCACGATCCGCACTCAACAGAATTCGTTGTGTTACGCTTACGACTTATCCATCGTAAATATAGCAAGTGCGAGAATGGGACATCGTGGCGATTCGTGCAAAACAGAACCGGTGTACTGTCCCCGAGAAGTGTTGGAAAGCTCTTGAGATGACGCAACGACCCTGGAAAATGAAAAAACCGGGGCAAGGACGGATGAAGATACTACACGAGATGCGAGAAATTCACGACTCAACAGTTCTTCAGCAACGTTTATATAAAGAAACATCACAGCAGCACACACCATAGATCAAGCAGTGAGTCACCACGTGGCGCTGGTCAGCCGGTGTTTCATCTGGATCTGTGTTCGTGTAGTAGTCTACAAAAGCGAGGCTTTTTGTAGTCCTCAGGCACTGAGCGAAAGTTTTTTTGCGCATTTACTTTATGCTTACCAAGTAAGATCACGACAGCGCGACCTGTTCAAGAGACCACCCTCCCTGTCTTCAGCACTCATTTCCAAGGGCTTGTCAAGACCAATCTTTCGTCGCGTCTTTTCTGTACATGTTCAGCTACCGTTTCAGCTTCTGGAACAGTGCCAGCAGCGGTTTGAACGTGGCTGCGACCAGCAAGAATCTGGGTACCTCGAGCGCCTCGTTTAGTACGAACGAGACCAAAACTCGCAGCCAGAAGGGGTCGACACGTTCGGAGAGTGGGCGCTTGCTTGGACTGGGTTATGAGGTTTTCAAGTGTTACATTCTCAACTGTTACATGAATTTGTAATGCAAGAATGTTGGCAAAAGTCAAAGCAGGGAGGTTGCACCTTTAGCATGACAAATTCCGCACAAATTAGGCGCTGTTTCGCCTTTCCAAAATTTGTCATGCGAAGTAGCTTCCCTGTGTGGATGTTGATGCTCATTTTGCATGACAAATCATATAGCAGTTGAGAATGTAACAGTTGAGAACAATCCCATATGGGTGTTCCCACCGATGCATCGTTTCTTCCATCAGGCCCGTTGTTATCATCTTCACCGCCTCCGACGCCACCCCGTTCGACCCTGCTGAGCAGCGACTATCCAGGAAAAAAATTGTGTGCATGTTGGCATAGCACTCTTGGAGTTGGACAGTGCTAGCATCAAAAATTTACTCTGCACGACAAAGAAAGCTACTCATCCTCATGCGCAGCTAACATGTGGACACGCATACGTCATCGCTACTGTAGTGTTTGTACATACACAGACTTAACACACTAAAACAGGTCATTTTCAACTTGGATAGCGACTCCGGCAGCTCGAACCCAAACTGGTCCAGCAAATCCAACGGATCCGGGAGGATTTCTGTCAGATTGCACAATCATGACCTCCACTCCTACCCATTTGAAATTTTATGGCGAACTAGCAAGAAAGGGTGGCAGATGGAGATGAGAATGAGAATGAGATGCATGCTCTGCATAACAAATCTACCTGCGGATCCTAGAAGAAGTGTTGTTCGAGATGAAGCTGAAACTTGTCATGCCAGTCAGTCCCGACACCAGGCAACGCATCGACATCGTATGGAATTGCGTTCTTTCAGCATAACAAATGAGGAGAGACAGAAGCAGTTGTGCACTGGCATAGTTTCTAGTTGAAACAGCGCGAGAAACCCTACGAACATTCCGCAATACGCGACCCCGTAGTAGTATCAAATGTAAAAATGTCTGGGTCTGGAAGATTGCGAGATTTGTCATGCATGTTTCGGATCACGCAAATGGCGTCTGATGCAGGCAAAAGCATCACAGGATTTGAGCAAGCGTCATGATGCCTGTCCCGCATGAGAAACTTCCTACTTACGTGCCAAGAAATGGACAGCAGCTTTTGGCGCTCATGCAACACAAATTTTTGTGCGTTCCAGAGTTTGCATCACAAGTTTCAACCCTTCCAGACCCAGACATTTTTGCACTTGATAAGTAGATGATGAAAGGCGTACCGTACTCCTGGAAAAAGCTCATGAACCTCGCGAGAAAACCTGCGGACTTGGGATTTGGGGTTCTCAAACGTTACACTCTCAAGTGGTGCGTGAATTTGTCATGTAAAACTCTCATCAGTATCACTATCATCAAGCTGCTTCGCATGACAAATTTCCAAAGGGCTACTTAAACAGCATCTAAATCTGTGCCAAACCTGTAATGCAAAAGGCGCAATCTTCACCCTTGCACTTTTGGCATTCTTGCATTACAAATTCATGTAACAGTTGAGAATATAGCGTTTGCGAACGCCATATGGCAGACTTAGCTGTTTTCTCCAGCTTCTCGACCCGGGTCTATCCTGTGCAAAAGTATCGTACTCGTATTGCAATCATGCATTACAAATCTGCTTGTCAAGGTAAATCAGCATTACAAATTTTATTTCTCATGCTGAGGAAATTTGTAATGCATTTATACGAGTACGATACTTTTGCAGTGCATAGGGTCTGCAGGTCGGTCACTTGGGTCTGCAGGACTTCGACGGGGATGGAGCTGGTGGAAGTGGTTGTGCTAGTACTCGGACTTGCTGCGTCGTTCTGTATGTGCGGTGCAAATATGTCTGGGTCTGGAAACCCGTGATGCTGAATGCGCATGATAGATTGCTGCGCATTGCATTTTTGGCAGCTGACCATGACAAGTTTTTGGAACGCTTTTTGATCATGACTAGCCCGCATGACAAAGTTCGGTTTTGTATGACAAAGGAAGCTGCTCTTTTGCTGCTCACGCAACACAGGCTTTCGCCTTCCAGGAATGTTGCAAGACAGCCATTACAAGTCCTACTCTTCTTCAAGACCCAGACATATTTGCACTGGATACTGGATGTTCTTCTGCATTTTAGTAATACTATCGTCTATTGTCGCTTGTTCATGTTCTCGTGCTGTTCCCGATGGCGCAGAAGATTGCGGGGGTGAGGTTGCTGTAGGTCCAGAAGCGGCGCCAGTACGTATCGGTGTCCCTGACAGCGGCGATGAACTGAACAACCTGCGAGATGAAATCTGCATTTTCGAAAGTTCTTGGAAGGGCGTGATGTTGCAGAACTTTGCGTTTGCTTGCGCGGGTCCGAATGCAATACTTGGAAGAAGAAGATCACTCTCATTCAATTGCGGGGGTAACATTAGCGACACACGTCTTCCTTTCGCGGTGGTGGTAGAACCGCAAGATGTAGAGGAGTTCTTCTTGTCCCCTCGTCCTGTTGCAAAAAATATTCCCCTAGTAATAGTTTTAGTTATCGCAGCAGGTCGAAAATAAAACGCATCACGATTGCGCCGTAGTGCCACTGGTGGCGCGTCAACCCCTGGAGAACTCGGTGCCCTCCAACTTGCCCTCGGAGTGGTCGGAGCTCCAAAAATAGTCGAGAAGAGTGGCCATGATGGAGCTGCGGAGGAGGACCTTGAAAGCCCTGCGCGTAGGGACGTGGGTAGTTGTACCAGAACCATTATGTTGGTCTTGATCTTCGAACCAGTCACTGCTAAGAGACGAAAGCGGCACTAGGGCTGCAATGCGGTCGTGCTATCAATCTAGGTAATCTGGGGCTGCGTTACTCTGGATTGGCCCGCGGTTGCGCCTGTTCACATTCGTCTGCGTGAGCAGTCAACTTGGTGTAAAAGTCAATGCAACAAACTACCTACAGCTAGGGGAACGAGTAAGTACTTACATGCTTGGATGCTTGGATCATGAAGAAAGCAGGAATTTCAAAAAAAAAGATGCCCCCATGTTCGGGTGCTGGCGGTCGAGAACGTTTTTGCGTCAGATCAACCTCATGGCAATTGTATCGTCCTCCTCGTCGTCGATTGTATTCCTATTCGCCTTATTGACGACGATTGCTGTAGTACGACTATTATTGATCTTTCAACGCAGCTGTAATGATGATCTACCTTCAAGCTATTCTTTTACATCAGCAGTTTTCATCCTGCACTAAGATCTTCTGGTTCTGAAAGCAATGCGACGGCGTCAACTTGTAGCAGGTACTTGCAGAAATCAGTCCGGCGAAGCGCCGTCAAGTACAAGTGACCCGGCGCAACAACACGGGGGATCACACCATCAACGGATGAAACAACGTCAATCACACGGGGCGACATTTGATTTCATCTAAGAGGACCGTGATATTTACTCTGTATGCCTCGCGAAAGAAGAAACAGCTGCACGTGAAAAAGATAAGCTTTTTTATTTGGACCGAAGCAAGCGCTTCCCCTCCTACGCTCAACAGCACAATTTTATGTCCCCCTACGCATGTGACGTGACCACGTGCTGGCCATACCGCAGCGCACCATTCTGCTCGCTACTACCGGTCTGCACCTCTCGCGGCCTCTGGTGTTCCTGTGCCACCCTATTGTAGTCGCGAGGGCGATAGGAATTGCTAGAATTCATCTCCTCGAAAAGTCCAAACATTTCGTCGAAGTGCCCCAACGTAAAAAGAGCCTTGTTCAGCGCGACTTGTTCCGTCTCGAGGTGCAAGGGCGTGCTTTGCAACACCGGTTTCACGACGAGCAGTAGCAACCGCCGGATCATTTCGTCTTCCTCCGAGGAGGCGGTAGGGGAGGATGATGAACCACTGCTGTCATAATTCGAAGTTGTTGTAGTTGGGGTCCTCGTCCCGTGCCGTCTACAACTTCTCGCAACTACTTCTACAGCGTCCAAAGGTGATGTAAAATCCTTTGCGTCATTTTTCGGGTACAATTTTGCCAGTCCGATCACCAACTTCAATACGCTTCTGCCGTCCAGCTGCTTCACAAGTCGGTTTGTCTTCGGCTGCAGCATATGCATTGCAAAAGTATCGCACTCGTATAAATGCATTACAAATTTCCTCAGCATGAGGAATGTGGATTTAGCTTCGGAAAAAAATTTGTAAATGCATGATTGCAATACGAGTACGATAGTTTTGCACAGGATACAGCATTTTGTGGCAGCAGAGGTAGAGCAAGATCTTGTATCGCAAGAAAAAACTGTTTCACTGTAAACTTGTGATGCATAGAACCAAACGCAAATGTGTTTGTCTTGCTACACATGCAAGACATTGGATTTTTCGCTGTGTTTTCCCTTAGGAAGCACGCATGCCAAGTTTTCTTTGTCATGTGTAACAAACTTGTGATGCAAATCTTGCAAAATCATCACAGTGAAACAGTTTTTTCGTGGGATATCTTGGATTTGATCTTCAATTTCCCGAGCGCGTGCAGGATGTTGCACAAATCCGGTAGCGAAAAACTTTTCTCGTTCTGCATATCCTGAGTAAAAACGTCCCCACCTCCCCAGAGTCAACCTGGGGATTTTGCAACACAAACCTAGAAGCTTTGGGACTCACGCATCACAAGTTGCAGTCCGTAGTGTAGTGCAGGTTAGCAACGACAAACGCATCTCAAATCCATCTGCTTATCCTGGTGACAGCATTACAAATCGCAAAACATGACTACAAACGCCTCTCATGGAGATGCGCAATACAAATGCTCCTGCCATTGCAAATCTGCATCACAACTCTGGGGTAGGGACGTTTTTACAAATGATAATGCACCGGTTCGTGTTTCAGAACCCCAATGTGGGGATTCTGTGTGTCAAACTCCAGCACCTATCCTGTGCAAAACTATCGTACTCGTATTGCAGTCATGCATTACAAATCTTTTTGTTAAGTCAAATCCGCATTACAAATTTTATTTCTCATGAAGAGAAAATTTGTAATGCATTTATACAAATACGATACTTTTGCAGTGCATAGCACCTCCGCACTGCCGATAGCCTGGAAAGCGGGCGTTCTTGCAGTGGAGATTGTCGAAGTTTTCCTCATCTCTTGCTCGTCTTCGCTAGTTGTAGCCGGAACACCTGCTTGTTGACTGCTGATTTCGAGTTTTTGCTTGGTCAACATCGTGGCTGCCCGCTTTCCCAAAAGCATCCCCACTTTCCGAATGCGGAGCTGCAGGCCTTCTTTCCTCATGCAGCTCGAGCTCCTTCTCTGCAGTTCAATTTGTTGTTCCTGCTCGCCAGGAGGTGACCGTGGTGTGAATTTTTGGAGTTCTACTTCGTGTTCCTCTCGCAGCTCTACCTCACCCAGATCAGCATGTGCAACTCGACCGTGAAGCTTCGCCAACGCAGTTAAGGATTATGGATTGCAAAAGTGTCTGGGTCTGCGAGATCGCTACATTTGTCATGCATGTCTGACATGACTCAAGAATTTGTGCTGCATAGGCGCGAAGCGGTCCTCTTACCTGTCATGCAAAAACGCAGTTTGCCATGCGGAAAACGCAACACATAGGCGCCGAAAAATTTGTCATGCTTGGCTCCGTATTGCAGTGGAACCCTCATTCACTTCCAGCATTACAAGTTTCCAGACTCAGACATATTTGCATTTGATAAGGAAGAGGACAGGACAAAGGGCGTGTCGAAAGAGTTCCAAAATGAAGAAGTACTACTAGCTCCGGTTCTTGCAGCTCTGGTGCCCGAAGGAGTACAACTACTAGAAGCACCACCAGCTGCGCTCGAGGATACGCGGTCCGCTTTTGCGTCCACCAAATCGAAAAGCCACTTCGTCAATTCGAAATGTGCCGAGGCTGAAGTTGGAGGGACGCAGCTGCTCGTCGCCGGGCCTGCAATACAACTGAAAGACGACGTCACAACAGGCACCCGCACGTCGGCGCACAGCTGCGCCAGAGCGAGAAATGTGCACGGCAGGAAGCTGTCAAGCTGCTCCGAAAGTTTGGCTTGTGTTAATAAGCGCGGTTGTTCTTGTGTTCTTCGGGTGTTGGGTTCTTTCGATGATTGTGTGCCGCTAGATGTAGCTAAAGGTGCACAGCCGCGGCCGTGTTCACTCGTAGTAGTTGTCTCCAGTACAACTTCTAGATGATCACTGCCTTGTTGATACACTAACGGGTCGTGCAAAACCAGGGAGTGCTTGTGAAATAAGTCCCACACGCGCGTCCACCCATCGATGGCGAGGTTGTAATAGATCAGCTCCTCAGGAGATAGCACCGTGGCTCGGTCGTTTTGTTCGCCGGGCTTCGACGTGCGTCGATTGTGGTCGACGTCGTGTGCAGAATTTTTATATCCTTCCTGCAGCTCGTCCTCCATATAGCTAACGTCGTCAAAATCGTCATCCTCTGAATAAGAAAAAGCCCTGCTAGTACCCTCTTCAGCTGCAATTTGGTGAACATTTTTTCCGCTTGAACTACTTCCTGTGGACATCAATTCACCTGTGTAGAGATCGGGCTCTGGTTCTTTTCCCGCCCCACGTGTGGAGGTCGCCGGCATGAATTTTCCACTCTCGTCTCCGTTCTTGTGCAACTGCTCTATTCTCGGAAACTGCGCGAAAATCCTCCGGAATGCGGCGCAAACCGTGCCCACGTCGAAAAGTGTCCATTTGGAACGAGCAGAAGTTCTTGACATGCTGGTCGTGCAAGGGTCATCATGGTGCAGATCTGTCCACCTCCGCGGTCTCGACAGAGCAGTCAACTCATCTACTAGTACCGGCAGCACCGCGGGCCACAGACTCGTCTTTGAAAATGCGTTCAAGCCGCCAATGCAGTTATGCATTGCAAACATTATCCCTGGACGTCTGTAGTGGAAGAGTTCCAGTTTGAGTTTGCTCTGCTGGGTCTGGGTTCTATTCTTATACAAAAAAATGTATTGCGTGAGCAGGAATAAAACTCACTCACTTTCGGAGGGTGGCTTCTTATTCAAGATCTTCTGGGCCATGCGGAACCTGCATGGCAGATTTCAGTTACACAGCCTTCCCGGCGCCCAGAGATAAGTATTTGCGTTTGATAACAGTGTGCAAACGTCAAATCCGTCGGGTTCTCGATCACAAACTCGGCGGCGAAACGGAAGAGATCCTGTTCCTCGGAGGAAGAGTCTGTCAGATCTCCTGCACTGGTATAACTACTACTTTTCGGATTTGCAGAAGGAAAATCATTCGCATTTTTAGGGTCAACTACATCATGATTTCCCTGCGCAATTATCTCGTCCTCAGCACCGTAGTCCTTCGTAGCCGGGTCCTCATTTAATAGTTCCAACCTCGTCGTTCGCAGTAAATCAGAACCGCTGGCAGCCGTGCAGCTTCCTGAATCTTGCAGAAGTTGTTGCTGCTGTCCGTGTCCCAGTCCCTGGGAATTATGCCGTCCAACACTACCTAGTTTGTTCAACCTTAACAAACTATTTCTCGTCCGCATCAGCATGATTTCTTTCTGCGCGTAGAAATTCCCTTTCACCTTCGCATACGCACTCGCCAGAATGACGATCTGCGACATCTCGAAATCTTCGGGCCGGCGTTGCAGGATCTCCGTCCGAATCTCGCCCATCAACAGTCTATCGGGGATCTGCAAGTTCGCGAAGGCCGACGCAACCATGGCGAGGTGTTGCGGTTCAAATATGGCACTTTCAAAGAACGCTACATCACTTAGTCGCTGATAAGACACGTGATTTGAATTTGTCATGCAAAATTACAACTAAGGCGACTCTTCACACGATCGATCCAGCTACAACTTGCTTCCACTTCGCATGAAAAGTTTCTCATGCGCCAGCAAGCATTGAAATCCTTGCCAAATCATCTGTGGAGCATGACGCGCAAGCGCCGGCGCCCCGCTTTCATTTTATACCACAGGAATCAGTTCTTGCATTTTTCCAACTTCATGTAACAGCAGTGACTGAGTGTAACATTTGAGGACGCCATATCAAAAAACGTCAGTTTGTGCGGGATCTCCGCTGACAACCACTTAAAGACCGGCAGGCTATCCTATGCAAAAGTGTCGCACTCGTACTACTTGCGGTCGTTAAGCATTATGACAGAAAAGCTCCTTTGCCTTTCCACACTAAATGTAAATCGGCAAGACAAATTTGATTTACATTTATCATTATATGCTGCTGCGCAAGTTTGTAAATCATGCAGTTCGAGTTTTCTTTTTCACTACCTAGTAGTGCGATATCACTTCTGCACTACGTACAGGCAGCGGATTTGCAATTTGGCGTATGCGTTGCAAAACAGGGCCAAGTCCTGCGCCACGGCTTTGCGCAACACGCGTTTCACCCGCGGGGCGATGGCAAGCAGGAGCGGGTGCGGGAGAGTGTCCTTGTCAAAGTCGATCGTGGAATTATTCAGGGATTGCAGGTTCGTTCTGGTTCGCGCGTGCTGCGAGTTTTCGATTTCACCGACGTCATGTTGGGGTGTTGTTAACGAGGAGTCTGGAAGAGGTGGTTCTAGGGCAGAGGACGATGTGGCGGAACAAGCAGCTGCTTCGACGCCAAGAACTCGTCCGGTGTTGCTGTGTGCACTTTTTTTCTGCTCGAGCGAACACGGTCTGCCCTCCAGATAGTCACTTGGCAGGCTCGCCCCGTAGCCGTCTTCATTTTCATTTTCATCTTCCCGCAGAAGACCTTGATGTTGATCCTTATCCTTGCTGCCGTCGGTAGTTATTTTGTTCCCTGCTTGTTCCAGCATGCCGTCTCTATTCCCCTGCAGCGGATTGAACCCCCCGGACCCTTCTCCCGCGTACCTTGCCAACAAGGGCGAGTTCGTTCCGGGCAGCTTCTGTCGTTGGATTTCTTTTTGCGTTCTCCGGAATTCCGGCTTCAAGACCCGGATCCAGGGCGAATACCTTGCCTTGGCGAAACAGTTTAGCAAGAGAGACAAGTCCTTGGCTTGAAAGATGCTGGACAGAGCGAAGCACCGGCTCGCGTACTGGTCCAGCAACTGCGGGGTGTGCTTATCCCGGGCCTGCATCAGCTTGCTGCAGTGGAGCACGAGCTGCTGCACGGACAGCGTCTCGGGCACGAACATGTGGCCCTCGATCTTGTCTTGTAAGCGGCTTTGCTCGCCGTACTGCTCTATCAAATGCAAAACTGTCTGGGTCTGGACGGATGCAAGGTCTGTCATGCACACTTTGCATTACTCCTGAAGTCTGTGACGCAGGCTCTAGCATCACAGATTTTGTGAGGGCTTCCTCTTCCTGATGCCTATACCGCATGAGAAATGCCCTCTTGCCGTGGCAAAAACTGGACCTCTTTTGCTGTCCTCGCAATACAGATTTTTGTCGAATTCAAATTCAGCATCACAAGTTGCATCCTTCCAGATCCAGACATTTTTGCATTTGATATGCTCCTCGGCATACTTCACCGGGTTGTCCACCCGAGAAAGCCATCGCTTGTCCTCTTTCCGGTTTTTCTTCGAGAAAAAACGCTTCTGCGATGAAAAATTGATATTTGTGGTACACCTCCCGAGCACAGGATTTATTTTCATCAGGTTGTGAAGAAACAATCCTTGTCGGAGGTGCCCATCTGAAAGAAATATGTCCTCGTCCACCACGACTAGAAGACGTGGGACTTGCGAAGCAGAAGATCTGCTGGGGAAACATCGGAACAAGGCTGCAGCTCTTCTGTTTATTGCGTGTCCTTGGTCGTCGTGCGGGACCGGCGTAGAGGATCTTTTTCGCACGTGTAGATGATGAGACACACTTGATGTCGACGACACCTTCACTCGACGACAGGTCGCGCCGACATCGCGTCCTCTGCACGGCCAACATCTGCCGGACGTTGTACTAGACGAAGCACTATGCATTGCAAAAGCATCGTACTAGTATAAATCGCAATACAAATTGGCGCAGCATTACAATATTAAATTTGTAATGCGGATTTACCTTAACAAGTAGATTTGTAATGCATAATTGCGATTACTACGAGTACGATACTTTTGCACAGGATAAGCACTTGAAGATGACGCACTGCTCTGCCGCACCAGGACACCAACAGGTTGTAGTAGTCCTCCATGTGGACCCGGTGAGGAGATCATGGTGCTGCCTTGTTGAACTTGGCTGAGAGTGAGAGAACAAGCACAAGGCAGTTACAAAAATTTCAACCCACTGCAATTTTAAGTTCTCCTCTGGTTTTACTCATAATATCGAGTGGTTGATGATGTTTTAGTTTTACCCAGATGCCGGTGCCGTCCGTCACTAGGGCCATGCTTCACGGCCAATAAGAAAGCAACGTCGTGTAGAATCATATGTAAAGCGGCCAATTTTATGACGAGGACAGCGTGGTGGTGGTCACCTGGCACTACCTCTGGGCTACAGCTAGACTAGAAGATAGATACTAGTGTAGCGAAAACCAAGACCAACACTACACAAGCGGAGGTAATAACACCAGAAGGACTTCTAGTCCTTCCTTGGTATAATAGAGAAGAAAAAAATGACGTCGAAAAACTGATCTCACAAGAGCTACAAGATGAAAAACGATCGTCATCACAGACCTCACAAAATGCAGATCCAGACAGCACATAGATCGAGATGCAGGTTGTGTGAGCAGTGTATCCAAAAAAATCATTGAAGCAGAAAAAAACGACAATAGGTTCCATGCGCGCCATTGTTCATGGATCATTCTCAAAATGGTTTCTCTGCAAATGGAGATCTGCTGACCTGCTCCCACTAATACCTATGCCAATATGATAACCACAAGAACAACATTAGCTGCTCCAAGTTTCGGACAGCTTTCCGCCAACTAAATGCTCCTCACGAGGATGCCGCCGCGGCGATGACGCCGCATCACGAGACGCAACATGCTTGATTTTCGGTGTTTGTGCTCAGTATCACATTTTATCAATTTTAATACAATCGTACATTTTCGTCGACGTCGATATAATCTTGGTCGCACACGAGATGTTGAAACATGAAGCTCAGACCCCTTTTCATCATTTTTACACGGTCAACATCTAGTACCTTGATCTACAGGAACCAACACCAGCACATTCAACAGGTCCTAGGAAGGAGTAACTTTCCCTCGCGTATCCTGTACCAGCGTATCTTCGGTCGGCGTGCCCGCCAACCGCGGTGATGCAGATCCGTCATCTTCTGCTCCGCTTATTTGCTGCTCGGAGGATCGAATATCCTGTGCAGAAGTATCGCACTCGTAGAAATGCAAGTCTTGCATTACAAATCTTTTTCTTATAGCAAATCCGCAATACAAACTTTATTTCTCATGCTGAGGAAATTTGTATATGCATTTATACGAGTACGATACTGTTGCAGTCCATCTTCATATCGAACCTGGTCGCTTGAGAAATATGCTTGCCCGTCATCCGTGCTGAAGAAGACGTTTCCATTCGGTTGTTGCTGATCATTTGTTCCATAATTTTCATCATTCTCGCCTAATCTGGCCGATGGAGGTCCGGTTAGGACTTGTTCTTCTACTCCGCGAGCTATCAAATGCAAAAATGTCTGGGTCTGGAAGGATCCAAAAAATTTGTGATGCGAATTCCACAACGCGCGCAAATCTCTCATGCATAGGCAGCAAAAGGTTTCCGTTTTCTGTCACCAAAAAGGGGGGTTGCATTGCGGAACGTTCTCGAGATCTGTGATGCTCCTAGGGCTTCCATGACAGACTTTCTGTGTCATGCAAAAACAGCATGACAAAAATCTGCATTCTTCCAGAACCAGACATATTTGCATTTGATAAGAGCCCGCCGCGTTTTCCTCGTCACGACAGTCGGGTCGGCACTACTCGTTGTTGCTCCTGCCCCCGATGGTTTGATATAATTGTTCCCTGTTGCTGCTACCGCGGCCGTACCCGCCAGTCCACCGTTTTGATCGGTCCGCCCAGAAACGAGGGCAGTTTGGTCTTCTTGCAGTACTGGCATTTGCTGTATCGCCGGCACCGAACGGGTGCCAACAGTAGTTGTTCCCGATGCGGTGGAGGACGCCGATTGCTTTTGCGGCACTTCTTCCACCACTGCACGGCTTTGCTGAAGCGCGGTCTTCACCGTGCCTGCTGATGAAGCAGCTGCTGTGCCAGAAGTTCCGGTTGCGACAAAAGAGGAGTCTGGCGGCGCGGCGTATGGAACAAGACCTGCTCCCGGTGCATTTGTACTCTCCATGTAACCGTAATTCTCCACCGCACTTGCTGTAAAGTAGTTCGTGGCGTTTGTCTGAACTTTTTGGCCTGCTTGCGATGCCGCGGCCGCGGCCTGGTCTTGGGGTGGAATTCTTGCAGCTCCAGGTGCGGGTAAAATTGGCTGCGGTCCTAGTTGTACTCCTACCGATCCAGCTACACCACCTCCACCATCTAGTTGTCCTGATGCAGCCCCTGCTTGCACCACTGCCCGCGGCAGCGCCCGCCCCGGAGCGTACAGATTCGCTTCCGCCTGTAGTTCCTTCGCCACCGCAGCTTTCGTATCAAAAGGAAAAATCCCCCCTCCGCATATCAAAAGGGAGTTTCTGATGCTGGGTATGCGTATACAAATCAGGCCTGTCTTGCAGTAGAGGGCTGCAGGCTCCTGCCGAGCCTGAGTAGAGAGCTTTTGGCCTAGGCGCAGCGCTTAGCATGAGAAACGACTATGCTGTAGGCCCAGCAGCATCACGAACCGCCTGCATAATGCGGCAGAGCCTGCGGGGTTGTCTTCTTGCAAGACAGACGTGTTGATTTGTTGTCCCAAATCAGCAAGACAAATTTTCGGAAACATACCTTTTCGATATGGGGAGGGGGGATTTTTTCTCTCAATATTTCGAGTCGCTGTTTCGCAGGAAGTACCCGTCCGGCGGCTCGTTAAAATACGCGTTGATGCTGTACTGTGGGTCGCAGCAAAATATCAACTGTAAAAATGTCTGGGTCTGGAAGAATCCAACTTGTCATGCTAAATCTGAAGCATGCAAAAATCTGTATTGCATGATTACCAAAAGTCGTCCAGTTTTGACCAAGTCGGGAGGCAGTTTCTCATGCAGGATTGGCATGGGAAAGATCGCGCAGAATCTGTCATGCTATGTCCTGCATTCCAGACCTCATGGGTCATGGAAAAGCTGCATGACAAATCGCGCATTCTTCCAGACCCAGACATTTTTACATTTCATACAAAACAGGAAGCAGCAAAACAGGAACAACCACAACGGAATTCCGAAAAGCAAGACGAAAACCAGCCAGCAAAAAGTGTTCCAGGCGAAAGAAATCACGCTGGTATGGAGGTGAGAAAAAAGACAAACATGATCACTAATCACAATCAGTCAAACACCATTTTGCAGGTCCTCGTTTGGCAAGAGCTACAGGAAGACAGTTGCCGTGCATGTTGACGGATCAATCTTCCACCATGCTGTGATGTGTAGTACCTACTGCATGCAAGAACTGGTGACGTTTATTTCGTTTTCCAAAAAAAAAAAATGGAGCAGACTGATAGATACGATTGTGTATGGTTTTCTTTTTTCCTTCGATACTTGGATTCGAATTCGCAGTCTGTTAGAACACTAAAACTACCATGTAGGCCGGTAGACAACCTACAAGTTCTAGCATCCACGTTACTGTTGCATTGGGGAAAGGAACAAGTTCATCATCATCATCACATCATCATCTCTCGATTTGCATCGCTCTTCGCTCTTGGATGTGATTTCAGATCGTGGATTTCAGGTGGGATTTGCATCGTGTTTGCAGCGTGTCATGAGCTCTACATGGTGATTTGATCTGCATGCCTACATTCCCCCTCATGACTATTCACTTGCCTACATTCCCCCTAGTGACAGGATGGAACGATATTGGTGTAGTGGATAGTCACAGAAGTATAGAAAATAGGCATTGCAAAATCCTAGAAAGCGACACCGTGATGCATAAATCCACTGAATCCCGATGCTACGATGATGGTTCGCTCCAAATGCAAACATAAATCTAGCGTCTTTGGCTCACTCACGACGAGACCGACAAGCAATCTCTCATGGCTACGGCACAAAGAAGAACCACGAAACTGATGAAAAACCTCCCCCCCTCAGAAACTTGTCGAAGTTTTGGGCGCGGATGAAGGAAAATCAGACGGGCACTAGAATCCTACACAATTCCGCAGGCATGTGCAGCCTTCGAGTGTGACACGCGGAAGACGGACTACGATTCGAAAACCGAAGCGGCGTAGACAGCCGGCAGACCTATCTTGCTATCATCTAAGTCAATAGATGGGTGGGCGCACGCGTGGAAACACAGCAAAGGATTTCCCATTGGTTTGGTCAAGGGATCAGCCTTGTTCACGCCGGTGGGTACGTGCGCGATGTTTTCGACGTGATCCTTGACTTCATGAAAACGGAGCAAGAAGTGTTTCGTCTTCTTGGTTGGTAACTCCGAGCGCGCAACTTCGATTGCAGATTTGTTGTCCACAAAGAGAATACCGGGAAGAGACTGATTTTCATCGAGCCACTCCAGATACCCCTGAGCCTGCGATAGCTTCAACGTGTCGAAGAGGGCAATGTACTCGCTCTCGCATGTTGAGTATGCGCGAAGTGTCTGGCGCTTGCTAGACCAAGCGATGGGCATGCCCCTGAAAAAGAGAATGCTTCCACTGCTGCTGCGGAGGGTGACGGAACACCCAGCAAAATCTGCATCGCTGAATCCTACAAAATCCGGGAGGGACTGTTTGGAATTCTGCTCCTCAAGCACTTCAGTATATTGCTTGCGAAATTCCCGCTCCCGTTCCGGTGTGTACTCTAGAACGACATGGGAAGTCTGCAGCAAGTACCTGACTACGCGCTTTGCCGCTGTCACGACAGAAGCTGTAGGCTTGACTTGAGCTCGTGCGACCCTGTTCACTGCGAACATGCAATCTGGGCGGGCCATGGTTGCAATGTACTGCAGTCCCCCGATGAGGCTACGCAGCGGATAATCCGGCAGCGGCTTTCCTTCATCAAAGTCGGTGTAAACGCACGGCGTGGAAAGTGGCTTTCCAGCGTCGATTTTGAACTTTTCCGCAAGCTTCTTGATGGCTTTCTCCAAATCAAGACGCAAGGTCTTCCGTTGCCGATCGTAACGCATACGAACGCCAAGGATATCCCGAACATCGAAAGAGCCTTCTTTCTCTGCGGGGATAAGTTTGCCTTCGAACTTACCAAGGATACGGGCGCAGGCGGCGGACACCTCGTCGAAATTCTCGCCCGAGATGAGAGAGTCATCAACGTAGATGGCCAGCGTCAGCCCATTCTTCTTGAATAGTCCGGGTTCCTGGGGGCAGCGTTTCCAGCCGTCTTCCAGAAGATACGCGGCATACGTATCATACCACTTGCGTGGCGCGATTTTGAGTCCGTATAAGGATTTCAAAAGTCTGACTTTGTCGCCACGGGGATCCGTGCTCCAGTGTTTGGGTAAGCGAACAAAGACTCTATCCGATTCGTCTAAGGCAGAACGGATGAACGCATTCGAGATGTCGAATTGTTCAACGAACTTAGCCGAAGCGGCGGCATCAACCAGCAGGGTGCGGGTCGCGGCATGGGAAACGGTCGGGGAGAACACTTCGGCGCGCATGACTTTCGTCTGGCGGTTTCCGAGTGCAACAAGGCGGGCCTTGAATCTTCCGCACCGTTTGCGAGTGTAAATCACAACGGCCGGGATGATCTCGTCGTCCTTACCGAATTCGCCATCTTGTAACGGCCTCCAGCACTTAAGTGCTTCTAGCTGTGTACGCTCTAGCGTATCAGCTTCCAGCCATTTGGCGGCGTCTGGTCCTGTAAACGCCTCCACCCTGGTGACTTGTACTGTCCAACAAATCGCCTCGCCATCCTTCTCTTGATCAAAAACTCGAGAAGCAACAAACGCACTAGCGACTTCATTTTCAAAAATTGCTTTTGCGCCATTGCCCTGGGGCTGATCTCGAAGGGGCTGCACAAGGTCCGAAGCTGTTGGCTGCTTGGGCTTCCGACCGGGCTTACGCCAGTGGGGGCATTGTGCGCGAGTGAGGCCCTTGGGCCGTCCGCGACGGTTTCTTTTCTTGATGGTGACGCCGTCTTTTTCCACTAACGTGTAGGGGTTGAGGTCGTCATCGATCAACTTTGAAACGTCCGGCGGCGCTACCTGGGGCGCAACTTGTGGGGCGACAGGAGCTGAGTTTCCTCCTTCCTGCGCGGGACCATCTGCGGGCGCCGCACCACGGCCGTCGCCGTCGGTGGGACTTCCGGCAGACTCGTTTTCTTTGTCTCCGCCCTGGGCCGTTTCCGGCGCCGGGGGGGGCGACTCCGTTTTTCTCCGTTTCAGAGCCGGTTCTTCAACCCCCTCAGAAGTTTGCTTCCAACGCTTTTCGACTTCCTCAAGCGCGGCGCGAAGGCGATCGGAATCGCTTCTCACTGCTCCAGCGGAATCGTCGGCGTTTGGGGCTTGCCTCTGCGACGGTTCTTTATCCGGTTTCCGAAGGGCGTTGACGTTGGGCACTAACGTGTCCTCGTCGAACTTGACCGACCGAGATTCGACTGTCGTCCATCTCTGGCCGCTCTTTGCGCGTGCATCATGGTGGAAAACACCTACCACGTACGAGCTTGACTCCCTGGAGTATCCGAGGAAGATTCCCTTTTCATAGCGGTCAACCAACTTCGTGCTCTCGGCTTTGTCGCTTGGAATGTGCTTGCGAACGTACGCAACGCACCCAAAGCGGCGAAGGTGTTTGACATCAGCCTGACGACCAAAACGCTTGTAGAAAGGGGCGGGGAACTTGGTTTTCCGCTGCACTCGGTTCTTGACATACGCAACGTAGCGCGCACACCAATCCCAGAGCCGGGGATCTACTCCTTGAAGGTTGGCCCGAAGACCGTCCCCAAGGGTTCTGTGCCAGCGCTCCACGTTCCCATTGCCTTGCGGCTCTCGTGGAACGCTGTGGCCAGCGACGCAATTGATTTCCCGACAGGCTTCTTTCCATGGTCCTTCCATGCCTTTGAGCACGGGCTCATTGTCACAACGAGCGACCTTGGGGACCCCGACCTGTGTCGCAAAGTCCCGAAGGACCTTGCCACATTGCGCTTTGTCTGTAATGCCCCAAGGTTCGAGCCAGTCTGTGGCTGAGTCCCGGAGCGTAATGCAGATTGTGTTCCCATCCATGGAAGCGGGTAATCCTCCGGAGAAGAAATCCGTCTCAACTTGGTCCATCCACTCCTTGTGGAGATAGGTCGCGGGGCGGACCTTTCGATGCTGTTGAGAACCATAGGACTTAGAAACAGCGCAGTCAGGGCAATGAACCTTGATGCCTTGAACTCCTAAATGCCCAAGCCTTTGGTGTAACCGCAAGGCGGAGCAGGAGTTCTGGTTTCCAATCACGTTCGCCAACGCCTCGCCTTCCAAGAGGTAGAAACCCACGCAAGGAAGCTTTTGGCGTATTTTGACCGTGTGGCGATAGCCCGAGGCATCCTGGATCCATCGTTCTTCTTTCGCGTGGTAGTACGATCCACCATCCTGCGCCATCGTTTCGACAGAAAGCAGGCAAACCTGCAACGCAGGGTGGTACAACGCAACCCGGGCACCCAAGTTATTGGGCTTGAGAATTCCGATTTTCGCAGGCTCTGAGCATTCGCCGTCAGCTGTTGTGAGACTCACGGTTTCTCCTGTAAAGCTCTCAAACATTGACTCATGCGGGAACATGTGGTGGGTAGCACCACTGTCCGTGATGACTTTCAAAACTCGAAGTCCATCCTTGGCTTTCGGCTGCTGCACGAAGTGCGCGCGCGCGTGCCTGGAGGAGTTAAGGACGTTCGGAAGACTCGTATACGCGGCACAACCGGCGGCATACGAGGGAAGTCGTAGCAACCTCCTGGGATTCAATTTCTTGAAAGAATTCCGGGGGAGTGAGATTCCGAATTTCTTCAAAATCTTGGGGGGGCAGGGACCGAAAAGATTCCAGATTTGCGTCGCAGCTTTCGCAAGACACGATGTAAATCGGTAGATTGGACTTCCAATCACGAGGGTGGGGCAGTTCAAAAACGTAAAACACACAAACACGAAGAACCACAAAACCGACAGAAGCAGAGCGAGCAGAACACTGGCCAAGTAAAAATTGACTGTTTTTAGGTGCGGAGAACGCACACCGAGCGGAGCACGCTCGCAGTATCCCTGGTTCACACTGTTCTTGTTTTGCTGTGGTTGACGCGTTTCGTAGAACTTTCGAACTTGTTCCGCCTTTTCTCCTGCAAGAGTGTAAGGCAACTCGACCGCCTTTCTCGCATAGTTCTCATCGGTGGCCATCCGATGCTCGTGCTCGCGCACAAACATGGGCAGGGTATCCGACAAGCCCCAAGGCGTGTTTTTCTTCTTTCCCACCGTGACGCCGTTGGTGATCCCATTCAGCTCCGGAAGCTGGACGGGGGCGGTCGCGGTCTTCTTTTCGGCGGTGTGGACGACAACAGCGGCGGCGCTGTTGGTGTTTGCCTTCTTGGTGTTGCTCGCGGTCGTCTGCTCCTGGGATTCCGAGGAGGAGAGCAGGGAGGCAACAGAAGACAAAGAACCCGACCGGGCGCGCGGGCGCTTGTTGGTGGTTTCGTCCTCGGCGGTGACCTGCAGCGGGAAAACGCGCGCGCAGTTCGCTCCTGCCTTCTTGTTCTTACCGGTGCCGGGCGGGGTTCCGCTCGCGGTCTTCTTCGCGTCGGCGGCCTTCTTCTTGCGGCACTCGCTCACGTCGTGGCCCTTGTGCCGGCAAAATTGGCAGCGCTTAGCCTTCTGGGTGTCCTCCGGCTTCTGCGTTTTGCCTTTGCCTTTGTTGGCGATCGCCTTAACGCTTGCCAACTCCTTCCGCAATTTTTCCTGGCTCTTCTCCAAGGCGACAACCTTGGCGCTGTTGGCCTTGCTGTCTTCGGTCTTGGTTTCGCCGGCAACGCGCTGGAACTCGCGGAGGGTGGTGGTGATGCGGTCGGCGTCGGTCACCTCGTTGGCCATGAGCGTGGCAACGGTCGGGGCGAAGTTGTCGGGAAGTCCGGACAAAATGCAGCCGGCTAAGAACTCAGGCAGCAAAATTTTTCCGCCAAGCTTCTCGCGGAAGACAGCGCGCACGCGGTTAGCGTATTCGTCCGCAAACTCGCCGGGGTTCATCCGCATGCGGATAAGTTCCACGACAGCAGCGAAGCGGGTGGCCATCTTCTGACTGGCGTACTTATTTTCGAGCGCCCAAACCATGCGAAGCAGGTGCGTAGGCTGCGGGCCGGTGATCGCGCGCAAAATTTGGTGGGGGTCCGGTCCACAACTTTGCGAAATCATGGCGGCGAGCGGTTTCGCGGTCCAGCTGTTCCAACTGGGAGCGGTTTCGATTTTCGCCAAGGCGGTCGGGATATCCGTGCCGCTAGCGATATCCTTCCGGTAATCCGCATAAAGTTCGGCCCAATCCTTCCAGGCTGTACCAGCTCCCGAGGACGGGGCGGAGGAAGAAGAGGAGGCGCCGACGGCGGTGGAGGTCGGGGGCGGGTTGCGCGGGTACCCTTCCAAGATGCGGAAGAGGTCAAAACTCCAGCGCGCCCAATCTTCCGCCGCCTCCAACTTCGTGGCCATCTTCGGCGGGGGATCCTTCTCGTTGCCGGTGGCCATGTTTGTGGTTCCTAGTTTTTCGAAATTTTTCAAAGTCTAAAACTAGGCGCGTCCAAGTGTAAAACTCAAGGGGATAAACAAAAAAATTATAACTAAACCCGGGGGGTTTAGCTCTCTAAGCACAGGGCTCAAGATTGTTAGAACACACTAACCACCATGTAGGGCGGTGTGCACCCTACTGCTAGTATGTCCACGTTACTGTTGCATTGGGGAAAGGAACAAGTTCATCATCATCATCACATCATCATCTCTCGATTTGCATCGCTCTTCGCTCTTGGATGTGATTTCAGATCGTGGATTTCAGGTGGGATTTGCATCGTGTTTGCAGCGTGTCATGAGCTCTACATGGTGATTTGATCTGCATGCCTACACAGTCTGATACCCGGTACATGTCGTAATGTACGTCTAGCGCCAATATGAACTGCAAAAGTATCGCATTCCTCAGCATGAGAAATAAAATTTGTAATGCAGATTTACCTTGAGAAAAAAAGTTGTAATGCATGCCTGCAATACGGGTACGATACTTTTGCACAGGATAGCTAAGCCTAGAGTGCACGAAGAGTCCGCGAATTCATCCGGCTCGTCGAAGAGAGACGCGGAGTAGGAATTTGTGCTAGTACCCTATCCATGAAAAAACACCCATGATCCCCATCCATTTTCTGCATGACATCAAACGCAGGAGTTTATGCATGTTTTGCATGACAAATTGGATGGGGCCGCTGGGTGTTTTTCCTGGATACAACACCACCTCCACCGAATAATGTGGTTCTTGTGGACAATGACGTCAAAACCCCTTCACCGCCGTCGTCGAACAGTTCGTAACAACCTCCGGCGTCCGGCCTATGGCGTTCTCAAATGCTACAAGAACAACTGTTACATGAATTTGTAATGCAAGAATGGCAAAAGTCAAAGGGGTGATCTTGCGCGTCTTGCATGACAGATTTGGCGCAGATTCTCAACCTGTTTGGCTCTTCGAGAATCTGTCATGCGAAGCAGCTTGATCGTGTCGATTCTGATATGTGATTTTGTTTTTGCATGACAAATCATGTACTTAACAGTTGAAAATATGACATTTGAGAACGCCATACGGCCCGAAATCTCCGTACACGAACTTACTCCCCTGTTTCCGGATGTGCAGCGCGCACTCCGCCGGCGTCCGGGCTTTGCCCGTGTAGATCATGGGTGCGCGACAGTACTGCCCGTGTTCCAGTTTGGTCAGGCACACCTGCGTCTTCGGCAGGGCGCGTCGGCTATGGATTGAAAAAGTGCCTGGGTCTGGAAGAGTGGAACTTGTAATGCTGTCTGCGGATTCTAAAAATGTCTGTGTTGCATGAGCAGCAAGAGGAGTCAGCTCTTGGCACGCAGAGAGGGCAACATTTCTAATGCGTAATTAGCATCAAGACGCTCTCAAAAAATCTGTAATGGATGCTAGCCCCAGCATCACAGACCTCACGGGTCATGCAAAATGTGCATGAGAAGCCCCGACTCTTCCAGACATCCAGGGATTTTTGCAGTTGATATCGGCAGGAAGTGAGCAAAAAGGTGTCAAACCGGTCGTCCGGCACCAACCGCCCGTAGCAACCGGTGTATCCAAGAAAAAAACGCTGCTAGTGTAAATTTGTGATGCGCAACATGCAAGATGATTGCGTTTGTCATGCTTGGCATGCATCGTAGGGTCCATTAAGGGGCGTTTTCACGTACTATCTGCGCATGACAGATTTTTGCTGTCATGCCAGACGGATTACTATCTAAACTGCAGCAGCTGGTCAAAAATGCATGCGAGGGGTATGTTCGGGGGTATGTTCGGGGGTGTGTCAGGGGTATGCAAATGCTCCTCAATCACGGGCGGACTACAATTTTATGCCGAAAAGCCAACAGGTGGGGTATAAACATACCCCAGACACACCCCAGACAAACCCCAGACATACCCCAGACAGACCCCCGAACATACCCCAGGCAAAAAGTCCGAACATACCCCAGACACACCCCGGACACACCCCGGGCAGACTTTCGGACACACCCCGGGCAGACTTTCGGACACACCCCGGGCAGACTTTCGGACACACCCCGGCCAACCTTTCGGACTTTGTCATGCCGGGTTTGGACCCGAAGCCCAGTCTGTCAGTCACGCGAGACCGTGCGGCGAAGGGGCGATCGAAAGCCCTAGGTCACCGCGGGGACTATGTCCCCGCGCCATGACCTAGGTGCCAGCTGTGACCATTTCCGTCCCGGACGCCGTGCGGCCAAGGGGCGAAAGCCCTAGGCCAGCGCGGGGACTCGGTCCCCGCGTCATGGCCTCGGGGCCAGCTTTGAGCGCTTCCCGGACACCGTGCGGCCAAGGGGCGAAAGCCCTAGGCCAGCGCGGGGACTCGGTCCCCGCGTCATGGCCTAGGGGCCAGCTGTAAGCGCTTCGCTCCCGGACACCGTGCGGCCACGGGGCGAAGGCCCTAGGCCAGCGCGGGGACTCGGTCCCCGCGTCATGGCCTAGGGGCCAGCTGTAGGCGCTTCCCGGACACCGTGCGGCCAAGGGGCGAAAGCCCTAGGCCAGCGCGGGGACTCGGTCCCCGCGTCATGGCCTAGGGGCCAGCTGTAAGCGCTTCGCTCCCGGACACCGTGCGGCCACGGGGCGAAGGCCCTAGGCCAGCGCGGGGACTCGGTCCCCGCGTCATGGCCTAGGGGCCAGCTGTAGCTAAGCGCCTCCTTCCCGGACACCGGGCGGCCAAGGGGCGATCGAAAGCCCTAGGCCAGCGCGGGGACTCGGTCCCCGCGTCATGGCCTAGGGGCCAGGTGTAAGCACTTCCCGGACACCGTGCGCCCGAGGGGCCGGGCGATCGAAAGCCCTAGGCCAGCGCGGGGACTCGGTCCCCGCGTCATGGCCTAGGGGCCAGCTGTAATCGCTTCCCGGACACCGTGCGGCCAAGGGGCGAAAGCCCTAGGCCAGCGCGGGGACTCGGTCCCCGCGTCATGGCCGAGGGGCCAGTTGTAAGCGCTTCCCGGACACCGTGCGGCCAAGTGGCGAAAGCCCTAGGCCAGCGCGGGGACTCGGTCCCCGCGTCATGGCCTAGGGGCCAGCTGGAAGCGCTTCCCGGACATCGTGCGGCCAAGGGGCGAAAGCCCTAGGCCAGCGCGGGGACTCGGACGGCCCCCGCGTCATGGCCTAGGGGCCAGCTGTAAGCGCTTCCCGGACACCGTGCGGCCAAGGGGCGAAAGCGCGGAGACTCGGTCCCCGCGTCATGGCCTAGGGGCCAGCTTTGGGCGCTCCCCGGACACCGTGCGGCCAAGGGGCGAAAACCCTAGGCCAACGCGGGGACTCGGTCCCCGCGTCATGGCCTAGGGGCCAGCTCGGAGCGCTCCCCGGACACCGTGCGGCCAAGGGCCGAAAACCCTAGGCCAAAGCGGGGACTCGGCCCCCGCGCCATGGCCTAGGGGCCAGCTGTAAGCGCTCCCCGGGAACCACACCGGGCGGCCAAGGAGGGGGCAAAGAGAAGCCCTAGGGCAATGCGGGGGCTCTGTCGCAGCGCCATAACCTGGGGGCCGCCCGGCTGCAGACCCGGCGTCAGTTTCTTCTTTTCTTTTTATCTTTGCGCGCGGCAGGCTAATGAATCTAGTGCGCGCAACCAAGGGAGCCGTGTCCGCAGGAGGCCCGTCGCGGGTCATTGGATGCAAGGCGCACCGAGATACCTAGCTGCGAGCGACCTGCCTGCCCAGTGCCACCGCGCAGACAAATGCCGGAAGGTCGCCGCACGGGGACTCTGTCCCCGTGCTCGGACCTTGTTTGTAATGCTGTTCCTCCAAAAAAGTTACACCTGCAAAGTTTTTTTCTTTGATACGGTGTTCGCTTTCTTCAGTAAGCAGCGGAAAGCCGACCCGGGGAACTCGGGGCGTCCGAACGAAATGGTGTCCGGGACGCTAGTGCTACTAGAAGCCGCCGACGTGGTGCCGTCTGTAGTTGTTCCACCTGATATGGCGGTTTGCTGCAGGGCGTAATTGTTTGTTCCAGCGATGTAATTAAGTCCCCCGGCCCCGGGTGTTGTGTCCATCCGCCCATAGCAACCGGTTTGCACGCACCTGTGTGCCTTTTTCATGCAAGATTCCACCGTGTTACTCATGCCGAGGTCGACGGCCGGCACGGGACAGCTCTGCCGCTCGGCGACGGATATGTAGCAGGGACCCTGTTTCTCCGCAGTACGCCGCGCTTGGCGCTCGGCGGCGGCTCTGTAAAACAAGTAAGCAGGACGCTTCTTTCTTTGTCAGACACCGACACGAGACATAATTAAAATAAATGTTGTTGTCCTGAAGATGAATGAAGGATAATATCATTTGATTTCCTACTACTTCTTCACCACATTATAGCAAAAAAGTCTACCTCCACTCATAACTGGAAAGTGGCGGCGCGCGCAGCCCGAGCGCAACCGACCAGAAATGGTGCCACCAAAGCCAGACGCCGCCCACCAAGCCGTAGAACACGGGGAAAACCGGGGTGTTGATGTTATCGTTGTTATAGTAGTAATCCGCTGTGTAGGAATTTTTCGTCGCGTCCGGATAGGACGAAGGAGATCCGCTGGCCAGAGGGGTTGTACTATCGTAGTAATTATTATCGGAGTTGGTGTAGTCGCCATTCGTGGCGGATCCGTCGTAGCCATAGTAAAACGGGTCGTTGGAAGTCGAAGTGAAGCCGTAATTCGAATCCGTGTTTCTGTTGTTCATGGTCGTCTGCTGCGTCCACCAATCGATTATTTTCTTGTCAGAGGTACTTCCAGAAGTAGTCGCTGCTTTATTTCCATGTCCACTACTTATCTGCGCGAAGTTCTTGTTATACTGCTGCTCGCGACCACCCCCTTCTGCATAATTTTGATGTACTTTGTTTTCGTGTACTAGTTGCACCAGCCCGCTAGTACCTGTGCGCCGCACGCCACCTCTTCGCTCTTCTTTCTGGAGCAAGGCGGAGGGCGGAGGGAGTGCTCTTGGTGTGGTCCCGACCGGGGTTCTTGTCTTGTCCTCCGAAACCATATAATTGGCTGTCCGCTGTGCCGAAGGCGAAGCGGCCCTTCTGTGGTTCTTTGTCAAAGCAGTTACTTGCCTGGAGGTACTGTCCCTTTCACTTTCACTGGTTCTTGTAGTACCTTTATGTTCTTCATGAGCTCTTTTACTAGAAGCGCGGCTTCTCTGGACCTGATCAGATTCACGGTGGTGCCCTGAAACAACATCAAGCCTCGAATAGTCACCTTGCGCGGCTTCTGCAATACTTTGCTGCGCGCGCTCGTCATATCCAAAATCTCGATCTCCCGCTGGTTGTTGTTCTGGTGGTCGATTAGTGACAGTGGGAAGCGACCCGCTCCCTCCTTGTCGTGGCTTCCACGCCTTGTCGCGGCTTTCCCGCTGTTCGTTCAAAAATCCGTCGGGAAGTACCACCTTTTCGTAGCTCTCTTCGTGCCGAAGAAAAGCGTCTGCGAAGGAAATAAAACAGGAAAATAATGCGGTGTACAGAAAGAAGAAGTAGCTCATGTTCATTTTATGCTGAAAATTTTTGCCAGGCGGCTTTCTTGAATGAAAATGTGCACTCTGCGACAAGCCCGAGGACCACGAGAAGATGTCTTGGGTTGTAGAAACAGCACGTGCTGAAGTGGACATCGTCGTGTCATAAATAGTCCACTTTCAACAACAGACGTTGACATCTAAACGCAAGGTAACTAGATAGTAGAATTCCCTGAGCGGGCTGCTGCATCCAGGCGTTCTAGTTGTTTCTTGTACGTGCACGTTTATCGCCAGTTGGGTTACTGTATATATTCAACACGTCATCACCTCTGGTCCAGACAGTCCTCCTTGGAAAAACATTCTTGTTCGATCTGTCCGTCCTCGAAAATGCCGATGTTTTCTTTGTCGATCCGATAACGATTTCCGCGAAGACCGGGGACGACAACGACGACGACAGCTCTCTCGAGCTTGTAGGTGAAGTCTGGCTCAACACTCGCGAAACGAAAAGTGTACTTTGAGCTCCGAGTTAGTACGATAAGAGTAGGACATTCGATGACACGAAATAAGCACGGGAACCCGTATTACATCACAATCAAACGACTTGAAATTTTCGCGTTGTGAAGTACCCATGCTTGAAGTATCGTCTTTGCGCTACCTACTACATCAGACGGTGTACTACCTTTATTTGAGCCAGTAGCAATTTTTCGTAGGCAGAAATGCAATGCTGTTTTGCGTGCACTTTCGTTGCTTTCACGACGCCGGCAAAACCTATCTTCTACTGTTGCGCTTCAATCTGTTCCTGGGCCTGCAGCAGCTGTTGTACGGTCAAAATCGCGGTGCGTATCGCGTACTCGGGTTCCATATCCTGTGCAAAAGTATCGCGCTCGTACTAATTGCATTTATGCATATACAAATCTGGCTCCTAAGGAAAATCCGCATTACAAATTGAATTTGTAATGCTGAGCCAAAAATTTGTATTGCAATTTATACTAGTACGTTATTTTTGCAATTCATATTCCAACAAAGCCGCCAACTTCTCCGCGTGGTCCAAGGCCATGCGCTTCCCCATCTGAAAATACCTTGCCATTTCGACAGGCGTGGGGTTGGTGACCGCTTCTTTCACGGATGACGCCAACCCCATTTGGTCCGAGGGAAAAAGCGTGATCCCATCCGTATATTCTGTCCACTGCTGGTGGCCCGCAGCGGAAAGCACCCCCCGCATCTGGCGACCGAAAAAGGCCGGGAGGTACTGGTATTCAGCTAAT
Source organism: Amoebophrya sp. A120 (assembly GCA_905178155.1). Lineage (NCBI taxonomy): Eukaryota > Dinophyceae > Syndiniales > Amoebophryaceae > Amoebophrya > Amoebophrya sp. A120. The sequence goes on along the minus strand of CAJINV010000004.1, from coordinate 1,710,127 downwards.
ACGCGGGTCCTCCGTTGCAGGTCGTGTGCAATGGTGACGTGGAGTTTCGTATGCATTGCAAAAGTATTGTATCCATCGTACTAGTACAAATTGCATTACATATTTGCTCAGCATGAGAGCTGGAATTTGTCGTGCTGTTTTACCTTAAGGACAAGATTTGTCATGCATTATGGCAATTACTACGAGTACGAGACTTTTGCACAGGATACTTCGCGATGTTCAGCGAATTCGACGAGTTTTTATGGGTATGCATTGCAACAGTATCGCACGCTCATACTAATTGCAAATATGCATGACAAATCTTCCTCCGAAGGTAAAACAGCATTACAAATTCCACTTTTGTTCTTGCGAAAATTTGTAATGCAATTTATACGACGAGTGCGTTACTTTTGCAATGCATAACGGGAACACAGCTGCAACAAGGGCGCAACATGAGGGTTGGCCTGCGACACGATGAACTGGGTGACACCTATGCGAGTGCACAACTACTTAGTACTCCCACTTTTTCATCCTCTCGTTTGGACGAGGGAATGAGATGCAACAAAAGCGTCCTCAGGAAGGACATCGACATCGACACGCGCATGCAGCCCCGGTATCACAAATTTGGGCAGGATTATCGTCCTGCACGTTGGTCTATAATGGAAACTTATCATGGTCATGCATGAGCAAAATGAAGAGAAAAAGAAACAATCCCCTGAATTGCGTGTTGTGCATGAGAAATGAGAACAAGGAACGGGAGCTATCTTGTACACAAGTCATCTCCACCGATAACGCCGAAGCAGGATCTCAAATAGTCCTTCGGCACTTCCGCCGTCAGCGAGCCGTCCCAGAACAGCCTCCCCAACGCGTGAAAAGGGGTAAGTTTGTTCTCGGTTTTCTTCTCAAACAACCCGCGCGGCTGCATGATGCCCGGCGCGGCGCAGCTGGTTGCGATGGCGGAAGCGAGCGTGACGCGCGGGGTGGTAATGTGGTTTAGCATGACGCACCGCGGCATCTCCTTGCTGAAATTCGAGGAAATCCAGATGGACACGTTTCTCCTATGGCGCTCTCAACTGTATACATTCTCAACTGCTACATGAATTTGTGATGCAAGAATGGCAAAAGTAAAGGGGTGACTTTGCGCTTCTTGCATGACAGACTTGGCACGGATTCTCAGCCTGTTTGGCCTTTCGAGGATTTGTCATGCCGAGCAGCTTGATCGTGTCGATTTTGGTTGGAATTTTGCATGACAAATCATGTAACAGTTGAGAATGTAACGTTTGAGAACGCCATATCTCCCCGTCCGCGCGTACGCCTCCGCGAAGGTTGCGTCGCCAAAGTAGGCTTTTATGCATTGCAAAAGCACCTTACTAGTAGTAATCGCATTACAAATTTATTCAGCATGACAATGGAATTTGAGTGGGGTAACAATGAAATCCTTATCCGCCCCCCCGGCGGATAAGCCGGGGGGGGCCCCCCCCCTGGCTTATCCGCCGGCGGGCTGCCCCGAAATAGGCCCCATGAACTGGCCCGGCCAAGGCGCCGTTTGGATGAGCCCGGGGGCGCCCGGACCGACACACGGCACGCCGCTGGTGCTTATGGTTTTTTTAAGTAATGCGCAGGAAATTGCCAAACGTCGCACCACCGGGACTGGTAGAGCAAGAAAATGACGGGACGCAGCGTGTCAAGGTTTGCCATGGATGCAAGCAAAACAAGGCGGAAAGACATGGCGTTGAAAATTCACACACAGAAACTAGATAGCTTCGCACGTCGAAGCCTGTTTAGGGGGTTTGTCAATAGAAGCCCTGGCCTCATCACATTACAGACAGAAGAGGCACACACATAGACCGAGTCCGGCAGCGTGCCTCGCAAACAAGGGCGCCAGGCTTCACATGTGCAGGCTGTCTTGGGGCTGTTGGCAGGTGCAGGCACCCCGCTGGCTTTGCAAGCTACTCACAAGCCCCGACGGCTACCAATTCGCGCTGAAAACAGGCCACGCAAGAAATCATCACTCAGCCCGCAGCCTCATGCAAGTCCCCGGAGCTGCTGCCCTGGCGCCATGCGTGCCGCGTGGTGAGGCGGCCGGGGCGTCGCGAATGAGCCAGCACGGGGGTGATAGCTGGTAGCGGGCTGTGGCTTGCCCTGGGCCACAGCCCGCCGCACTGGGCCGGCCCCGGGGCCTGTGCGGCGGGAAAACCTTACCGGGGCCCGAGATGGGAAGCGGGAAAACCTGTAATGGGAACCGAGAAAACCTCACTGGGCCCCGTGGCCTGTTTCGCATCACTGACTTCGGGCGGGGATTTGCGCCGCGCCGGAAACTTAGAGCTAGCACATTGGCCGGCGGCGGTATCAAAAAAAAAAGCCGGCGAACAAAAGGAGAGCGCGCGAGGCTGTCGCCCGCGCGGCGCAATTGCTTAAATATCTATGGCCGTGGCGGAAGCTATTGAATCGCGCTGCGGCAAGCTAACATGTCACCAGCACGGCCCGGCCCGCGGCCCAGGAAATGACTGCCCAGCCTAGAGCCCCCTCCTGTCTCGGTAGAATATAAGTCGAGCACACCATCGGGGGGAATTTTACCACCGACGGCGCCCCGCATTTATTAAGAAAGGGGCGAGCCCTCGGCGCGCAGGCGTGGGCGTTGTCGCGGCCTGTTTCGGTGCATGGCAGGCTGGGCCCATTGAAAAAGCAGGGGGGCCCATTGCGGGCGGCGGGCTTGGGTTGGCACAGGGAGGCGCACACCCCTAGAAGGTGGGCGCGCGCAAGATGAAACCTTCAGTCCGTGGCTGTGTTTCGTTCTCGCTTCGGACCCTAAGCAGCTGCCTGCAGGCATGCCCAAGACAGAGCAGGGCGGCATGGCCTGGCAAGTAAGCGCAGGGCATGGCCCGAAGGGTATATGCGAAGAAGCTCTGCGGCCCTCACGCTGGGAGCGAGTTTACTTCTGTGGGGCAAGCTCTGGCCCTGGCCTTGTCTGCCCGCTGCTATTTGCTGGGCCACTTCTTGCGTGGCGAATTCCCCAAGCTTTCGCACCTTTTGCGTGGCAAGTATGTATCTGCTGGCGGTTTTTTTTAAGTCCAAAGCAGTCCCGGCAGTGAGTGCGGGGCCTTCAAATGCTGCGCCTGCTACAACTTTCAAAGAAACACCTCAAAGGCCGGCGGCGTCATGCTTGCCGTCGACCTTTCTTTGTGGCGTTTCAAAATCTTGCCACAACATGCCGGATGCTGTCGGCATTTCCGGGTCCCTCAGGCGATGGCAGCGCCCGGCCACTTTGTCGCGGCTATACCGGTACGGCCCGCCGGCGGATAAGCCGGGGGGGCCCCCCCCCCCGGCTTATCCGCCGGGGGGGCGGATAAGGATTTCATTGTTACCCCACTC
>CAJINV010000004.1:1661033-1706730 GCA_905178155.1 Amoebophrya sp. A120 | reverse complement strand
GGATAAGCCGGGGGGGGGCCCCCCCCCGGCTTATCCGCCGGGGGGGCGGATAAGGATTTCATTGTTACCCCACTCTATTGTAATGCTGTTTTACCTTGAGATGAAAATTTGTATTGCATGACTGCGATTACAACTACGACCACGATACTTTTGCACAGGATAGCTTTCAGCGTTTTGTCGAACTCCTCCGACTCCACCAGATTTCCGGTGTGGAAAAAATTGTAAAACTCGCGCCACAATGGCGGGAAAAACCGGTGGGGCCAGTGCCGGTTGATCAGTTCCGGGACGCAGATCTCGCTCAAAAGCTCCTCGTCGGTGAAATACGCGAGAAACCCGGCCACGATGCTCCCGCCGGAAACGCCACTGATCACATTCGGGAGGAATCCGCGAAACTTCGGCTTCACGTCGTTTTCAACATCTACAACTCGTCCGGAAGGCGATGTACTACGTGTACTAGTACTAGAAGTTGTGGGTGGTTCTTGTTTCCTTCGACTGTGGTCATGTTCACACGGTTCTGGCCGTTCTACTGGTCGGGTTGTTCTTGATGTTGTCTCATCTGCTTCGACTTGACCATCAACATTGCAGCAAGAGTCCTCCTCCTCCTCCTCCTCCTGCTGCCCCTCACGGTCGATGAACCTCCTTCGCTGCTGGTGGTTCTCTGTCTGCTCCTTCTCCGCTTCCAGCAAATACCGAATCAGGCCGAAGTGAATCATCGCCAGCGTTCCCCCGCCGGAAAGGCACAGCGCGGTGAGCCCGAGACTGCGTTTCCGGGCGTGCAACCACTCGAGCAGCTCCTCGTTGGCGTCCAGGGAGTGGTGGAACGCGGTTGAATAGATGTCACTACAGGAGTATGCGCGTTTATTGTTCATCGTGGTCCCAGAATGCTGCATGACGTTATTTATGGATGCTGCCGAGCCGCTACGGTGTCTGTTTCGAGTGATTCCTGTCGTTCGGAACTTATTTGATGCCGTCAGCAGCGAATCGGACTTTGCCGTGCAGGACGACCGCGGGGTCGTGGTAACATCTTGCTCCGAGGACGGGGCGCTATTACAACTGACTCCCGGAGGTAGAACCATCTCTGCACTTATTTTGCTTGAAGTTGTGCTGGTAGTTGGAGGTCCGGAGGCAGTCGTGGGGGTGGCGCCTGCAAGACTTGTTTCATCGTCCAAACTTTTCCTCGCAGGAGCTGGTGCCACATCAGCAAGTAAATCGTCCATGCTTCTAGACCTGTTTTGGTGTCTCCGCCGGAGGAGCAACTGCGTTACCGAGCTCCTTCGCCGCTCGCAGGTCGGGTCCAGGTCCGAAGCTAGAATGCGGCTGCTGCTCTCGGTCTCGTCGTGGTGCTCGGGGTGGCTGATTAGTTCGTCGGCACTGGAGGCGGACGAGGAGCTAGAGGATGTTGGCGCAAAAGAATTAATATCGCGGGCACGGTATTTTTGGACGACCTGCTGCTCGTGGTCCTCTTCCGCGAGCAGAGCATCACTGTCTAGACGATTATCTCCTTCATAATTTTGAAGATCATCAACATTGTCCTCGTCAGTGGTCAGAGCTGCGCCGTCGACACTCTTGCCATCTGTCGGAGTCTCGTTTGACGATCCTATTCTGTGCAAAAAGGTTCCCGCCTCCAGAATTGTGATGCAAGATGAACTCCGCATGCGCAACGTTTTCTATTGGTTTTTTTGGGTTTGTTCATGCTTGAATCAGGATAAGACGCTCGATCTATGGTTCTTCTGAAGTAGCTAATTTCGACTTCTACATAGCAGGCCCAAACTTGTTGATGCGCAACATTAACCAAAACTTGTTCATTTGTCTACGCAGATTTCTCATCTTGCCTCTGGAAAAATGGAACGCTTTTAATTACTCGGGATAGGTCCCCCTGCTGATTCATCTTCATCAATGTCCTCTTTTCGCCCCCTTGATGCTTTCAACATATTCGTGTAGCTTATTGCGTTCGTCTTCTGCGTCGTAACAGCAGCAGCTACTCTGCTTCTACTAACCCCGCTGACCTTCAGCTGCGTTATGTGATGCGCAATCAGCTTGTCGAGACATTGGCCCAGTAACCGCGCACACACCGTGTCGTTCCCGCCTGGTTTCCGAACGAAAAACGGCTCCAACTTGGCGCACAGGTCTTTTACCGAAGATGACCTGAGGTTCATCATTTTTTTGGACGTAGTGGTCGACGTCGCGGTCGCCGCGCTCTTATTTATGGTCCTTGTCCCGTCTGGTCGTTGCGTATGCGTTGCGGCGCCGGTGCTCGTATGAAGACCTTCTGGTAGAGTAGACCATGACGTCACCTCGTTATTTCCTTCTCCTTCTGTATCGGAGATTATAGTGCTTCCTGCTGCCGCCGCTGGTGGGTCTCCTATCGTGGTCCTCTTCGAGGACAATTGCAAGTCATCATTGTCGTATCGCAACATCTTCGGGTATCCAAGAAAAAAACTTTGTTAGTGTAAGTCTTTTGGGAAAACAGCATCACAAGTTTGACTGCAATGACAGGAAAAACTTGTTATGCGTAGCTAGGAAGGGAAAACACATGGGAAGCGAGCCGATCATGCATGTCGAGCATGACAAGTGTAACTGTTTTGCATTTTCTGCATCACAGATCTACACTTACTTACACAGTTTTTTTCTTGCATATCGGAAGCGGTGGACTACAGGACCGCATTATTTCTTCGAGCTCCGTCTCCATCACACTCCTGTGCTCGCATCGAGACTGCTCAGCTGTGCCTGTGCTAAGAGAATATGCATTGCAAAAGCATCGCACTCGTAGTAATGGTTGGCGTGCATCACAAATCCGATTTTCACAGCAAATCCGCATGGCGAATTTGTTCATCTGTCACGCTAAAAGCAAATATGTATTTACGCAAGTTGTACTAGTGCGATACTTTTGCCATGCATAGTGAAGCAGGGGCAGCTGCATTTTTGTTGATACTTCGGCCCGATTTATTTTTCACGATGCAGTTACCTGTGTCTACATGCTGTGGCTCGTTACGCTCCGGCGAAGAGCTCGCTCGCCCACTTTCGTGGTGAAGGTGATCATCCTGCGCAGCAGCAGAAGGAGCAGGAGAGATGAGGCCGACTTCCTTCATTTCCCCACGATTTCCTTCATTGATAATATCTTCACCGCGACGGTGATTTCTATTTAGCAGCAGCTTCTTCGCCCACCCCGGTAGCAGCAATTCCTGCACCACCGGCACAATTTCGACGAAAATTCTTCTATGCAGTCTCTGCACGAACCAGTAGGTCACGTCTTCCACACGAAGCATGAGAAACAGCACGGACAGAAGCAGCGAGTCCACGGCGATGAAACTTAAGTGGTACTGGAACTGCACAAACCTATGCGTTGCAAAAGTATCGCACTTGCACTTCTACGTGAAAAATGCAAAACTTACATAATTTTCCAGAAAGAGAACTACAAGTGCAGTTTGTAATGCCAGTTCAGGCAAATGAAACCGATAAAAGATTTTTTGCCTTCATGCAGTACCGCAATTGGTAGTACGACGTAGACGATACAAGAACTTTTGCAGCGGATAAAACCTGAGCAACGACAAGAGCAACCCGCTGAAGAGCCACAGAAACACCTATCAACTGCAAAAATGTCTGGGTCTGGAAGATTGCAACTTGTCATGCTGTTTTTGGACTCTTACTCTAAAAAAATTTGTATTGCATGACCAGCAAGAGGGGCGCAGTTTGTGCTACACGGACAGGGCGTGTCTCATGCGGAAGGTGCATCAGGAAGCCTTCTAAATAAATGTCTGCGATGCTACTAGGTCATGCATTGCAGGGATCATGGGTCATGAGAAATATGCATGACAAATCTTGCATTCTTCCAGACCCAGATACTTTTGCATTTGATAACACCCAGGGAAACACCACCGCCAGGATGAAACTCGTTGCGCCGGAGAGCTCCCAGTAATACCCCTATCAAATGTAAAAGTGTCTGGGTCTGGAAGATTGCCAGGTTTGTCATGCACGTTTTGCACGACGTGTGAGGTCTGTGATGCATGCCCTAGCATCACAGATTCTGTGAGATCTTTACCATGCCTTTTCCGAATGAGAAACTGCCTCTCGGCCTTCTCAAAAGTGAACAGCTTTATTGGTAATCATGCAACACAGATTTTTGTATGATTCAGATTTAGCATGACAAGCTGTACTCTTCCAGACCCAGACATTTTTACACTCGATAACCCCAGCAAGAGTTCGATAAAGTTGTTGATGCTCGCAGGTAACAGCGACACGCGGATATCCTGTGCAAAAAAGTATCGCACTCGTATTGCAATCATGCATTACAAATCTTCTTCTTAAGGTAAACCAGCATCACAAATTTTATTGCTCACGCTGAGGAAATTTGTAATGCATTTCTACGAGTGCGATACTTTTGCACAGCATAGCGGAGCTGAAAAAACAACGTCGAGCTCAGCGAGAAGTAGTATTGCGACGTGAAAAAAGTTGACCAGGAAGGGGAGGTTGCTGCGCCGAAGAAAGCTTTCTCGTTCGTTACAAAAGTCGTCGGGTCAATGTTGGCGTTGTGAAGGTTACGACCTGCTTCTATCGTCTGTCCGTGCATACAGCTGGAAACCGCAGCTGCATGCTGTTGTTCGGCACTTGCGCCGCCGTCCGTAAGTGCAGCTGCGCTTCTGCGTAGACACTCCTCGGCGACCTCTCCACATTCGCGAACTGCCCGGGCAATTAGCTCCGGAGAGCTCAGTTTGCGAGCCGCCGCGATGCAAGCCTCCATGATTATTTCGATGTTTATCTACTGCAGTAGAAATTTTTATGATACTTAATATCGTGATTAAGTATCCCGATATACGTTAAATAACGTATGATCATTCGTCCATTATCATTTCTTTCCAGGTGATTATGGAAATCAATGTATGATCTGCGCGGCCTGCTACAACCGTTGTACTGTGCCCGACAGACTCGAAGGAGCCCATAATGCTGGATCGATTTACAAAAGCCACGAAGATCATGCTGGTTTCACATCGGACCAATTGATCAAAGATGAGGTCGATCTTCCCACTCCAAATGTGATACAAATCCGGGCCTTGCCCACTCACGATTTCTACTTCGCTGTTGTAAATGGTATGTATACGTGTAGGGAGGGTCCGCAAAATCTTCAAGGTTCTTGCGTCTATTATGAAATAAGAGAACATGAACATCCACTGGAGTGGTATGAAGGCCGACGGGACTAACACTACGCTAGAACATAGTGAAGTGCTCCCGCATTTTTACAGCTCCTGCCTTCTTTTGTTGGGAAAAGAGAACTATAGCAGGTGTATGTTTTTGCGTCTAGTGCCAGAACTAGGATAGAACGTTCGTGACCTCACTACATATAAACGTTCACATTGCTCGTAGGGTTTTTTGATCTCCACTTTCTGTGTCCTGGCGAGGACAGACTCGCGATAGAAAAACCGCAGACTGCGCCAATCTCCATGTTCATGTTCTTGGCCCGTGCCTGCACACAACACGGCCTCCCACGTGGACGGTGCGGGATAAGGATTGCCATTGCTTTGCGGCAAAGAAGAATGACAGGAGCTGTTGCTGTTGGACCACTGCAACTTTGCATCCTTCAGATTTACAAGTGGTCGTATCCCGCGAGCATGACGCCGACGAGGAAAAGCGCAACCCCCAGTCCGGCGGTCGGCAGACCCACCGTGACACTGACTGCGCCTACCCTTCTGGCGATTTCGGAGGCGCAGCGGTGCTCGCCTTCGCTGAGCTTGTTCCATATTGGCTGCGCGTAAAACTCGCAGAAGCCGGTGCAGTCGAACTCGAACTCGGTGCCAGTCTGCCGGGGAAAAGTGTTTTTATACGGTTCCACGGTATGTTGTAAGCACCTTCAGCATGCGACACAAACTTTCTTTCTCTTCATGCCAACAGGGAAAAATTGCAATGCCGAGATCACCACAAGGGAAAAGAAGAACACGTGTGAAACTAGTACGTAGGGTAGGCTCCTCAACCGATCCGACATGACAGAACTTGGCTGTCTTGCTCGGCCTGCATACACTATGCGTGCAACAGTAGCCAACACTTTCTCATTTGCATAGTCCACAAGGTAGCTGTAGTAGGTTTTGGACACGCGGAAAACGCCGGGGGACGGGGTCTCCCCACCCTCTGCGTCGGCCTCCTCCGCAGCAAGCTCCGCTGCGGTCGGTGGGGGCTGTTGGATATGAAAGTGCAACAGCATGCCTCACCCTCATTCGTGATGCAAGCCGCCAAATCCACCAGTTGCTGTGAACGGGCTCTAATTCTTGCATGCAAAAGTCATAAGTAATTCCAAACGCCCAAACAGTGAATCGGAACGTTAGAATTAGTGCACAAGGACGAACTTGTCACACACAGGCTCCATAGAACGCAGGTGGTGATATGCTTGCTGCCTGGTGCTTCCAAAAAGTAAATTGCTCGCGCATGCTCTTCAAATGAGCAGGAGCAGTGCACCTGCATACTGGAACTGCTGGTCAGCGAAGCCAGGGCAGGCCTCCATGTTTTGCGTGAAGGTGGGGTCGCATTTGAGGTAGAAATCCTTGCAGCTCGTCCAGGTCTCCTGCAGCGCGGCGGAGAGCGGATCAGACCCGCAGTTTTGCACCAGATCGGTGGATACCTTCTCCGCCTGCATCGTCACGTAGGCGCCCATACATATCAGCACCGTGCCGAGAACCTGGCGCCGGGAAGTGGTTTGCATTGGGATTCGGATTTTTGAGATGGGTACTGAGCCAGGTCTTTGTGTTCATCAACAGCATCGATGTTTGTACTATTTCGGACAGAAACTGAAACACAGAGGGCAAGTACTAAAAGTACGCCCATAGAACCACCAGAGCCTCCTGAGGTTATGCTCATGGAAGTTGCAAATAGAAAATTGTGAACAATTATCTGCCGAGTGGAGAGCAGGAGCTTCCGGCTACCAGGTAGGTTCTGGTCGGTTCCGGCGACCGACCACACCTCAAACTCATTCTGGTCGGGTTCTGCAGCCGAACAAAGTCTGGCTAGGTTTGGCGACCGACCAAACTTTAGTCGGACATGGCGACCGACCAAACTTTGGCCGGATTTGGCGACCGACCAAACTTTGGCCGGATTTGGCGACCGACCAAAGTTTGGCTGGATTTGGCGACCGACCAAACTTTCTTTGACCGGATTTGGCGGCCGTCGTTTTCGCACACGCCGAACTTCGGCGCGCCCCCGAGACCGCCCTCTCCGGGAGCGCGCCTCGGATTTGGTTGCCACCCTTCTCCAGCACCCGGAGATCCCGAGGCCCCGCCGCCGGGGCACCCGTCCGGGCCCGGGCGGGGTGGTCCGATTCGCGCACCCGGAGATCCCGAGGCCCCGCCGCCGGGGCACCCGTCCGGGCCCGGGCGGGGTGGTCCGATTCGCGCACCCGGAGATCCCGAAGCCCAGCCGCCGGGGCACCCGTCCGGGCCCGGGCGGGGTGGTCCGATTCACGCACCCGGAGATCCCGGGGCCCCGCCGAAGGGGCACCCGTCCGGGCCCGGGCGGGTGGTGGTCCGATTCGCGCACCCGGAGATCCCGGGGCCCCGCCGCCGGGGCACCCGTCCGGGCCCGGACGGGTGGTCCGATTCGCGCACCCGGAGATCCCGGGGCCCCGCCGCCGGGGCACCCGTCCGGGCCCGGACGGGTGGTCCGATTCGCGCACCCGGAGATCCCGGGGGCCCGCCGCCGGGGCACCCGTCCGGGCCCGGACGGGTGGTCCGATTCGCGCACCCGGAGATCCCGGGGCCCCGCCGCCGGGGCACCCGTCCGGGCCCGGACGGGTGGTCCGATTCGCGCACCCGGAGATCCCGGGGGCCCGCCGCCGGGGCACCCGTCCGGGCCCGGACGGGTGGTCCGATTCGCGCACCCGGAGATCCCGAAGCCCAGCCGCCGGGGCACCCGTCCGGGCCCGGGCGGGGTGGTCCGATTCACGCACCCGGAGATCCCGAGGCCCGGCCGCCGGGGCACCCGTCCGGGCCCGAACGGGTGGTCCGATTCGCGCACCCGGAGAGCCCGAGGCCCCGCCGCCGGGGCACCCGTCCGGGCCCGGACGGGTGGTCCGATTCGCGCACCCGGGCCGCGCAAGGGGTGGCGCGTGCAACTACCCCCAGCCGTGTGCGGACAAAATCCACAACCACCAAAATCTTGGGTCCACGCTGTGCGACATTTGCAGTCGGACGCTCGGACAAGAAATGTTCGAGATCTGTGTCGGTCACGAATCAACAACTAAGCCAGCCAGGGAGTACGTAACTATTATCCATACATACTACACAACCATTATCCTGCCGCGATTGTGCACTTTCCACGACGGTATGCTTAGCCAATGACATAATTCTTTTGCAGTAAAAATGCAATTACGCGTGGCTGTTGTACAAGTCGCAATTTTTTCACCAATATAGTTGGGGCTGAGTCCGTTACGGTTCGTTCCGGTTCGTTTCACCGTAACGAACGAACTTTCGTTCGTTCGTTACGGTTCGTTATGGTTCGTTTCACCGTAACGAACGAACGAGCGAGTCCGTTTGTGTCATCAGAACGAACAAACGAACGAACGAACGAACGAACGCACTGGCTTTGCCATGCAAACGAACGAACGAACGAACGAACGAACGAACGAACGAATGCGCTTTCGTTCGTTCGTTCGTTCGTTTCACCGTAACGAACGAACGAACGAAGTGGCTTCGCAGGTTCGCTAACGACCAAACGAACGAACGAACGCAATTTCGTGAGCTCGTTATGGTTCGTTTCACCGTAACGAACGAACGAACGAACAAGTCCGGTTCAGGCAGCCACGCAAACGAACGAACGAACGAACGAACGAACGAAGGGGTTTGCGTTCGTTCGTTCGTTCGTTATGGTTCGTTTCACCGTAACGAACGAACGAACGAAGTGGGTTCGCGGGTCCGCTAACGACCAAACGAACGAACGAACCGACTTTCGTGAGCTCGTTATGGTTCGTTTCCCCGTAACGAACGAACGAACGAACGAACGCGCCAAACAGTATGGCAATAGAACGAGCGCGTGAGGCAGAGCAAAAGCTGAAAGGAACAAAATGCAGAGCACCGTCGGGGGGAATATTCCGCGCGACGGTGCTCTGCATTTTGCGTCAGCGTGATTCACGAGAGAGACCCTGAGACCCTGAACAGAACGCGATCTGCCCACCCGTGCCAGACACGGAAAAAACGAAAATCGCAAAGGACGAAATGAAGGCCCCAGCGATCACGAAGGAGGAAGTCCGCGCTGCCTGGCTGCAGGGCACATCGGGGCGCCACCCCAGCGGCTCGACATCCACTAACCGTGCGCCAAGAAAAGGCAGCGACCGTGACGCACCCAGGGGCCGCCCGCGTGGAGGACACGCACGCAGGATTTTTGGCCCCCGCGCTGCCGAGCCGGACCGGCTCACTCGGATGCACCGGGCTCCAGCTAGAAGAACACGAGCAAGTGTACGACCTCGCCGTAATCGGACGGACGTCCAGGGCTCCGCCCGGACGCGCCGCTTGGCCCGCAGAGACGAGCATAGCGCCGCATTTCTCTTTGACGAACAACCGCCTGCCGGAAGATCTCACCGGACTTGCTCGCTAAGGAGAAAAGCACAAAGCCAGCGCCGGATGTTCTTCGCCGTCTCGCGGAAAGACGACGAGGCAGTTTTCACCTTTTGCAGTGTTCACGCACGGACGTCTTTTTCCCAAAATCAGATTCGTTCGTTACGGCGTTACGGCTCGTGAGGAGCTCGTTCGTTACGGTGAAACGAACCGTAACGAACGAACGGCAGCTCGTTCGTTACGGTGAAACGAACCATAACGAACCGTAACGAACGAACGAAAATTCGTTCGTTACGGTGAAACGAACCGGAACGAACCGTAACGGACTCAGCCCCAACTATACTCTTTTTCACCTACAAAATTCAGCATACCGTCCTGTTTCGAATAATCAAAAATCGTTTTGGTACGGGAAAATTCATGCATAAAATCAAACAACTACTTGATGAAAAAAAATAAAATAAAATCCTGGTGGCACATGAAGTTCTTGGTACTAAGGGTAAAGCTTTAATACCACAAATAGCATGATGCATCCCTTTCGCGCCGCCTGTGGTCGCACGTGGAAGCATTGGAAGTAGTTGACCCCGATGTTCATGGACAGCAGACAGATCGGGACGGACAGGTTGACGTACTGCGGCACTTTCCCCAGCCAATAGACCACGTGTATGTCCTTCGAGTACACGACGTAGCAGACCAGCGGCCACACGGAAAAAATCACGTTCAGAAACAGCAGGAAAAACTGCAGGCGGCCCGCGCCCTTGTGCGCCCCAAACCCAAAGTAGTTGAACACGCCATCGCACACACGGTTGATGATGCGCGCCATGATGACTGTTTGTCTAGTACCAGTACGGAGATGTAGTCCTTGTTGTTCACGTGCGAAATTAGGTTCGGGCGGAAGATTCGTGTCTCTCTACCCGTGAGACCCGGGGCTCCAAAGAGAATTCGCTACAAAGAGGAGAACCAAGATGTTGATAATCTCCTCGTCCACGACGTTGCGCGGTCGCTCTACTTGTTACAACCCTTCAACTTCTTTATTTGACGCTTGTTCGTCCACGCTGTTGCTGCGTTTCATCTTGCTCCTCCTGCCCCGTCCAGCGAGAGGACCATCTGGTTTTAGGTTTTGCTGTGCGCCCCTTCATCTCTACCATGAGTAGCTGCTGTGTCTCGTCGACGACGGTGTAGTTAAGCAGGAGCTCCTTGCCGCGCGTACAGAACAAGTGCCTCATCTTTTGTGCTTGTGCTTCTCTTTCACTTTCTGTCAAGTTAGAGTAAGTAAATAGATGAAGTTACAACTGCGCTCCTTGCGATCTCTCATGAAGAAATCATACCTCTACTCGCAAAAATTCAACACGTCAGCTCGCTCACTTTTGAGAACTTTCCAGTGAGACAATGGAAATGAAACCTTGACCTTCTCCATTTTTTCTCTACAAAGTGCAGCCCTCAAAACTGGAAACCATGAGTTTCACTATCATGGGACAAGCGGAAGCCTCGTCAGAGAGGACGAAAAAAGCAGTCGTGAATCATGGCACGCTGGCTTTTAACACGACGACGACATGCACGGTTATTACAACAACACAGATGATGAAGAACAATACTGTAGTGCCTTTCCGGCAGTCTCAGACCACTGTCATTGCGGCAGCGGCGGTGGTGGACCAATATTCTTTTTCCTTTGAATTTTTTCTTATACTTGTAGTTTACTTTTTCTTCTACTTCACACAAAAACCGAAGCCCTACTTTGGCCGGTGTTGGTTGGTGTTCTACTGATGTGCTGTACTTCATCATCCTGTTCATGAGTCAAAGCGTCACTGTATCTATGAGATGATTTATTTGGAAAGAAGACGAATACTCTTGACAGTACGTGAAAGATGCACAACATCCCCTCCTGCCAGATCCTTCCTGCTCCCTCTCTTCACGGCATCTGGTTGAGCGGGTATGCTTTTAGGTTTTTCCCGCCCAGCGGGTGGTCCTTCCCCCCGGTAAGTTTGTCCAGACAGTTATTGCAGATCCGATTGTACGCGTACATCTTGTTCGAATACTTCAAATTCCGCACCACCAGGTCCGCCGTCGCACTGGTGCAGGCGTCGCACCTTTGCACAAACACGCGGGTCTTTGCCACCACCCGGGGGTAGGACAAACCTGACGAAAAGGAGCCGTCGTGCACCCGGCTGCCCAGGTCGAACACCTTCTGTGGGTCTTCGTGCTCGTTCGGGTGGTGGAGCGAGTCGGGTTTGAACCAGGTCACGTTCTCGACGACGACGTTGTGGGGGTACTTTTCCGTGTTGCTGCCGAAAAGTAGTGTGTTCAAACTGCCAATCTCGAGGAGGGGGTTCATCGTGCTCATCTTCGTGTAGTCTTGGTTCTCTTCTGAAGAACTACTGCTCCTGGTTGAGGAAGAAGAAGACGAAGATACTGATGTTGTTGACCACAAGTCCCGAAACCGGAACGCAGATTGCGGCTTTTTCACTATTTTTGCATCTTCTTCCCGGGGGCTCGTCGGAGGACCACTTCTCGGGTTCAACGTCTTTTTTTGTTTTGCGGTGGACGCTGTGGATTTGTTGTCGCTTGTTTCCATTTCTTCGACGCAGCTGTGCTCATTGATGTTCGCGGTCGTGGAGGTGTTCCACTTCTCGGGTTCCTCTACTTGTTTTTGATTCATGTCCTCGCATGGCATTATTTCCTCTTCATCGTCCTTGGCAAGATCATCTTCAACTAAGTCCGCAATCGCTAACATTTCCTCCTTATTCATTTTCTTCTTCCCAAATTTCAGATCCAACCACTCGTCCACACGGTCCACAAACTCCCCGCAAGAACTGTTGGTGGTCCACCTGGCACAAGTATCACCTCCCTCTGCTTTTTCTTCTTCTTCGTGCTGCCCACTTCTTCTCGTATTAATCCTTCTCGAGACTACCTCAAATCCCCGAAACTGCGGAAACGGCGCCACGTACAGGGTGTCTTGACACGCCAGAATGCACTCTACCCCTGAGGGAAAAGTCGAGATCACGCCGGACTGGGGTGTCATGCGGTGCAGCTGATCCAGCAAAAACAGGGAAAAATCGGACAGCAACGTGGATCCCAGCACGTCGCAGACCAACACGCACTTCTCCAAAACTTTCCCAATCGGCTCGACGGGGCAAGTGGTGGATGATGAACCACCAGTACCGCCACCGGCTTTATTTCCTATGTGCTCGTCCACCTTGCTCTCGGCGCGACGGTCGAAGATGGAGATGCGGAGGAGGATGTCCTGCTGTTCATCTTGTTTGCACTCGTTCTCTTCTTGCAGCCGCCTCTTTCTTTCAAACCACTCTTTCTCTTCCGCCAAAACTTTCTGAAGTGGCAAAAAACGCGACTGCTGCTTGAGCTTGCTGTCTTGGAGCATTTTTATCTCCTCGTTGGCTAGATCTTGATCTTCAAAATGATTATGCGGTGGTTCTGCTGGTTCCACATCTGCTTCGACGAGGGCTTGTTGAAGATCTTCACGCTCTTTAGAAGTGTCCACCACAGTTTTATCTACTTCTTGTTCTTGCGTGGCAGCTACCAGGTCGAAAGTTTGCTGGTCATCATCTTCTCCTACTTCCTGGTCGCGGCCTGTCATCTTCTTTCTCCTCTTTGTCAATGGAGAAGAAGAGCGACCAGCAGCAGCAGACGCTGTATCAGCACCTCCTCCTCGACGTCCACGCAGTGGTCCACCTTCTTCAACTTCGCTTTCCTTGCTGGAAGAAAAAACTTCTGCTGGTTGTTCTTGTTGGGGCCCAACATCTATTTTTTCCCGTTCATCGTTTTCTTCAACTTCATCCAGTACCCCCTGCGGCTCCATCTCCATATCGAAGTCTTTGTCTTGTGCGTTGAGCGAGAGATGGTCTTGGTCCTCCACCTCATCATCCACATGATGTTCAGGGTAGTTGTAGTTCATCTCGCCTGCTCCTCCGACAAGCAGAGGCCTATTTTCGTCGTCGTCCTCCTCGTCATCTTCAAACAACGCATCCAACTCATCTTTCATCGGTTTAGTACCATTCTGTTGGTGTTCAGCATGATCTTGACCCATCGCCAGGAGAGACGACCCGGCAGGAGTTGTGCCATGATCTGAGTAGGAGTTCATATCCTGGTGCCCGCCATCATCAAAACGACCGAGCGCATGTTGATCCTCATCATCATCGTCCTCCTCCTCCTCCTCCTCCTCCCGCATTAGCAAGCTTTTTTCCCGCATCAACTTGAATTGCTGCCGCTCCGTGAACTTCGCAACATGCGGGCACTGAACCTGATGGATGGGCCTCTTCATTTGCGATCCCGCCGAGCCCCGCGGGATGACCTTTAGACAAGGGTTGAACAAAAGCGCGGAATTATAGCAAGCGGATTTGTAGTGCTGAAACCGCTCCTTTCGCCTCTCGTAGCTGAATTCAAGTAAGCTTGTTTCGGGAACCGGGAGGCTTTCGAGCTCCTGGACGATTTCATCTCGCCCTTGCATCATTCGCTCGGCGTCAAGACGTCTGTTCTTGTTTTCTTCCGACGTCGTTCCGATTTTATTTCGTGCTCCAGGTCGTCGTGGTCCTTCGAGGGAATTATAGAAGGAAGGCAGCAGATGCGCGTTTTTCCTACGTAGTTGTAGGAAGAAGTCAATGTCGTCGGTTAACGTCTCAAATTGCAGCCCGCTCACGTCTGCAGATGGCGGGCACGAATCGCTCACCGGATCTTCGAGCAGCTGTGTCTCGCTGTATTTCTCGTGGTAGGTTTTGTGTAAGTGGAACAGGAACTTTTGCTCTTTGATCAACAGTTTTTGTTCGTCTACCTGGTTCATCTGCTTGCGGTTCGTCCTTCTTCCACCACTTCTTTGCCTTTGGGAGGAACTGCTGCCGTTTTGTTCTTCTTCTTGATCTTCTTCTCCTACAATTCCAAACAGCAGTTCCAGTCCTCGCCTCGTTTTTTCCGAAGAAAGAACGAAGTCGTGGAGAAGGTGGTTTGGAGCTTCCTCGTCAGGAGCAGAAGAGGATCTACTCCTCGTCCCCGCGGCCCCGCTACCGTAGAAGTTCTCGCACAACCATTTCCAACCCGCGGTTGCAATACTGCGGAGTAGAGCCGGTTGCGGTTCTTGTTGGTCGCTTGATGCGCTTTTAAGATTTTTTACTGGTTCTTCTTCCTGCTGCAGCAGCATTTCATCCGCAAGCTGGTCCAGTGCGTCCGAGAAAACAAAAGTCGCCAGAATGCCGTCTTCGTGCTGTTGTAAATCTTCGGCAAACGTGTGCAGGTTCACGGTTTTTTTGCGATGCAGCTGCACCGTCTGGTTTACATTGCGCTGCCGGTCCAGCTCCTCTTGCAGGTCCTCGGCTTCATCTTGCAGGTCCTTGGGGGGGAAGAGGAAATTCTTGGACGAGGCTGATTCTAGGTCGTGGAGATGTAATTGCTCATCATCATCATCATCATCATCCTCATCTTCTTCTTCATCTTCGCGGTTCTTTGACATAACTCTTGGGGTGGACGACAGGCAAGATGATGGACTAGATGTTGACCGCGGGCGCCGTCGTGCTGCGCCGGTGGAGTTGTTGTGTTCTTCATCCGAAGAGGACACGTTCTCCTCGGTGGTGTCCAACACATCTTCGTCGTCTGTGAACAAAAAGTTGTCGTCCACCACTTTTTGTTTACCGTCCTCTTGGTCTTGCGCCCCCGCTACGCCGTCGTGGTTTATTTGGCTCATTTTAGGTTATTTGATATCATCTTTATCCACGCGGAGGCTGATGCTGTTTCTAGTAGAACGGAATGGGGATAAGTTTCGAAAAGAGAGGAGAAGAAAAAAGTTCGAAAAACACCTGCTGCTGCTGTTGATAGATTTAGACTCTTCTATCTCCTGGCCTACAATAACTCTAGCTTGTTCGTCCAATACTTCGTTGTTCATGATACGTACGTTCCTGTTACACTCCTCGTCCCTGTGGTTTGCGTTTCACGCGAAGAAGATAAAAAAGCTTTGCTTGGAAAATAAATCAAAATCCGTATATAATTAGTGTAAGTAATAGGCACAATAAAGACCGACAAATCAATCAAGATTAAGTAGATCACGAGCGGGTGGATCTTGATGTCGATTTTTTTCGCAAGAGCGGGTGGATCATGAGCGGGTGGACCATGTATTTTCGCAACATTTTGTTTTCTTGGATCGCGATCGGTTTTTATTGAAAGTACTTTCTGTATCACCAGCAGAGCGATCGGATCACACGGAAACGGATCGATTTTCAATGATCTTGTGGCACTTCTAGGTTCACCGATGGCGATGATCTCGATAATGCACAGACACAGTCCTCCCATATGCCTGGCGCGTGATCTCATCCTCGTTCCAAATACCTCACTTCCAGAACCGATTGAGTTGGAACACCATTAAGTTTTTCATGAGCGGCATCGCAAGGCAGTTGCCAAAAAAGCAGAAGCAAGAACTTCTGCCGTGACAAGAACGCCGTCGAACGCAATAGAAATAGACAAGGAGGAAAAAAAGCGAAAAAAAAAGAGAAATGTCAAGATTTTTCTTGTCTTGTAGGATGAGGTCCTATCCTAGACAGCGCCGCGCGGGGTTGATGTAAAAACAGGTCCTGTGCTTCAACAAGACCGGTAAAAATCCACATAGTATTCTTAGTGTACTTTGATTCTCCTCACAAGTATGATCTATTAGGCAGGTAAAAAATCTTTCAGGGGTACTACTGGTGTCGTATTTTACGAAGATGAAAATGGTGACTTTAGTACTCCATCTTGCTCGGGAGCAGGCACGACGAGCAGCCGCGCATGTAGATAGAATCCACCGACTCCTAACTTCTGCGCCGCTCGTCTCTTGTTTGAGAAGTCGTCGTCCGCAAGATGAAGTGTCACCATTCTCGAGGTTTTTTGGGCGGTGCGGGGTTGTGGTTCTTGTGAAGTTGTGAGTTTCTAGAATCTGAAAAAGGGTTGTGATTTTGTTACGTCACCGTCTGCGAAGATCAGACTTGCTGAAAAATGCTGTAGCCGCCAAACCACGACCCCCCGTGGGGAGGAGGGATATTAGCTTTGCGACCTTCATCGAATTGCTTTTTCGGGTTTTGCTTGATTATGTTGATGTGATTTATTCGTTAGAAAAAAAAAAGGTCAAAATAGTAAATAAAAAGGTGTCAAATAGTAAATAAAAAAGGCGTCAGATAGTAAATAAAAAGGCGTCAAATCAAAAATGCTGGTACGAACGACTACTTACCACAAGAACTTCTGTGCGCGACAGACAGTACTTCAATTAATTTTGTTTGTTACAAAGTACTTTTCAGTCCTCAACACAGCCGTGTTCTTGCTGTCGATGCAAAGAACTGCTCACTTCTCATCGTCGGAGTCCTTTCCGCTCGTTGCTCCCCCATCCGTCGCACCGCCGTTATTTCCCTTGGACTTTTTCTTCTTCCCCGCCGTCTTTGGTTTTTTCTTCGGCGTTATCAACTGTAAAAATGTCTGGGTCTGGAAGACTCATGCTGTTTTTGCATGACACAGAAAGTCTGGCATGGAAGCTCTAGCATCACAGGTTTCGAAAAGCGTTTGCGATGCCGAATCCGCATGACAAATCCCCCATTTTGGTGACAGAAAGTGGAAACTTTTTGCTGCCTATGCATGAGAGATTTTTCTGTGATCTGAAATGCGCATCACAAGTTTGTATTCTCCAGACCCAGACATATTTGCATTTGATAGGCGTTCCTCCTGGTGATTTTTTCTTCCCAGCTGGCGACTTCTTTGGTGAGGCAACTACAGCTATGCATTGCAAATATGTCTGGGTCTGGAAACTTGTAATGCTAAAAGTGAATGGTAGACGCACTGCAATACGCAGCTATGGTATGCATGACAAATTTCTTGGCTCCCATTTCTTACGTATTCCGCATGACAAACTGCGTTTTTGCATGACAGGTAAGTAGAGGGCCTTTTCGTGCCTATGCAACACAGATTAATATCGTCGAGTCATGCCAGACAAGAATGACAAGCTTGCATTCCTCCAAACCCAGACATTTTTGCATTTGATAACTGCTGCTCCTGTTTGTCCGCCCGCGGGTACGGAGTCGATGGTGAGATCCAGTAAATCGTTGGTTCCCTCGTTCCCCGTGTCGGACTCTCGTATGAGTTTTTGCAGATTCACGGGCATTATCAGCTGCAAAAATGTCTGGGTCTGGATGGTTGGAACTTGTAATGCTAGCTTGCCAAACCTAGAAAATCTGTGTTGCATAACCAACAAAAGTCGCAGCCTTTTTTGCACATGCAAAAACGCAGTTTCTCATGCGGATCGCCTATGAGAGAGCGTTCTGGAAAGTTGTCACGCTGGGCTGCAGTCGGAACTGTTTCCATCATCCACATTTTAGCATCACAGGTTTCCAGACATTTTTGCATTTGATAAGCATCACCGGCGGCCCGGCGTCCTTCAGGTCTTTGATCAGCTCTTTCAGTTCCGTCATCTCCTTGCGCATACTCTCCAGCTCCTGCCGCATCAAGTTTCGGTCCGACTGCGCCTTCTGCCGCTCCGCGGCCAGGTCCGCGTCCTGCTTGTCCTGGAACTGCTTCTCGTCCGCCCGCGCCTCGCGGAACTCCGCCACGAACCGCCCCTGCTGCGACTGAAGCATGGTCGATTTCAGCAACTTGGATTTCTCCGCCGGGTCGCAGGCGGAATATGCATTGCAAAAGTATCGCACTCGCATAAATGCATTACAAATTTCCTCAGCATGAGAAATAAAATTTGTAATGTGGATTTCGATTTACCTTAAGTAGAACAAGACTTGTAATGCATGATTGCAATACAAGTACGATACTTTTGCACAGGATACGGAACGGATCAGCGCGATGTTGTGCGGCGCGTGCATCTATCAAATGCAAAAGTGTCTGGGTCTGGAAGATTGCGAGACTTGTCATGCTTCTCTGGGATGACCAAAAAGTTTCTGATGCGCGCTGTCCAAGAAGAGACCCTTTCGTCTGTCATGCAAAAACGCAGTTTGTCATGCGAAAAACGCAACTACGCAACGAAGCGCAGACATTTCTCATGCACATGCTTGGCTGGGCATTACAGAGCATTCACTATTCCCAACACAGCATTACAAGTTTCGGTTGTTAGACCCAGATATATTTGCATTTGATAGCATCACGGAGGAGACGAGCTCCATGTACGTGGTGGCCAACTCGAAGTGGTCCAAACCGCCGCTACCGTCGATATCCAGGGCCTCGAAGAAACCCGTGGCGTCGGCCGCGTTCAGGTGCAGCTTCTCGAACAGTAGCCTGAGGGTTTTGAAGTAATAAATTTGACATGATTTTTTGGTGATTAATTGATCGTGTGAGCAATAGATACTAGTAGTACTACTAACCTTTTACTAGGGTTCTTGTACTATAAGCTAAAAGTAGTAGGGCATCGATCGGTAAAGAAAAATTTCAATATCCAAATCCATATCGTACAAAAAATGTATGAAAAAGAACCTCAACGCCCGGTTTTTGTGCCAGTTTTCGATGAAGTATTCCTTCGTCGTCTGTTCCTCCTCTCCCGGAAAGTCCAACAAATCCGCAATTTCCTGCGTCTTCAGGTCGATTTCCGTGTTGGTCTGCACCAGGACCTTATCCAGGAAAAAAAGTGTGTAAGTGTAACTTTCTTTGAGGAACAGCATCACAAATTTGCTCTACATGACACAGAAAACCTGTCATGCGTGGCTTGTAAGGGAAAACACACACGAAGAGAGGACTTCATGGCTGTCTGGCATGACAGGTGTAACGCTGTTGCATGTTCTGCAACACAAATTTACACTTACACAGTTTTTTTCTTGCATAGACCTGCTGTGCCCGAGCGGTCTCCAAGACGGTGACCGTGATCAGGTTCATGAGCGAGAAGGCCGAGATGGTATGCATTGCAAATATGTCTGGGTCTGTGATGCAAGAAAGGGATAGGGAATAGTGAACTCACTATAATGTTGCGCTGCCAAGCATGACAAGTTTTTTTCATGGTTCTGAGTTGTTGCTTACACCGCATGAGAAACTGCGTTTTTGCATGACAGAGAGTGGGAGGAGGAGCTGTTCGCGACCAGCTCAGAGTCATGCCAGACTAGCATGACAACTCTCGCAATCTCCCAGACCCAGACACTTTTGCATTTGATAGATGGAGATGAAGAACAAAAACCAGAAGTAGGTCCACGTGTACTCGGAGAATAAAGGTTTGGTACTGGTCGTCCACCCGTCTAATGTCATGATGGAGAACAGCGTAATCAAGGCTTCGGAGGTATCCTGTGTAAAAACGTCCCCACACCAGAGTGGGCACGGGAGATCTGCTAGACAAATCAACCAGCTTTGGTTGTTTCGCATGACAAATTTGTCCTTGTAGTGTAGTCCTGTTTAGGTAGTTCCGTAGCATCACAGATCTAGCACGTCATTCTGATTCTAGCATCACAAATCCCGAAACACGACTAGAAAATGGCTCTCATGGGGCTCCGCATGAGAAACTTTTTTGGCATGCAGATTTGCATGACAACTCTGGGGTGGGGACATTTTTGCTCAGGATAGGAAGTCGTGTAAAAGTCCTGCTGCGCGGTGACCACCTCCGGACTATCGCCCATCGACGCGCGGCCGATGAGCACGATGGAGAAGATCGCGAACAGGAAAATCACCACCAGGATGAAGCCCACCGCCCAGGCGAGCGGGGTCAAGGAGAAAAAGAAGAGCTCCACGACGTGCCAGAGTTGCTCAAACATGGTCAGCACGCGGAGGACACGGAGCGCACGGAGGGCGCGCATGGACCGGACCAGGTTGAGCACCGGGGAGTTACTGGTGGAGAGCTGCATGAACGTCCCCGCGGCTATCGGCATGATGATCTCGGAAATCAACCCGGTGAAGACGACCACGACATCTAGTATGTAGGTGAGCTCGGAAAACATCAAACGCCACCCAAAAGCCGTCACGCGCGCAGCTAACTCACCGGTAAAGATCGCCAGGAAGAAAAGATCCGTTACCTGTGATGATGTCCAGATTGGTTTGTTGATACGCTCCGATCGATTTTGTGTAGTCTAGCGATAGTGGTACTTAGATGAAAAACAAAAGGCGTATACAAGTTGTGCAGTGATAGGTCGTTGCATTAGGGTTTAAGCAGGTCACTGCCTAGTAGAGTGGTTTGTTCAACAGAAGTAGAGGACTCTACGTACAAAATAGCGAAGTGAACGTTTATAGTGACCGACATCGACTCATGTTCAAATGATCATAAATGGGTTCTTGCAAAGAATCTCGTGTCGCAGCAGGAATGAATCTTCTACTTCTTGTTGAACTTCATCTTCACTATGCACTGCAAGGTCAAAGATGTTATGGTTATCCTCATTCAAGTAACATCAAGTGTAGTTTATCTATACCAGAATTAGTATCTGTATATCGTCGCTTTCAACGTCCTTCTCCGACAATTGATATTCGAAGCCCATGAACAGCACGTTGAGCGCGATGGCCAGGCCGATAGAGCCGTCGAACCCCTTGGTGGTAACAAATCTCTGGATGGGGGTCATGCTGGCCCGGGCGTCGGGGTCCCGCATCTTCTTTTTCCTCTCGATCGGGTTGGGTTTCTGCAAGGGCGGCAGCGCCTTCAAGTGCGCCATCTTTTCCTCCCGGAGCCTCTTCGCCTTTTCCTTCACTTTGGCCGCGGTTTTTTTGGCCATCATCAGCTGTGTCATGGACAATCCCCCCGTTCCGCTCTTTGGCTTGCCGCCCAGCAGCCCGCCGAGCCCCGCGCCCGGCGTTTTCGGCGCCGCGCCGTTCGCCGCATCTCCTGCTGGTCCTCCGGCTTTTCCGCCCAGCAGTCCGCCGAGCCCCGCGCCGGGGGATTTTGCTTTTCCTAAGCCGCCAAGTAGGGGGCTCGAAGCCGCTTTGGGTGTCGTGGTACCATTATCTTCTCCACCCGCGGCGGGCGCTGTAGCTGCGTCGCCGTTGGCAGCAGCTCCTGCCTCGGGCGAAATAGCCGTAGCCTTCTTACCGAACAGACCGCCCAGACCCTTGGGTTTGGGTGTATTAGTTGTTATCCTGAGTAAAAACGTACCCACACCAGAGTTGTAATGCAGATTTGCAAAGACAGGAAGACTTGTAATGCGCATCCCCATGAGAGCCATTTCCAATCGTGTTTTGGAATTTGTGATGCTGTGAACAGGATGAGCAGATGAATCTGTGACGCGGCTGCACTTGCTAACCTGCACTACACTGCATAGTGCATTTTGTCATGCGCGACTCACAAAACTCCTAGGTTTGTGTTGCAAAATCCTCATCCTGACTCTGGTGTGGGTACGTTTTTACTCAGGATAGTTGTTGAGCTATCCGCACTGGCTGTTCCGTTATCTCCCCCTTTAGTATCCGCCACATCGAACGTGACTTTGCTGGCTGCCTTATTCTCCACCACGCCTGCGGGACTCGTTTCCGGGGTCGCCAAGGCCGCGGGCGCTGCCTTTTTCCCGAGTAAACCACCCAGCCCCTTTGGTTTTACCGCAGCTCCGTCTCCTGCTGCAGGTGCTGCGGCCGCTTTTGGTGCAGCAGCAGCAGCAGCAGTCTCTGCTGCTGTTGTACCAGCTTCTGTTCCTGCTGCAGCCTTTGCCTTCATTAAACCGAACCCGGCCGGCGCGGTTTTCGCCGCTTTCGGAACAACCGCTGGTGCAGCAGCAGCCTCACCTCCTCCTGCTTTTGTAGCGGCTTCCTTCTCGGCGGCCTCCGCCTTGGCCTTGGCTTCGGCCGCGGAGCCCTCGAAGGGACCGGCCTTTTCCGCCGCCGCCTTGAAACTCGCAGCGGAAAATTTCAGCGGCATGCGGTGGAAGCCCTCGGTGTGCGTGCTGGAAAAGCTAACGCCGTTCTTGCTGGATTTCGGCCGCGTAGTTGTTACCATGTAGTCCTGGAACGCGGTAAACTGGAATATTTCTTGCTGGTGTGGTGCACTAGGATCTTCGTGTGCGGCTGCTGCGTCGTTGTAAAATAAATCGCTCTCATTCACTATTGTTCCTGGATAAAAATTGCGGCTATAATCGCAATTAGGGGCGGTCTCTACAACTTCGTGCGGAGGTGGGATAATTCCACCAATGTCTACCACGTGAGAGGAGGACGCGGAATTACCACTATTTGCCGTCCTGCTTCCGGTCCCGAAGTTTGCTATGGCGCCGATCAACGAGTGATCAAAATTGTACTGCTCTAGCTCCAGGTCCTGGTTGATCGTAGAAGTTGCCCTCTTGTTCACTGCGTAGCAGGTAGTATTATATCCTGGACCTGTTGTCGTTCCTTGACTCCGGTCACTTCCGCTCGTGCCTGGGGCACTTTGTAGTTGTGGCCCCTCCTGTAGCTGTCCTGCTCCATTGGCGTTGTTGATATTATATGTGTGGTTGGTCGTGCGGCCTGCAGTGCCCGTGCTGTGTGGGTGTTGACCGGCTCCATTTGAAGTCCTATTGTAGACTACCTCTTTCCCATTGTCCTGAAACAAGTGAGAGGAAGGATCCCTATCGCCAGCACCGCCAGAGGACGAGCTGGTGGTGCCCTGCCGCCGCATATTTTCGCTCCGCTCTACTTTCTGATGTGTAGTTGTCCTCTATAGCAAAGCTGCAGGTCGTCCTCGTCGTGGAGTCTTGCTTCAACACTCGTTTTGGCGTGTCGAAGTTTTTAAAACGGTGTCGTGCATGTCGAAACTACATCATCTGATGATGTGTACGCAAAATTTCTAACAATCATATTGTACAAGAGCTTTGAAAGTAAATCGCTAGAAAAAATCATACGTATAAGAAGATGTAGAAGGAGTGATGTGTTGGGTTTTACTTTTGAAGGTGGGTTGAGGTCCTGAAACATCAAGAATGGCAAGATTAGAAGCAATCGCAAGAAGTTAGTTGTAGCAAACCACCACGAGTTGTAGTTGTGGACGATTTTCGCACGCGAAGTAACAAACGACGACGAGACCGACAGGAGGAGGAGAGAAAATTAATATTGAATTCACGGACGAATAGCCAATAAATTCCGATGATTCTTGGACGAGGGAGAAGTGTTCTGGCAGAAGTGGACGATAATCTATATAAATCTACCCTAATCAATAACCGACATAGCACCTCTGCAGCGCTAGTACAGGACGAGGACCGAAGACTTTTTTCGATGGAGCCTATGCATGACAAATCTTCTCTCTCCTGTTTCCAGCATTACAAATTCCAAAACACGATCGGGAATTATGCCTCTGATGGAGATGCGCATTACAAATCTTCCTCTGATCGCAAATCTGCATGACAACTCTGGGGTGGGGACATTTCTACTCAGGATAGCAGATGCAGAAATACTGCACGGCGGGGTAGCTGAACGTGGCTCCGAACAGAAAGACCACTATCAAATGCAAAAATGTCTGGGTCTGGAAGATTTGGGGATTTTGTCATGCAAATTGTACATGGCCTCCGATGCCTGTGATGCATTCTCTAGCATCACAGTATCTGGCCTCCGAGCGCTAGTACAGGACGAGGACCGAAGGTTTTTTTCGATGGAGCCTATGCATGACAAATCTTCTATGTTCAAGTTCTTTCTCAAAAATGAAACCGAAAACACATTTTGTTCCGATCGGTGGCTGTACTATCATGTCAGCATTTAGATTTGTGTGCACGGCACGAGTAGTTCTGTTCACCGATGAGGTTTTAATAATTCATTCTCTTTTTTCTGTCATGCCAAAGCGCAGGAACAAAACGCCACATTGTGTCACCGTCAGATGAAGGAAATATTCTTTAATAATTGGTCCCGGCAACAAGATGATTTTTTTTTCTTTCTGTGCAATGCCAATGCTGCTATCCTTCTACGATGAATCGACCATCCAACGTCACGACAAGAACTTTCGTGCAGGAGCTTCTATCTATGCCAAAGTGCCATCACCACTACTTTATACTACCAGAACCAGATAATTGATATGATCATGATGTCCTACTTGTAGTGCGAGAATGATATGCGAGGAAAAGGAAAACAACAAGGCTGCGGCGGTGTTAGTGTAGTGAATCTCCATGGAGAAGATCATAATTACTACAATTAGCTGCAAGAAAAGCAAAGGCTGCCGCAGTTGGCGTCCTCGTCACCGTAGTTGCGTCGAAATTTACAACTTTTACACAAGAAAACCACGAGGCCAGCACAACGTTTGTCGATTTGCTCATCATGTTGATCGTCTCGGTCTCACTGGAATCAAACTCTAGCAAAGCAAGGCAGAAACGTTGTTTTTTTTCGGTCAGCGTTTTACTGTACTGTGGTAGCTAGCAGTGATCACTAGACTAGTTGTGTGATGAATAATTCAGCTTAGTTTTAAGTTCTAGTTTTCACGCCCCGGCTAGGCGGTTCTCATCTCTGTAACTGTAGAAACAAATTTACACTCTGCTGTAGTACAGACGTCGCCCGAATTAAATAAAATCAAAAATGTCTACGTCAACAAGGTAAGTTGTAAGGTAGCTTCACCACGACCCCCTAAAAGCTCGCCCCGGCACCGCGGCCACTCGAAGTCACCCCAGCGTCATGCACTTTTATGTCCATAGTATTTTCCCCACTGCCACTGGCTCGCGCCGTGTGAAGCGCAAAAAGTAAAAGTTTGCAGCTGGAGTCACTCGACTCGCCTCAGTGTCAGTTGTTGCAGGTTTCGCATCATGACAAGTTTTTTCATCCCTTTATGAAATTCAACTTTGATGCACTTTTACGCATGGCCGACATTCTTGTATGGCAAAAATGTTGCGGCCCATGTCCATGAGCGACCCAGTGACGAACTTTACACTTTTCTCATTTGATACGTCGTTCCCGTCGGCGGTTCACTTGGAATATCTCCCACCTGATACACCTGATCTATCAACAGAAAAAAACTGTGTGAAACATTGTTTGTGACTTTGTGTTGCAGGAGACGATGCAAGACAGCTCTTAGCGTTGTCATGCCGGAAGATACTTATCCGTTTCAGCATGCCAGGCAGATTTGTATGTAAAAATGCTATGTCCGAAGGGCACCAGAGTGTAAGTTTTATAGCAGCTAAACAGAGTTTTTTCCTGACCCATAGGATCCTTTTCCCGGCTACTCTTTCTACTAGTCGCCCCCGTGCCCGATTCTGACACGATTTTTTCTTCCGCCGGCCCCAGTTTACAGGTTTCCTTTCCCGCCCCCCCTGCCGAAGAGACGGGGACAAAAGTGAGCAGGACGGGAACCGTATGGCGTTCTCAAACGTTACATTCTCAACTGTTGCATAATTTGTCATGCAAATTCTCATCAGCATCTACACCATCAAGCTGCTTCGCATGACAAATTTTCGACGGGCTAGACAGCATCTAGATCCGTGCCAGACCTGTATTGCAAGAGGCGCAATCTTCCCCCTTTCACTCTTGCTGTTTTTGCATCACAAATTCATGCAACAGTTGAGAATGTAACATTTATAGAACGCCATAAACCAAAACTAACCCGTGCAGCAATCCCAACCCGACGATGCCAACGAACATGCGGAAGAAGATATCAAAAGGAAAAATCCCCCCTCCCCATATCAAAACGAAACTTCTGATGCTGGATTTGCGTACACAAATCAGATTTGTGTTGCAGAAAGGCATTGCGGCCAGATCCCCAGGCTAGCTGGGGGCTTATGGGTCTAGTTTCTCAGCATGGCGAACGGCCCCCCTTTAGGCCCAACGGCATGCCAAATGGCTTCCATAATATGGCGGAAGCTTCTGTCCTTGTCTTCTTGCAAGACAAATGCGATTTGTGACCTCAAATCAGCAACACAAATTTCCGGAGCAGACATACCTTTTCAATATGGGGAGGGGAGATTTTTCCTTTCAATAGAAGACCCGGAAAATAAACGAAGAGGCAAAGATGAATACAGACACGCCTATGACTTGCTCAAGCGTTACAATCTCAAACGTTACAATAGAATCTGGAATTTGTGTGGCACGATGAGCATGACAGGCTCGCACAGCGTTCCCACTTTTGCAATACAAATTTCGCCAGAGTGTCGTGAGGTTTAGGGCTCCGGAACTTGTCATGCGCAATCCTATGAGACTTGGCTAGATCATGCAATCTTGCATCACAGATTTCCATATTCTATTGCAACGTTTGAGATTGTAACAGCTGAGCGGGTTATAACGCCGAGAAACGTCGTCGAACCGCCCTTCAACACATTCGGAAGCATGTCCACGACGGCGTGCTGCATGCGAGAGTTGGCATCCGTCGTGGTGTCGGTGTTCTCGCTATGCACTGCAAATAATATCGATCTGGGTCTGGAAAAGTTCCAGCTTGGTGGAATGCACATATCACGAGGACAAGCTGCCAATTTCTTGCTAGTACGCACAAAAGGAGTTCATCTTCATACTTGATAAGCAAAAAAAGGCCTGCGGCTGTGTATTAAAGCCTGTATCTGTAAATGATGCTTTTGCGTGCATTACTATTTGCGTCATCGTCCGAAAGACAAAGATGGATGACAAACAAGCGCACCCTGCCTTGTTCCTGACCCAGATCTTCGATATTTGCAGTTGATACTCGTAGAAAAACGCGTGGACAATGTGCGCGGAATAGTCAACGACCAGGCCAATCGCCATCACCAGATTTACCACACTGATCGAGTTCAGGTCTAGTCCCCAGAGCCAGATCGAGCCTGATGATGATGTGGGGAGGGATTTTTAGCTAGTAGAACAAACTATGAGCTATCTACTCATCCGAGTAGCAGACTTCTTGTATAGGTGGTCACGAATACATGCAATATTAAACCGCATGAAGCAAAAGTCCAGCTCGTAAACAGTTGCTGGAGTTCGCATCGCACAGCGAGCGAACGCAAGCAATCTGGTGGACAACTCTAATGTGAGCACGACCACGAGCGACACCTGCTACCTGCATAGTCGTGCAACAACGTCATACTAAGATTCTACAGGATGTTGACCTCGTCGTAGTCTTAGTTCACAACTTTTCTAATCTTTATCTTTTCAAAAAACACTCCGCACCGTACGCATGTGTGTTGATGTACTCGTTATTGATTATACCCGTCAAATCGACATCCACCATGCACACGACCGCGCAAAGCAACAGCGTTCCAATCCAATTTGGAATGAGCAAAAACGTGATCAGAAAGACGCCAAGAATTGCAAACGCGTAGTTGGCTTTCAGCTCCTCGTCAATATGCCAGGTTTGGTCGAAGAACTGGTAGAACTTGGTCGACGCACGCACGTTGGGCTGCAACCGGGTCTCGTTGTCGACAAAGTCGTAAATTTCCTTATTCGCCGCCACAGCGTACTTGCCCGGCCGGACCACCGCCACGGTGTGTCGGAAAAACACCCGAGAAGCCGTGATCACGCGGTCAATATGCTGTGCAAAAGTATCGTACTCGTATTGCAGTCATGCATTACAAATCTTTTTTTGTCATAGCTAAATCCGCACTACAAGTCTCATGCTGAGAAAATTTGTAATGCATTTATACGAGTGCGATACTTTTGCAGTTCATAGTCAAACGCGTCCACCGAAGTGCGGTTGGTCATCAGTTGCCCGGCGGTACTTTGCTGGTCCGGCTCCAGTGTTTGGAACAGAATGTCGTCGCGAAACACCGCGTTGACGGTATAAAAATGCACAACTCTCCCTCCTCCTCATTTGTATGGCATGAAGAGCAATACAAACACCAGCGCAAATGGAGCCTATGCATGACAAATCTATGTACCTAATGTATAGTCCTGTTAGTGTGGGCTTCCCAAATTTGTCATGCATAATAGTGATACCAGCCATGCTCCGGCTGCCGCCGGAGCGCAAGGCTGTTGGGCCGGGGCAAGGCCGTTTGCTGATCGGACCACAACACCACGGGCCTGCGCACAAAGAAACATACTGGAGTCCTGCCGCCTGGTTACGCCACGCCAACCCGCAGGACCACTTGCGCGCCTCCCGCGCCTTCGGGCGCTCTGCGCAGGGAGCAGCTGCAAAGAACACCGGGGGCGAACAGAAGCCGCCCGGCGCGAGAGGGTGGCGCGGGAGGGTGGCGCGAGAGGGTCGCGCGGGAGGGTGGCGCGAGAGGGTGGCGCGAGAGGGTGGCGCGGGAGGGTGGCGCGAGAGGGAGAGGGTGCGCGAGAGGGTGCGCGAGAGGGTGCGCGAGAGGGTTCGGGCTTTTGCATGAAAGGGCCGCAAAAAAATCAGCCCTGTGCTGGGCGGATTCAGGTTTTTTTACCCCTCTCGCGGACCCTCTTTTTCACCTCTTCCGGGAGGTGTTGCTAATAGTCCGGCTATACTCGCCGGTAGAGGTCTACAAAGGTGGCCGAGAGGTGGCCCAGACAGAGGGTGCGCGAGAGGTCTCCCCTTATTCGCGCAACCTCTCGGCACCTCTGTCCACCTCTCGCTTGCCCTCTTTTTTACCTCTCGGCCACCTCCGTGCCGCTTAGCGGCCCTAAAGGGCGACCGGTTCGGCGGGCTATACTCGCGCCCCCTCTCGGCCACCCTCTCGAATTACCTCCCGCGCCACCTCTCCACCTCTGTCGACCTCTTTTTTACCTCCTTTGACCTCTTTTTGCCACCTCTCGTTTACCCTCTCTAGAGCAATATTTTCGCATGAATATAATAGATAGCAACAAGGGAACAATTGGAGTTGCGATTTTGCATGAGAAATGAGGCCGAGGGGGATTTGTGCACTGTCATAGACGGAGAGCTGCAGCCAGTTAAAAACCAAGTTCCCGAACAACCGGGGATCGCCGTGCGGAACCACGGCACTCCCCTATCGAAAGGAAAGATCCCCCCTCCCCATATCAAAACGGAATTTCTGATGCTGTATTTCTGTACACGAATCTATCAGCTTTGTACTGCAGAGAGGCACTGCGGCCAGATCCCCAGGCTAGGTAGGGGCCTATGGGTCTAGTTGCTCAGCATGGCAAACGGCTCCCCTTTAGGCCCCAGAGCATGACAAATCGCTTCCATAATAGGGCGGAAGCTGCTGCCCTTGTCTTCTTGCAAGACAAATGTGGTTTGTGACCTCGAATCAGCAACACAAATTTTCGCAAACATACCTTTTCAGTATGGGGAGGAGGGATTTTTCCTTACCAAATATAGCCGCCGGGGCGGGGGTAGTGAGGTCGTGGGCGTTTTTTTGCCGACCGCCGCCTTGGCCGCGGCTTTGCTTCTTCTGGGCTCGCCATACCGCCGTGATTAACGTTATGCCGCACGGTATTGCGGCCACCTGGGAAACGTCACAAATTTTGGCACACTTCCAAAATTCCTCTCCGAAAGCCAGCCCCGACGCTATGGGGCCGATCCGGGTGCCACGGGGGGCGCTCAAAAAGCGAAGAAAAACCGGGCCCATAGCATGCGGATTGGCTTTGCGCGTCTGGGGCGCTTTTTATTTTT
The DNA here is from genome assembly GCA_905178155.1 of Amoebophrya sp. A120. Classification (NCBI taxonomy): domain Eukaryota; class Dinophyceae; order Syndiniales; family Amoebophryaceae; genus Amoebophrya; species Amoebophrya sp. A120. The sequence continues at coordinate 1,676,925 of CAJINV010000004.1, read as the reverse complement.
CGCGTTTTTATTTTTCACGCCGGCGCTTTTTGCAAAGCTTCCCAGGCTCTAAAACCGGCGAAAAGGCGGCCGCTTTCGCGGCCGCCCAAAATGCTCCGAAATCGCGGCCGTGCCACGCTGTTTCGCTGTTCTGATTTTGGGTGCGTTTTTTACGCGCCCCTTTTTGGGCTCCCCAAATCGCCAGAAACTAAGGCGGCGGGCGCCTCAGAAGGGCGCCCCTTTTGCCGGCTCCCCTGCGTCGTTTTATCAAGCGGGAACCGATAGAATCCGCTCGGGCTTTTTTGCCGCAAACGCCCCGGCCGCTTGATAAGTGAAAACTTTTTATGCTCAAAAACACTTCCGGCCGCTTCAAAACTGCCGGTCGTTTTTCAGGGTATATGTCAAAAAAACTCCCTGGTTAGAACCGTTCGGTGACCTCACTACATACGATATCCCCGGCACCTTCTCCTGCGCGCACACCGTGCCGTTGGTCACGCAATACTGCCGGAAGGCGCGGAACCACGAGGTCACTTCGTCGCTTTCCACGTATTTCAGGTGCCGGACCGTGGTTTCGTGCTCGATCATAACGTTTTGGGAATCAAGTTGCGAATGGTCATGCGTGTAGTAGAGGCCAAAGTTGAGTCGTCCCTTCCCGCTCATTTCGTACATCTGGTCGGTGATCTCTAGCATGTCGCGGTAGTAACTCTCGTCGGGACAGTATCCAAGAAAAAAACGTTGCTAGTGTAAATTTGTGATGCGCAACATGTAAGATGACTGCGTCTGTCATGCTGGGCATGCATTGGAGGGTCCGTTCAATGGCGTTTTTCCGTACTATCTGCGCATGACAGATTTTTGCTCTCATGTCAGACGGATTTGTCATGGTGTTCCTCCAAGAAAGTTACACCTACAATCTTTTTTTCTTGGATAGACAGAGTTCCTTCAAGTCAAAGTCCTTGGTTACGTTTGTGATGCAGTAGATGCTAAAGCCGCAGTACCCGAAGAAAACAACGCAGACCAACAGCTTCACAACCGGCAGGGTCAGGAGCGGGGCGTAACATCTTCGAATGAAGGGGCGAAAATTGCTGTCGTCATAGGACGCGAAGAGAACCGTGGAGACTGGTGCTACAGCTACTGCATCATTTATTTTAGCGGTCTTCATTTCATCTTGACCGTCACTTCTTTCGTGGTCCTGAGGAGGAGCGATATCAGGGGCGGCTACCTGTCCTCCTGCGCTTTCTTCAAAAAAACCCTCATTATTCGTTCTATCGGTAGAAGTTGCTGTTCCACTTCCTTTCTCTAAGATTTTTGCCTCCGCCCGCTGTTCGCTGGTCTGCGTAGAAGTTGTTCTTGCAGTTATTGTCCGAATCTCTTCCACTTGCCCACTTGTCAGCAGCGGTCGTCCACAGCATAATACTGTGCCGGAAGTAGAGTCGCTGCAGCGCGCCTCACTACCGCCGTTCGTTGCTAAGCAAACACTCGGAAGAAAAGCCGCGCACATGCCGTCCTGCAACCGTTTCTCTTGGCGTTGCAGGTCCTTCACCAGAAAGGCCGTGAAAAGCGTGCACTGCAGCACGTAGTTGAAAAAGATGGCCATGGCGGCGTAGATGCAGAAATACTGCACAGCGGGGTAGCTGAACGTGGCTCCGAACAGAAAGACCACCACGTTTGTCAAACTGGTGAGGGTGACGGTCATGCCGCACTTCTCCAGCGCCTTTCTGGCTCGTTCCTTTGGGGGGAGGTCCGGGAAACTCTATCAAAAGGAAAAATCCCCCCTCCCCATATCGAAAACGAAATTTGTGATGCTGTATTTGAGTACACAAATCGACTTGTAATGCTAGAAGGCCAAGAGACGCAGCTGTGGCCTCGTTTGCAGGCAATTTGTCATGCTGTTTCCGACTTCCAGCTGCCCCCTGTCATGCTGAAGATGCAAGGCTTTCGCACGGCAACCCGCACTACAGTCCGCATCTTTTCCCTTCTAGCATGACGAAGCTGATTTGTGACCACAAATCTGCATCACAAATTTGTGGTTTGAGTATGGGGAGGGGGGATTTTTCCTTTTGATAAACTGTCGAAAGCGTTCACCAGGATAAACATGTCATCCTATCGTGAGAAAAAAGCGTCACAGTTACCCACTCGTCTGATGCAAGACAAGCAAGACAGACAGCCTCTGTCTTGCAGGAAATGCTTGCCAGCGTCATTTCGTTTGTGTTTTCTCTTAATGTCTGCGCATTACAAGTTTTCTTTGCCATGCGGAGCAACTTTGTGACGCTGAAATTCCAACAAATGCGCAACTGTAACACTTTTTTCCTGTGATACATCCACCCCGATCCCCACCAGGATAAACGGCAGCACCTGGTGTAAGCTGACGAAGTACATATGCATTGCAAATATGTCTGGGTCTGGAAGGTTGCAACTTGTCATGCTAATTTTGGATAGTGCTAAAATCTGTGTTGCATGATTCCCAAAAGCTGTCCACTTTTGACCAAGCTGAGAGGGAGTTTCTCATGCAGACGAGGCATGATAGAGGTCGGACAGAATCTGTCATGCTGGGTCATGTATGACAGACCTCACGCGTCATGAAAAACCTGCATGCCAAATCTTCCAACCTTCCAGACCCAGACATATTTGCATTTGATAGTACACGCCGCAGTACAAGCAGAACCCATATCCGATAATGGTGGAGAGGATGACCACAAACACGCCCAAGGTGGCCAATGCGGCCCGGCTGCCGATGCGCACGACCTTCCACCAGTAGGCCCGGCTGAAGTCGTACAGCTTCGGATGCGGCTTGCGAGACAGCATGATCCCACAGTAAATCGACATCAGCGTGTAGCTCAAGCCATTGAGAATTATATCCCCTCGCACGGACCGCAGCAGCTCGTCGTCAAGCGTTCGAGTGGACTCGCGGTAGATCTGAGTAGACGTTTGATGAAATATTTTTTGTTCATGATCTTCTAAATCATGCAACCAACAGGTTACTGACTTCTAATTATGTACTAAGTACCCGAAACCCAGAATAGGATGCTTTTTCGGCCTCGTCAAGCATTTCCATGGCGTCCAGGTAGTTTTTCTCCCAGGACAGATTGTCGTCCTCATTTGCATCGTCGTCATTCAAGAACACCCCGAGCTGGAACCCGAAAGCAAACGGGGTCGGTATTGCAGGGAAAAACGCCCCCACCCCCAAACTTGCAAAAATTTGTGATGCGAAGTTTCCAAATAAGAACTTTTTGCCATACATGGAAGGAGTATGAATCTTTGTGATGCAGAGTCTAGTCGTGTATCGTATCGCTTGCATGACAAGCGCCGCTCTTGCTGGGGTCTTTTGCAATACAAATTTTTGCTATTCACGATTGGAAACCTGTGATGCTGATAGATGCAAGAGGGCGAATGTTTCATTTGGAAAGGTTTGCAATACAAATGCTCCCAAGTTCGGGGGTGGGGGCATATTTCATTGTAATAGTCGGCGTCGCCTGGTACCCGAACATCATGTCGTTGCGGTAAACCTGCTGCACCGACCCTGGGTAGTAGTCCACCATGGCGTCCGCGACCTTGGTTGCCGACAGCTGAAATTCCGTGAAGTTCTGCCGCCAAAAGTTCACGACGCCCTCCACATAGCACCGGCTTGGGTCGTATGCATTGCAAATATGTCTGGGCGGTCTGGAAGAAGGTAACTTGTCATGCTGCATCTGGATCGTGGAAAAATTTGTGTTGCATGATTACCAAAAGAGTTCCACTTTTGAACAAGTTTAGAGGCAGTTTAGAGTTCTCACAGAACCTGTCATGCTAGGCCGTGCATGGCAGACCGCGTTGGTCATGGAAAACCTGCATGACAAACCTACCAATCTTCCAGACCCAGACATTTTTGCATTTGATAGGTCGTCGGCGCGTCGCGTGCAAAGATCTGCAAAGGACTTCTGGCTACTGGACTTCACACTGGTAATCGTGTTGTAGACGGTCCACAGTTTCGCCAACCCCGCGGATGTCAAAACGTTACCGAACCCAGAAACGGTCGGGGACATTCCACCGTCGTTCGGCTCGTAAACGAGGATGATGCGCTCAAACCTGCTGTACGGGCTGAAGTTCGCCTCGACCCAGTTCTGTGTGATCTTGGCCCGGGAATCCTGATCCACCCACAGCTCGTCGGCCCGGTACTTGGTCATTTTTGGCACCAGCGTTAGCCCCGGACTGAAGATCAGAAACAGCAACAACGCAAAGCAGTACACGCTGCCGGGCCTCGTGGCGGAGATCTCACCCAGCTTGCCGAAGGCAGCCACCCCGTAGGCATGCGCGCGTTCGGCGAACCGCTGCTCAAACAAACCGCCCCCGCGACGGGCAGAAGTCGTCGATTGCAACTCTTATCCAGAGCAAAAGCTGCATGTGCAACATCTTCGCACGTATACAACTAACTAGAACTCTGCCCGTAGTTTTTTATTAGGAGTTGCAAAAATAATGCAGCGTGAACATTCAATCAGAACGAAAAAATGAAAATCATTTTTTCCTTGAGATGGAAGAGTTTGTCACACGTACCATCGAGGACTTTTGCAATGGATAGCAGCATGCCACGCTCGTCCGTGGTGGTCGTAGTCGTGCCGCTGTCCGTGTGCGAGTGCACAAATCCCCCTCCCCTCCTTTGTCATGCAAAAAGCCAAACTCACCCTCTGCCTCGTCTTGGCAGTGTTTGCATCCCAGGTTTCGGCAGCTCAAACAGATACAGAACCAGCATTCTCCTGTGCTGTAAACTTGTCATGCAGCGAAAACTGCATTCTATTTCTACAATGCGGAGATTCATGCATTTTCACGACGAATGAGGGAGAGGAGGAGTTGTGCGAACTCATAGCCCAGCACGCCCATGCTGGGCTTGCGCTCGGGGTCGCTTGTTGCTGTCGTCCTTATTGTAGTGGTTCCTGAGTCGACTTTCAGGAGGCGCAGCAAGTTCCTTTGTTAATCAGGGGCCATGCCAGTAGCCGATCAAGCCAAAAGATGTGGTTACGAGTACAACGACAACCTGGTGTCCTATACAATAACAAGTCACTATCAAGTCGAATGTCAACATGTGACTGTAGCAAATCAAAATCTATCATGGTAGTACTAGCATCCTGCCACTATGATCTAGAGCATCCTGCGACGATGGTGCTGCAGCACAGGATCTGCACTATAAGTAAGTACTCAAATTACCACAGAAACAAGTAGCAACAGTGAAACTAGTATAAAGAAGGAACGTAGACTAATCCATGAAGAAGATATGGCTCGCCGTGAAGGTGGATGCTGCTCGTCGGAAACAAACAACTCGTACTAGTGCTGCAGAACCGGCGGACTTACGGCTGCCAGTTTGTTGCATTTCCATTTCCTTGAAATGGAAATAATGACCGAGCTGAAAAGAACGCTCTCCTTCTAGCTATACTTCCTCTCTCCAAACAATTTTCTCATAATAATCTCATGACAACACACACTTCGACTCGTCTCTGTAGTGTTTTTAGTAGATGCTGCCTCACAGGAGTCGGAGGAAGGACGTGGTGAACCCGCTCGAACATCCGTAGTTACCTGGCCTTGTTACGACAAGGCACGCAAAAAGCTGCGCTCGCAATGGAGACGGATATTTTCTTCATGGTCGTGCGGTGGGACTTTGAAGTAGTAGGCATGGGGGCATTCTTTTTTCTTTTATGATCTTCAAATTCATGCTCCTTCATCTCGCGACTCAAAAACAAAATAAATGCGAATACACAATACATACTAGTTCAGTTCCTGACCGTAATCGAAATCAATTTGTCATGCATTCTTCTTGATTTTTCACATGAGAAAACTATGTTTCCGAGTCCCACATTCCAAAACTTGATTTGTTTTTGCGAGTTCCACATTCGAAAACTTGATTTGTTCATACCGCTTTTTTGATTCCAAAACTTGGTTTGTTTATACTCCATTTTAATTTTTACCGCTTGCAGTCCGCGTGATAACCTTGCTTGCTGTGTTTTTAGCATGTGTTTTTAATTTGAAGTGAACGGATGAGCATACCCAATTACTGCAATCACTTGTCCTGCTGTCCATCGGTGCAATGGCTTTGAATTTTTGCAAAGTATAAATCTGCATGGTCTTCCAATTCTGATTAGCACAAATCACAGAAAAATACACAACCCTAGTTGTCAGTCACGTGTCTACAACATCGGTGCAATAACTTTAAACGAAGACAGATATATAAACGAATTCCACCTCTACCACACGTAATGTAGCTAGGAACATTACCTACATGAACCTCCATTCATTATATCAGGAGGTACTACAAGAATACTATAGCGATTGACATGAATCATGGCATACTTTTACTTTTTTCAATGACCCATGGTGGTCCTCGGACAAACCGCAAATAGAACCTCCGACGGGAAGATGGTGAGCTTGATTTAGTAATGCACAAAACAAGTCATCCACCACACGTAATTCTCTAGCTACTTACCTTAGGTACACTGTAAGTGCGAGCTCGAGGTCGTACTGGCCCGCGAGCACCTTTCGAGTTTCGTCATCCCTGCTTGGCTCCACTTTGAAACGAACGGTCGGGCGAGCAAAGTGATTCTCTTGCAGCAGCTCACACCAGATGGAAGTCGAGCTGCCTCGTGTGCTGGTCATCATGTCCGCTGCAGAAGCGGTGCACAACCGGAATTCCAGGACGGTCATCGGCACAGCCCTTCGTCCAATTGCTGCTGCATTCGCGCCGCCCGCGGCAGGCAAGAGCAGACCCGACCTGCGGATATTCGCATGCTGCACACGCAGGGCAGAAATCTTCAGAAGGCCATATTCCATATTCATCCCGCAGTTGGGCGGCCGAACCAAGACGCTGGTGGTATGGAGTTCTCAAACGCTACATAAGATAACACTGCGTGATGCAACATATATGCCATAGTAAAGGCGCAGCAAGGACGGAGGAATTAAAGCTTGTCCGTCTCGCCGCTTTACAAATCGGCACAAGTTTCTATGCTACTTGGCACGTCGAGAATGAACGTGTCAACATGCGAAGTAGCTTGTCGTGTGGCTGCTCATGCTGCAGCTGGCTGCTGATAACTTTGCATGACAAAGGACAAGTATAAAATCATCATCATGTAAACAGCAAACAATGTAACGCTATTTACGTTTGAGAGTCCCATAGGTGAGCAAGGTGGGCGGATTGGGGAAGCCCGGCCAATCCCAATGCTGTTCAGTATCAGTAGGAATAAAGCCGTAGTTCAGCCCCCCGGTAGTTGGCGGGTGCGAGTTCCCGTTGAAGAAGACGCTGGCTCCATCCACGTAGCTTGCGGCGTTCGGCCGCGCGAGCGCGTCTTCGAAGGTGGCGAGAAACGCGGAAGCGAACTCCTGACTCGCAGCGTTGGCCGTGTACTCGCTCGAGGTGGCGAAAAACTCCTCCGAGAAGAACGCCCCAAGTGACCGCGGCTGGCGCACCGAAAAAGCATCGCCGCGAAAGCGCCGGCTTACTCCGGCAAGAGGCGAAACAATCTCTCGGGGCCCGCCGCGTCCTCTTGGTCTTGTCGCGGCCTCACCCTCTTTCCATCTGCGCCACGCCTGAAAAAAAAGTTGCCACCGGGTCAAACCTTCTTCGACCAGCGTGATCGGTTGTCCCGGTTCAACGTTCCACGAACGACTGATGGCCTCCGGCAACACCCGGTCTCGGACTTCATTCAGCTCGGCGGCCCCTAGCTGGGGGCGGCCGGAAAACATGACTTTCAAAAGTGAAATCAATTCGGACCAGTCCGGATGCTTATCCCGTGCGCCTTTGTCGATCACGGCTAAAACGTGGTCTGGCACCTGTTCCAAATGAGCTTGCTGCTGCCCGCTACTGGCACGGACTGCGCGAGCGCTCGTCACGCAAGAAAACGAGGACCACCCACAGAATGCTGTTACGACCAGCGCGCAAAAAGCTGCTGCACTCCGAGGCGCAGGAGCGACGGACATTTTCTTCATGGTGAGGGACTTCTGAAGCATGACCTTCTCTTTGATAGTTCTCAAATTCTCTGCTTGACCCAAGAAGAAGAACTCAAAGGCACTATACTATTCCACCTGATCACGCTGGTTACGGTTAGTGAGAGCGGTTTCGAAATAAAATTCCCTTGATTGCAAAGCAAAGAAAGTCGTAGCTGTCCTGTGTGTCCGTGTCGTGCGTGTAAAAAACCTCAAATAATACAATAACTACTTGTGGAGAAATTGAAATCGTAAAAGTCGGATGATATACTCGCCATAAAGAACTTCACCTGGTTTTATTTGACCTCTAAGCCAGTACAGAAGATCAGAAATACCTGACTCCGAAATTGATGATCAGACACAAGAAGTGGCACGCCTAAAAAAATGCATCAACATACAACATTTCCTCATCAACATTTATCGCTTTCGTCTATCGAGAACAATTCTGATCTCTTCAATTCTCAAAGAAGAGGAAGAGTTGTAGAACTGCTGTCAACTCCATACACATCAACCGACACCGATATACAACCGACAGCACGCTCAAGTAGATGATCCTCAACAGGACAGCGGTGCTTTTTATTTTGAACCGTCGCAATTATGGAACCAAAAACGTAGAAAGATTTGTCGATTTGAAGATCACGAATCGCAGCATTATTTTTATGATCAGTTTGCGGAGCCGACGCGGATCTGAAAAGCTTCATCTTTGACTTTTTCGTAAATTGATCTAATGGAAGGAGGCATAGAACAGTGGCGCCCGAGGACCCGGAGAGTGGCGGATGTTCACAACAAATACGCACGGCACCTGCATCAAATTTCGTGCGCCTATGTAGAAAAGTGGAACATTGACATTGATAATGTACATGTACTGGAGATGCTGGTGGTGGCATTGGTGCAACGGGAAACTCTTCGCTAGCGAGCGGCTAGCACTTGTTTTTTCAGTTCGAAGAATGACCACTTCTCTGTCTGTTCAATATTACCGGGACTCCTGCTGCTGGTTTGTTCTGCCGCAGACTCGAAGTTGAACTTAGTACCTCGCTTCAATCCTCCAGATCAGCATCAGCGTCTGCAAGAACATCTAGAGTAGATAATTGCAGATCATCAAGGTGCCTATACATGAGTCTTTCGAAGATTGGCAATACCTCCGCTGCACGACTCCCAACATGTTGATCCTGCTCTTTATTGTCATCAGCCTCGCCCCGGCGGGTATAAAAGTACCGCCCCGCCCGCGTTTTCGGCTGAAACGTCAGTTCGTAGTCGTCATTGCGGTGCAGTTCTTGCCTGCTCGTCACCTCCGCAGATTTCTTCAGTGGCTGCAGCTGCTGAATGCGGCGAAAAGCCCGATGCAGGGCTACAGGAGACATTGCGTTCTTAGAAGAGATGCCACGGTCGTGAGGACTTAGGGTCCTGCTTTCTTGGTCTTGCGTCGCACCATTCGTAACATTCGCAGGAGAAGATGAGCAATCTTTTTTTGCTTCCTCACCCCCTTCCGGAGGCTTTAGTGGTTGTGCTGTACCCCCGCGGCCTCCTGTGCCGCTGTACAGCGAGGCATTTCTCAGCTTGAGAATTTCCTCCTGCCCAGCGGCGAAAGCCTCCTTCGTTTCTTTCTCCTCTTGCTGGTCCCGAGCTGCCTGCAACACCTCACCCACCTGCAGCTGGCGGTCCATAAACTTCCGTACCGCCGCGCTGTTGCGCTGCGCCCACGTCTGCTTGCCGCTGTTGTTTAGTAATTCTTCGCTCTTCCTCGACAGCGGCCGGGGCGCGAAACTGCAGCTGTTTTCCTCCTGCGTTTCCTTCTCGACTCGTTTCGCCTCGCGCCAGCGGGCCCGTCGCTTCTCCCACACGGAACAGCGCTCAATCAAATTTTCGAGCTTCAGCCCCTTCTGCGATCCTCGCCCCTCCGACGCGGCGAGCACGTTGTTGCTGCGCGCCAGTCGGATGGTCTCAAACTTTTTCTCCTGCAGCAACTCCGCTTGCAATTTCCGCTCCCGGGCCTCCTGCAACATGCGGTCGCGGCGGAACCCGTCCAACTGGTGAGGGTGACGGTCATGCCGCACTTTTCCAGCGCCTTTCTGGCTCGTTCCTTCGGGGGAAGGTCCGGGAAACTGTCGAAGGCATTCACCAGGATAAACATGTCATCCACCCCGATCCCCAGCAGGATAAACGGCAGCACCTGGTGTAAGCTGACGAAGTACACGCCGCAGTACAAGCAGAATCCGTACCCGATAATGGTGGAGAGGATAACCACAAACACGCCCAAGGTGGCCAATACACCCCGGCTGCCGATGCGGACGACCTTCCACCAGTAGGCCCGGCTGAAGTCGTACAGCTTCGGATGCGGCTTGCGAGACAGCATGATCCCACAGTAAATCGACATCAGCGTGTAGCTCAAGACGTTAAGAAATATATCACCTCGTACGGACCGCAGCAGTTCGTCGTCAAGCGTTCGAGTAGACTCGCGGTAGATCTGAGTAGACGTTTGATGAAATATTTTTTGTTCATCTTCTAAAAAAATCATGCAACCAACAGGTTACTGACTTCTAATTTATGTACTTAAGTACCCGAAACCCAGAATGCACTGCTTTTTCGGCCTCGTCAAGCATTTCCATGGCGTCCAGGTAGTTTTTTTCCCAGGACAGATTGTCGTCCTCATTTGCATCGTCGTCGTTCAAGAACACCCCGAGCTGGAACCCGAAAGCAAACGGGGTCGGCGTCGTCTGGTACCCGAAAATCATGTCATTGCGGTAAACCTGCTGCACCGACCCTGGGTAGTAGTCCACCATGGCGTCCGCGACCTTGGTGGCCGACAGCTGAAATTCCGTGAAGTTCTGCCGCCAAAAGTTCACGACGCCCTCCACATAGCACCGGCTTGGGTCGTATGCATTGCAAATATGTCTGGGCGGTCTGGAAGAGTGTAACTTGTCATGCTGCATCTGGATCGTGGAAAAATTTGTGTTGCATGATTACCAAAAGAGGTCCACTTTTGAACAAGTTTAGAGGCAGTTTCTCATGCAAGAGCGGCCTGATAGAGATCTCACAGAACCTGTCATGCTAGGCCGTGCATGGCAGACCGCGTGGGTCAAGGAAAACCTGCATGACAAACCTACCAATCTTCCAGGCCCAGACATTTTTGCATTTGATAGGTCGTCAGCGCGTCGCGTGCAAAGATCTGCAAAGGACTTCTGACTGCTGGACTTCACACTGGTAATCGTGTTGTAGACGGTCCACAGTTTCGCCAACCCAATTTTCAAAGATAGCGCTGGTCGATCCCTCCCCTCCCCGACACTATGGCGCTCTCGTTGCTGTACAGCTTGGGTATCCTTCTCTGTGGGGCCGACTAAGTACCTCCGGAACGTCCTTCTCGGAATGGTCGCCGCAACACACGCAGCTAGGCCAAGCCGTTCACGCCTTGCTTCACAGTATGAAGCTGCCTGCGCGCCCCGGGCTTCTTCGTCCCTCTTCTTGTCGCGCGCGATCGGTGGCCAGCAAGTAGCCGGAAAAAGCCCTTGCTTTTGACCAGCTAGCAGGAGCTATTGCTGCTGCCGAGGAAGCCACAATTGGGGGCTTTACACAATTTCTGTCCCGAGCCCCAAAAATCGCCTGGACTGCGGAGCTGGGGCCAGAAATTGTAATGACCCGAAACACGGGCTGAGTCGGCATATTACAATTTCTGGCCCCAGGCCCACCGCCCAGTCGTTTGCGGGCCAGGTTTGTGGCCGTGGAAGCGAAACGCTTCCCCTTTTTCTTCGAAAATAGCAAAACACTAAATCAAGCCAATACATTTTCCCAATCCCTCCAGCACGTCCGTGCCAAACGCGGCGCATTCCCGCGCCACATCTTCGTGGTGCGGAATTTATTCGGCCCTCCCGTTGCGGGTGTCTTCGCGCAGCCCCACGCGGGCCTCCGCCATGATTCCCAGGGCCTCCTCCATAATCCCGGGCTTTCCCCGGCAATCCGCAGGGGGCCACCTTCGCGGGCTGCTGAACGTTTTCTACTAGCTGGGCTATTAGAAACGGGAATGCAAATTTTTGAAAAATGGGCTGGGGAAAGTTTTTCCGCTTCGTACGTGTTGTAGACGGTCCACAGTTTCGCCAACCCGGCGGACGTCAAAACGTTACCGAACCCAGAAACGGTCGGGGAGATTCCACCGTCGTTCGGCTCGCAAACGAGGATGATGCGCTCAAACCTGCTGTACGGGCTGAAGTTCGCCTCCACCCAGTTCTGTGTGATCTTGGCCCGGGAATCCTGATCCACCCACAGCTCATCGGCCCGGTACTTGGTCATTTTTGGCACCAGCGTTAGCCCCGGACTGAAGATCAGAAACAGCAACAAGGCAAAGCAGTACACGCTGCCGGGCCTCGTGGCGGAGATCTCACCGAGCTTGCCAAAGGCAGCCACCCCGTAGGCATGCGCGCGTTCTGCGAGCCGCTGCTCAAACAAACCGCCCCTGCGACGGGCAGAAGTCGTCGATTGCAACTCCTATCCAGAGCAAAAGCTGCACGTGCAACATCTTCGCACGTATACAACTAACTAGAACTCTGCCCGTAGTTTTTTAGGAGTTGCAACAATAATGCCGCGTAACTACATTCAATCAGAACGACAAAGATTGTGTTTTCCTTGAGATGGAACAGTTTGTCATACAAATTTTTATGCATACGCCTGTACCATTGAGGACTTTTGCAATGGATAGCAGCATTCCAGGCTCGTCCGTGGTGGTCGTAGTCGTGCCGCTGTCCGTGTGAGAGTGCACAAATCCCCCTCCCCTTCTTTGTCATGCAAAAAGCCAAACTCACCCTCTGCCTCGTCTTGGCAGTGTTTGCATAGCAGGTTCGCTCAAACAGAACCAGCATGATTCTTCTGTGTAAGCTTGTCATGCGAAAGCCGCGTTCTATTGCTACACTGCGGACGAGATTCATGCATTTTCACGACAAATGAGGGGGAGACGGAGTTGTGCGATCTCATAGCCCAGCACGCCCATGCTGGGCTTGCGCTCGGGGTCGCTTGTTGCTATCGTCCTTCGTTCTTGTAGTGGTTCCTGAATCGACTTTCAGGAGGAGCAGCAAGCTCCTTTGTTAATCAGGTGCCATGTCAGTAGCCGATCAAGCCAAAAGATGTGGTCACGAGTATTTCTACAACCTGATGTCCTATACAATAACAAGTCACTATCAAGTCGAATGCGGCAGTGGCAAATCAAAATCTACCATGGAAGTACTACCATCCTGCCACTATGATCTACAGCATCCTGCGACGTCGATGGTGCTGCAGCACGGGATCTGCACTATAAGTAAGTACTCAAATTACCACAGAAACAAGTAGCAAGAGTGAAACTGGTATAAAGAAGGAACGTAGACTAATCCATGAAGAAGATATGGCTCGCCGTGAAGGTGGATGCTGTTCGTCGGAAACAAACAACTCGTAGTGCTGCAGAACCGGCGGACTTGCGGCTGCCAGTTTCTTGCATTTCCATTTCCTTCATAACACAGATGGAAATGACCGAGCTGAAAAGAACGCTCTCCCTCTAGTAATATTCCTCTCTCAAAACAATTTTCTCATAATAATCTCATGACAACACTACACGCTTCGACTCGTCTCTGTAGTATTCTTATTAGATGCTGCCTCACAGTAGAGTCGGAGGAAGGACGTGGTGAACCCGCTCGAACATCCGTAGTTACCTGGCCTTGTTACGACCAGCACGCAAAAAGCTGCACTCGAAGTGGAAACGGACATTTTCTTCATGGCCGTGCGGCGGGACTTTGAAGTAGTAGGCATGGGCTTCTTTTCTCTTTATGATCTTAAAATTAAATTGGTCTTACGACTCAAAAATAAAATAAATGCGAATGCTTACTAGTTCAGTTCCTGATCCTCACTAACCTAATCGAAATTAATTTGTCATGCATTTTTCACGTGAAAAAACTATGATTCCAATCCTAAATTGCATTTTAATTATTTGATTTTAATTAATCAACTTCGGTTTCCGCATTTCAATTTTTACCGCTTGCAGTCCGCGTGATGACCTTGCTTGCTGTGTTTTTAGCATGTGTTTTTAATTTGAAGTGAACGGATGAGCATACCCATTTACATTTACTGCAATCACTTGTCCTGCTGTCTATCGGTGCATATAGCTTTGAATTTTTGCATAAGTAGGTCTTCCAATTCTGAATCTGATTAGCACAAATCACAGAGAAATACACATCCCTAGTTGTCAGTCACGTGTCTAAAACATCGATGCAGTAACTTTCAACGAAGACACATAAACGAATTCTACCTCTACCACAGATGTTGATGTAGCTAGGAATATTACCTGCATGAACCTCCATTCATATCACGAGGTAAAGGTACTACAAAAATACTATAGCGATTGACATGAGTCAACATGGCATACTTTTACTTTTTTCAATGCACCATCGTGGTCCACCTCGGACAAACCGCAAATAGAGCCTCCGACGGGAAGATCGGAAAGATCATGATGGGCTTGATTTAGTAAAAATGCACAAATCAAGTCCTTCCATCTACCACGCGTAGTAGTCCTCTAGCTACTTACCTTAGCTGCACTTGAAACGCGAGCTCGAGATCGTAGTGGCCCACGAGCACCTGTCGAATGTCGTCATTCCAGCTTGGCTTCACTTTGAAACGAATGGTCGCGCGATCAAAGTGATTCTCTTGCAACAGCCCGCACCAGATGGAAGTAGAGCTGCGCCGCGTGGTCATGTCCGCTGCAGAAGCGGTGCACAACGGGATATCCCTTGTTCGTTCAATTGCTGTTGCATTAGCACCGTCCGCGGCGGGCAAGAGCAGATCCGGCATGCGGATATTCGCATGCTGCACACGCAGGGCAGAAATATTCAGACGGCCGTCTTCACTCCGGCGGTAGTCGGGCGGCTGAACGAAGACCCTGAGGGTATGGAGTTCTCAAACGCTACATAACATTGCTATACTGTTGCCTGAATTTGTGATGCAATGTATTTGCATAAATATACCATAGCAAAAGTGCAGCAAGGACGGAGGAGCTTAAGTTTGTCCGTCTCGCCGGATTACAAATCGGCACAAGTTTCTATGCTATTTGGGCCGTCGAGAATGACCGTGTCAACATGCGCATTCATTAGCTTGTCGTGTGGCTGCTGCAGGTGCAGATGGCTCCTGCACCTGCTGATAATATTGCATGACAAAAGACAAGTATACAACAACAGCAAAAAATGTAACGTTTGAGAGTCCCATAGGTGAGGAAGATGGGCGGATTAAGGAAGCCCGGGACCTCAGTAGGAATAAAGCCGTAGTCCAGCCGCCCGAAAGTTTGCGGCTGCGAGGTCCGGTCGAAGCAGACGCTGGCTAGCTCCACGTAGCTTGCGGCCTGCGGCCGCGCGAGCGCGTCTTCGAAGGTGGCGAGAAACGCGGAAGCGAACTCCTGACTCGCAGCATTAGCCGTGTACTCGCTCGAGGTGGCGAAAAACTCCTCCGAGAAGAACGCCCCCAGTTGTATTAACCGCGGCTGGCGCACCGACAAAGCATCGCCGCGAAAGCGCCGGCTTACTCCGGCAAGAGGCGAAACAATCTTTCGGGGAGGTCCGCCACGTCCTCTTGCTAGACGTCCCTGTTCGGGCCTCCTCGCGGGGGCCTCAACATCTTTCCATCTGCGCCACGCCTGGAAAAAGAGCTGCCACCGGGTCAAACCTTCTTCGACCAGCGTGATTGGTTGTCCCGGTTCAACGCGCCAAAAACTACTGATGGTTTCCGGCAACACCCTGTCTCGGACTTCATTCAGCTCGGCGGCGCCGGCGTCCGGCTGGTGTTGGCCGGAAAACATGACTTTGAAAAGCGAAGTCAAGTCATCGTTCCGCGCGCCTTCGTCGATCACGGCCCAAACTTGGTCTGGCATTTCCTCCCATTCCGGCACGAACTTTTCCCCTTGCTCCGCGGCCTTCTGCTGCTGCTCTTCTTTTCCTGCCTGCTGCCCGCTACTGGCAAGCACTGCGCGAACGCT
>CAJINV010000004.1:1518783-1652572 GCA_905178155.1 Amoebophrya sp. A120 | reverse complement strand
GCAATTATGGAACCAAAAACGTAGAAAGATTTGTCGATTTGAAGATCACGAATCGCAGCATTATTTTTATGATCAGTTTGCGGAGCCGACGCGGATCTGAAAAGCTTCATCTTTGACTTTTTCGTAAATTGATCTAATGGAAGGAGGCATAGAACAGTGGCGCCCGAGGACCCGGAGAGTGGCGGATGTTCACAACAAATACGCACGGCACCTGCATCAAATTTCGTGCGCCTATGTAGAAAAGTGGAACATTGACATTGACAATGTACATGTACTGGAGATGCTGGTGGTGGCATTGGTGCAACGGGAAACTCTTCGCTAGCGAGCGGCTAGCACTTGTTTTTTCAGTTCGAAGAATGACCACTTCTCTGTCTGTTCAATATTACCGGGACTCCTGCTGCTGGTTTGTTCTGCCGCAGACTCGAAGTTGAACTTAGTACCTCGCTTCAATCCTCCAGATCAGCATCAGCGTCTGCAAGAACATCTAGAGTAGATAATTGCAGATCATCAAGGTGCCTATACATGAGTCTTTCGAAGATTGGCAATACCTCCGCTGCACGACTCCCAACATGTTGATCCTGCTCTTTATTGTCATCAGCCTCGCCCCGGCGGGTGTAAAAGTACCGCCCCGCTCGCGTTTTCGGCTGAAACGTCAGTTCGTAGTCTTCATTGCGGTGCAGTTCTTGCCTGCTCGTCACCTCCGCGGATCTCTTGAGTGGCTGCTGAATGCGGCGAAAAGCCCGAGGCAGGGCTACAGGAGACATTGCGTTCTTAGAAGAGATGCCACGGTCGTGAGGACTTAGGGTCCTGCTTTCTTGGTCTTGCGTCGCACCATTCGTAACATTCGCAGGAGAAGTCGAGCCATCTTTTTCTGCTTCCTCACCGCCTTCCGGAGCAGGCGGTGGTTCTTGTGCTGTACCCCCGCGGCCTCCTGTGCCGCTGTACAGCGAGGCATTTCTCAGCTTGAGAATTTCCTCCTGCCCAGCGGCGAAAGCCTCCTTCGTTTCTTTCTCCTCTTGCTGGTCCCGAGCTGCCTGCAACACCTCACCCACCTGCAGCTGCCGGTCCATAAACTTCCGTACCGCGGCGCTGTTGCGCTGCGCCCACGTCTGCTTGCCGCTGTTGTTTAGTAATTCTTCGCTCTTCCTCGACAGCGGCCGGGGCGCGAAGCTGCAGCTCTTTTCCTCCTGCGTTTCCTTCTCGACTCGTTTGGCGTCGCGCCAGCGGGCCCGTCGCTTCTCCCACACGGAACAGCGCTCGATCAAGTTTTCGAGCTTCAGCCCCTTCTGCGACCCTCGCCCCTCCGACGCGGCGAGCACGTTGTTGCTGCGCGCCAGCCGAATGGTCTCATACTTTTTCTCCTGCAGCAGCTCCGCTTGCAATTTCCGCTCCCGGGCCTCCTGCAACATGCGGTCGCGGCGGAACCCGTCCATTATGGAAGCGTCAGGTTTGAGATCGACAGCATTGAAATGATTTGCCATGCATAAAATGCAAGGCATGAAGTGCCTGTCTTGCCGGGATGGCAAGTGGGGCAGATTGTAAGCCTATTTAGGGTTTGGGATAGAGCTGCTACAGGAGCATGACAAAAGCAGTCTTCTGTGCCCAAACGGCATGACAAATTGGATTCCGGTGCTCCGATAAATTGTCATGCGCCGCTTACAAATTGGGCTTCCAACTGGTATCGATCTTATGCATTACAAGTTATTTCAACTTTGTCGATTTCAATCCTGACACTCCCATATCCAGGTGTAGCCGCGTAAAGCGGTCCGGGGCCTTCTTCGGGGGCAGCAGGCTCAGCGCCGACGCGGTTGTATTGGGTTTCGTGTAAAAGTTTCTTGTCCGCGCTGCCGTTTCTACACTTTGTTCAGGGCTGCCAGCCATTTGTAGTTCCGGTTGTTGATGTTGAGCCTGGACAACTTCCGATGAAAATTCCTCTCGTCCCACTGCTGGCATCGCTCCACCGCTTAGAGGTTCTTGTTCTTCATTCCCACTCATATTACTTTTCTTTAATACCCCGCTCGGTGGACTCGTCGTTTCTAGTAGCTCGTCTCGCCGAATCTCGTCGGTGTAGCGCCCAAGATTCAACATCCACGAAGAGTGTCCAAACAAAGTTTTGCCGACACTTCTCTCGTCTTCTTGGTCCTCCGGAAGATCAACATCTGATGCGAATCCGAAAAGCCTCCGGTTACCTCTATTGTTGCTTGTCCCGGTTCTAGTTCTTGAACCACTTCCAACCGCGCCTTGTCCTCGTTTAGAGGAACGGTTTCCTCGCGTTCCCTCCTCTTCCAAAAATCGTTTCCGCAAACTGGCCTCGTGCGAAGCATCGTCGGGGATACTCGTGGCTGGATCGATGAGTAGCTCGTCTGCAAACAAAGCAGGACTTGCTCTGCTAGAAACGGCGATAAGGTTTGCCTTGGCCTTGTCCACATTTTCCCGCACCCGGGCTACTTTTGCGAAAAATTCCGGATTGTGGGCGGTCAGAAAGGCCAGTGCAGCGTTGGGGGTAGAAACCAACGTGGAGAGGTCGCGTTCGAGCGAAGCCGCTGAAGTTCTCGCTACAACCACGGGAGTTTCATCCAGCGGATGAACTTCTCCAACACTAAATTCTTCTACTTGATGAGTTTCCGTCATCTCGGGAACTCCTTCTTGTTTGCGTTTCTTCTCGAGGAATAGCCGGAAGGATTTTTCGTGCAAGGAAGAGGAGGACGAGGAAGAAGATGCACTCGAGCCGCCCGAGGACGAGGAGGAGGATGCAGCACTGATTCTGTTACCCGCGGAACCCTCCCCCTCTCGTCCCTGCTTCAAGAATCTGACGCGGCCTGTGCTTCTGCTTTCCCCGTCCGCGGTGCGGTTCTCCTGCTCTAGTTTATTTCCAGCTGCAGGCGTTTTTGCTTGACTTTTCGAAGCAGGCACGTCTGCACTGACATCAAAAGCTTTTGAAGATGTTCCCGCTACTAGCACACGACCGTCGGCTGGAGCTTGTCGTGCAACATCATGGTCCAAGTGAAACTCATCACTGCTCGAAGAGAAAAACTTGGCTGCGATCAAGGGTGTCAGTTCCACCACAGCTACTTGCTCATCTACAGCAGACTGCTTGTAGTTCACGACCGGGTCGTCGACGTCAAGAACATCGCTCCTGCTGCTCTTCGGGAAAGCACCGCCAGAAGATGACTGCGCAGCTACAGCTCCCCCATCGAGAGGAGCAGGAGATGAAGCCTGCAGCTGAGTTGTACTTGCTTCTTTCACTGAAGATGCAACTCCTCCTGCAGTAGTAGCGTCTTTAATACCACCTCCACTCTTCGCAGTTGTACCAAGCGAAGGCGCCTTAGCGCTTTTCGTTGCCGCTCCTTTTTGCTTCGCTTTATTACTGGCTGGTCGTGGCGGAGTTGCACTTACGGGGGCAGGACCACCTTTTGCCTTCATCTTAGAAGAAGGGAGAACCACGGCACCTGGAGCAGACTTGACCTTCGCAGGACTTGCCGGCGGTGGACTCGTGGTCTTGGCTTGCGCTCCGGCTGGGGAAGGGGTTCTGCTTTTCGGCTTGGGAAAGGGTTTAATATTCAGCTGCTTTTCTTGTGGACTGGAAGGACTTATTCTGTTACCCGATTTGAGTTCTTGCTTAGTGGTCATGATCTTCTTCGTCGTTGTACTTTCTGGGGCAACTACTACACTGCTGGCCTTTTTTTTGGCCCCAGCGGAGCCCGAAGGGGTAGGAGCCTTTGCTTTTGCTTTTGCTTTCCCCGGCCTTGCTTCTGGGACGAACAGAAAATTCCTGGCCTGCGCTTGTTCATCCACCGATAATATTATGCTTGCTTTACTAGTAGCATCCGTAGTTCCACTTCTATTCATCGTGCTCTCACTCGCCATATTGCCTGTGGACGTCGACAGGCCGCTTTGAAGATTTTCCCTCTGGACTCCTTGCAGATGCGCGGACAATTTCCCCCGACGACCTACCACGCTCTCCACGAAAGAGCTGCCGCACGACTGCAGCAACAGTGTCAGGGTATCGAGCAATTCGCGCTGCAGATACTGTGTGCGATCCAGGATAAACGCGAGCTCGCTCGCCTCGGCAAATACTACGCTGCTATAAAAATCCTGCTCCTCGCCGAAAACTACTCGCATCTTCATTTGCTGCTGGTCAACACTTCTGCCCGGCGGGGACAATAAAGCCGCCTCGTGAGCGCCTTCTTGGAAGCGGAGTGTTTTTTTCGTTGATGCAAACACTTCCTCTCGACGTCCGCTGTTCTTGCGCTCGTCCTTGATGTTCTTGTTGTTGTCTCCGTCCCCGTCGTGCTTAATAAGAATCGTGCCACGTTCCTTCTTTTCCTGGCCGGGCGTTCTTGTTTTGCGACTTCTTTCATCGTCTTGTTCCCGAGACTTTGACTTCTTTTTCTTCTTCATGATTTCACGATCAGAGAAATTTTCGTGGCTGTGTTTCTTGTTGTTCCTGCTCGTCTCGACGTCCCTTTTTTTACGAGAATTTTTTCGAAAAGGACTTCTGCTCGACGAGGACTTCTTTTCTACTCTAGACGAATCCACCTTTTTGTCCATTCTCGCCGAGGAACCAGACTTTTTGCGCTTTTCCTTTTTCGGCTTTATTTTTACTGTGTCAGGACTCCTAGCAGCATAATATGCATCTTCGCGAAGAAGATGATGATCCGTACGCCGCCCAAAGAAGCGGTCTTCGTCTTCTCTTTCGGGGGGACTTATTTTCCTATCTTGTTTCTTGCTTTTTTTCTTCTTGCGCGAGGTTGACCGCGAACCGGATTTTCTACTTCTTCGTTTTGGTGTAGTTCCCGTCTCGCTTGCTTTCGGCTCCTTCTTTCTCATCAAGCATGAAGTTCGCAGCAAGATATCGTGATCATATTCATCTTCTGCTTCATCAGTTTTATCCGAAGATGATCCCTCTGGCTCTACGGCTGGCCGCATTTTTCGTCGCACAGGTGTACCGCTTTGAAGAGTGTTGCGAGTGCGAGGACTACTACTCCGATAGTTGTTCGTCGTCGATGCTGAAAGATTAACATTATCCCTTGATGAATTTCTATTTTTCCGTTTTCCGACCTTTATTTCACGACTGTGGTTGCGTTCTTCCTCATCTTTCTTGTTCTGGTAAAACGCAAACACCGCGGTGGTGTTTTTCTGTTCGTCCACCTGCAAGCTCTTTTTGCTTTTCCTACTACTGTCGTCAGCAACAAAGCCGCCAGCAGAAGTTGTGTCTTCTACTTCTTTTTTGTTTCTCTGCATCTTCATTGTAGCCCATTTCGGTTTTTTTTCTTGACGGTCGGGCAGTTCCGTTGGTTTTGATGTAGTTGAAGCTGCGAGTGTAGTAGCAGATGTTGAACCCACTTGATTCATTTTCACCGTTTTGATGTTTCTTTCCCTCCTACTACTCGTCAGAAACTGCCCCACTACGTGGTCGTACAGGCTATCGGCATCGGGAAAAAGCCGCTCCAAGAACTCTTCCGGGGTGTTTTCCACCTTGGCAGTAGACCTTGCATTTTTTCTCGTCGGCGACGAGGAAATGGATCTGCTCGATCTTGCCATTTGCGAAGCCGTCGCCTTAGAAGTACCACCAGGAGATGATGAGATAAAGCCGGTTATCAAATCTATATCGTCTCCTGGAGATGACAAGACCATTCCATCTTCTGACGATTCACCCCTTTTAGTTCCGTCTCCCGCTTCGGGTTCGGGGCTATCAGCCGTCGCAAAATAATTCGTTCCCGCCAACAGTTCTTTTGCGTTCGGGCTGCGCCACGGCCGCGGGTGTCGGAACTTGTTCGTTTGGTAGTACTTATTCCCGTAGTCTCGCTTGTGTTCCCGCATAAAATTTCGGGACACCTCCTCCAGACACACGCGCACCAGCTTGGCGTCCTCGACCTGCGAGGCGGACAGTGTTGCTCGTCTTGGTGCAACTCCATCAACTCCTTCAACTTCTCCTCCGGTGGCCCCACCGCCCGGCGAACTGCTACGGCTTCTCACTTCTGCGTTCGGAGACATAACGGGGCTAGAGCTCCTGCTAGAAGTAGATCCAGGTCCACCTGCTCCTCTACTTGTAGTCCTCCTCGTCGTGCTAGAAGTCCTCTTGTTGGCAGCACCCTGTCGCTGCACGTCAACGTATTGACTCATCTTGCCACTTGACTCATTGCCCCCGCCGCGCAGGGTCGTGTAGAAAGCGGCGTTGACGAGGTTTGGGTTAGTCAGCAACGCTGTCGGGGAGGAAACAGAGAGGTTGTCAATCCGGTGGTCGTTTTGATGCTGGTTCACCTGCAACATTGTGTGTGTCTTGCTACTGTTGTACATCATCGCCAGCACATCTTGTCGCAGCTGTTTTGACAACGAGCGGGCCACCTTCCAGATCCAGCGCCACGTTCGTTCCAGGATTTTCTTCCGCACTTGGTTCAAATATTGCGTGTTCTCCGTGTATCCACAGTAAATTTCCTACACATCTACAAATGCGGTTTCTGCATGACAAAGCTTTCTTTTAATTCTATTCAGCATGACAAGCGGCATGCTCCAAGTTGGTGACAGTTGTGACGCAAACGCATTTTGTACATGTACAGGAAATTTGTATTGCATACCGTGCAGAGAAGGTTCACAAAGGACGCCGCTCGCCGGTAGACCGTGTCGACGTTTTTCAAGCGGTACAGGAACAGCAGCTTCTCTTGTCGGGAGGTTGCAACTGGGGGTGCTCTTCTACTCGTAGTGGACGACGATGATCCCACACGCTCTCCTGTTGCTCTCCTGCCCTGCTTGTTCTTCTCAGCTTGTTCCTCTCGGTTCTGGTTCTTTGTCGTGATTGGGGTTTTTACACTTGGTGTTCGTGTTCCTCCCTCCGCCGGCAATTGTCGAAACAGGCGGTAGTTTCGGGCATTCGTCCGTGCTTGCGTGAAGTGCATGCTCGCCATACTCCGGTCAAATTCGAGCTTTTTCCGGTTCTGCCTTGGCTTTTTTATCTTCCTTTCATTCAGTACTGTTCTTGTAGCCGCTCCGCTTCTAAAAGCCTCCTCCTGATCATCCTCCTCACCGCCTCTACTTCCCACGATCCGCTCTACCACGACCCCGTCCGCTGGCCGGAAAAGATGCACGTGCTGCTTGCGCAACTGCCAGCAAAACGCATCTTCACCGCTCAGGCACGCGATCAAGTTGAGTGCGTACAGAACGCACTCCTTGAACAAATTCGTCTTGCTCCGCCTTACCAAGTCCAGTTTCTCCTCTCGGGAGAGCAAAGCGGAAAACCGGTTCGCGACCCGCTTAATATTGTTCTTCGCAGTGGCCGCGGCTATGACGTTCGTTGACGTTGTCTGCGGGAGGGTCGTGTCGTCAATTTCGTTGAAATCGTAAAAAACGTTGTTCCCATCGACAAACAAGTTTTTGCTCCTGTTGTACACGAGCGCCAGGCGGCGGCTGTCCTGCTTGACGTCGGCCAAGTACTCTAGGACGGCTTGGTCGGTGATGTCGAGCACCTCGACAATGATTTTGTCCACTTCCTCCATCATCACCGGGGCGTTTTGCTTGGCGTTGCCTCTTTTCACTTTATTCTTGTTATCTTTTCCCCTAGGAGCAGCGGCAGTAGTACTTCCTCCGATCAAGGAGCCGACATTTGCGTGGTAGTCCCGATGTTCGCTGGAGCTCCAAAGCGCGCGCGTGCGGACGACCATGGGGCTGCTGCTGCGAGAAGGGCTTTCTTTTATGTGCGGCTCCTTGGATTTTTGGTCCTTCAGATGTTGACCTCGTTGTTGTTCGCGCGAAGTACTAGATGTTCTACTTGATGAAGCAACGCTTACCTTCTTTCCGTCTATGCTTGTAGAAAGAACGTCTTGTTCTCTATTCTGCTCGTCCAAGACAAAGCCTACCACTGCCAGCACATCCGAGCTGAATGTTTCCGATAGTTGTCGCACGATCTCGGCCCGCATAGCGGAGACGGTGTCCAGATTCGGCTTGTATTCCAGCTGCACCTTCGTCAGATACTGGAAATCCAGGTGAGCTCGTGGGGACGACGAGGAAGATGATTTCTGATGCTGCTGCCCAGCAACAGGTAGTTTTGCTGCTCTTTTACTTTTTACTCCTACTCCACCTGCTATAGAACTACTTGACGGGATCATTTTTTGCACCAGCACCACCTCGACCTCCCTTCTTTTTTCCGGTTCCGCCTTGTAAAGGTCACCTTGCTTCACCACAATCCCAACCGCCTTCTGCAGGTGCAACCGAACCAACTCTGGCAAGACGATCTTTCTCGTTAACAGATCGAACAGCCTCCGCTCCTGCTCCAGAAGTTGCAAAACTTGCTTCGCGTAGAGGATGAAGTGGGATAAAGTCTTGTTATTTTCGTAGTTCTTTTTATCATTTTTATCAGTATGATCATGATTGTCCTGCTCCCGCCGACTGAAACGACTGTGGTCCACCGCGGTCCGTAGAAACAACAGGGCCTCCAAAATCCCCGGCCGCTCCGCGTCACAGGCCATCCGCTGCACGGCGCGCGAAACCTCGCTATCCAAGTGCGCATGCCACAGGCCGAGAGGATGGGTACCGGGGAAAAATGGGCGACGAGGTGGCTCTTTATTTTTGCTGAGATAATTATCGGCAGCTTTTCCACCATTTTGACCAGTCGAAGATGATCCTTTCTCCGATTTATTTTTCTCGTCATTCTTTCGGTTTTTATTTCCGACATCAAGGAGGGGCAGCAAGGCGGGTAACAGGAACCGGAAGCGACGTTTGATAGTGCTGCAGTCGGTCAGTTTTGCCGACGCGTCGAGCTTCGCCACGTAGGCCGCAGCAGTGGTGTAACAGAGGGGTACAGCTCGGTCCTGCTCGACGTGCCGGGAATTCAGAAACGCAGCCAGCAGCTGGCTGTCCATGGTGAGCACGACCTTGTTGTGTGAAGATGGCTCAGAACCTACCACGACCCCGGTGGCAGGTGGCTGGGACGACGCTAGGGAAGGCATTTTTGACGAGATATAGAATTAGAAAATCTGATCGAAGGAAATTTTGCTTTTCAGTTTAACTTTACGATACTTTTTCAACAAAAACCACAGAATTCTCAACTTTCCTCGAAGAACCGTCCTTGTGGAAGTAATACATGAAATTATGCGGACAACTACTACTTGAGGAGCTTTATTTTATCGTGGGAAAGTTGCAGCTCACACGGAGTATACCCATAATAGAGAAGCACGAGTTGGTCCCTGACCCTGTCGGTCCCATGCCTTTTCCGAATCTTCTTGCTGTACGACGGGCACGACGGTATTAATTGAAATTGATGATGTATGAATTATATTCCTCAATTGAAATTTAAAGAACTCAAGACGAACTACCTACATACTAGGTGCGACAGCGACTGCATACACGACGACCCGAGCGAGAGAGTTTCACTAATGACACTTCATTCTTTATAGTCTAAAAACTACAAACAGCAGCATGCTAGCTACGGCTGGTAGAAGCTTATTGAAACTCTTCCAGTGATGTTTTATTTTCAGCAATACGATCAGAAAATGGATCCGCCACGAAAACTCGACTTGTTTTCCTCCAGGGACATAGACACGATAAGCGCAATCGCATAGTGCGAAGGAAGTCTGCTAGTCTGTGCGACAGAATGAGTAAGTATCTTTCCAAGAATCTTTCCAAGACGAGCTGAGCGAAGATGACAGCGTACTACGGCCCCCGCAAGCCAAGGGAGTAGAGCTGCAACTTGTCTAAAGACCCCGCGCTTTGGCGCACAGCGGACTTCTCACAGCCACTATGCCGGAGGACGGATTTTTCTTTGCCACGGTTCCATCTGGAACGCTTTTCTTTTCTCGGCATATCTTCTCCACTCTTCACCACCGTTTCTGTGGCAGTCTTTGTTCTACTTTCAGCGGAACCGTATGAGCATTGTTGTTGTTCTTGAAGCTGCTCTTGCGTCAAGAAAGTCGCAGTCGAAGCAGATGACTGTGCGTTGGTGCTGATATGTTGATCTTCCACCACATGATCAAGATGCGTATGTGGATCTGGATGCTCATTCTGATTCTTATTCTTAGTTTCAAAATGAACTTCATCCCTCAATACCAACACCACCTCCTTCGAGCACTCTAGGTAGAAAAACCCCACCTGATAATCGGCATACCCTTCTGGTCTGTCGTTGTCGCACCAAAACTTCCCGGTGTGCGGGGGATTCGGCTTGCTCGCCACGGTCCGTTTCTGTGCGTAGAGGTAGGCAAACTCGCGCTCGCGTATTAAAAACGACCTTGGAGGCGATAGTGCGACCACGCGCCGGTCTGCGGGTCGTACAGTGTCTGGTCGCATAATTTCTTCCGCTGCAATAGCCTTTGCTGCGTGATCGTCAATCGCGGCCCACTCCGCGTCCGTCAGATCATTCTGAGTCGCTTTTCTTGTTCCAGAAGACCTTGATGCGGAGGTCCTCTCAACACTTTTGTTCTTCTCACGATTCGACAAAAATAAGCAGGACTTCAGGAACTTGTCTTGCATAAACCAGTGCTCATCGTAGAAAGCGTGGTGTGGCTTCCGGCGGACGAAGGGAAAGCTCGGGAGATGGATCTGCTCCGCCGTGAATTCCAGATAGGGCCCGTGGTATCAAATGCAAATACGTCTAGGTCTGGGAGGATGGAACTTGTCATGCTAAATCTGAATCAGGCAAAAAACTGTGCTGCATGATCGCCAAAAGTTGTGCACTTTTGACCTAATCGAGAGGCAGTTTCTCACGCAGGATAGGCATTAGAAAGGTCTCGCAGACTCTGTCATGCAGCCATGTCCTACATGCCAGACTTCATGGATCATGGAAAACCTGCATGACAAGTCTGACAATCTTCCAGACCCAGACATTTTTGCAATCCATACGTGGTCACCGAAAACAATGCGGCGGTAGCCTTTCTCGGACACCAGTGTCTTCGGAGTCTCTTTCATGGTTCTTAGGTCTATGTCGAAGTCGCCGCATTGCAGGTAGAGCGAGAAACGAGCGCGAGAGTTCTTTGGGCGGCTGGAAGTGGAACAAAAATCTCTAGTGGAAGTAGAAGCCGCTGAGGAAAGGTAGAAGTCCTCTGGTTTCAGGAACTCCGGCAGCCCAAGTTCAGCTAGCACCCGGTCCCGGTCCCGGAGCCGGTTTGGGAGGTTCTGCGTCGTGCTTTGCAACATGGGTGGCTTTTCTGGATCATCACATCAGAGTTTCAAAATTGATTGAAGCCGAAGCTGATGATGGCTTGATAACGACGCAGAAAACGGAATACAGAGTTGTACTTACAGTGGGATGCAGCAACAGTGTGAACGCGCTTACTTTTCTCTAGATCTAGTATTCTACCAACATAAAGAAAGTGCTTTTTCTTCAGCGACCTGCGATAATCTTTTGTTCACCGACCTGTGAGGACATTACTGCCTCTACTACTACCCTTGTTATCATCCATGTTGATCGCTGGCGTTTACATATAATCTTGAGCGTGATTTTTTAGTAGTAGCCACATTGTTTTTCCGAGGACCCCGAGAGCGCGAGGCTTGCGCCATAAGAACTGCTGACCTTCAGCTTCACACAAGACAACGAGAGAATCGATAAATCGCCGGTGCTACTAGACGGCTTCTCGCCATTTCGGTCGTCGTGTTATCTTCATTTATTTTGTTCCTGCAGTCAGTAAATTCGTCCAGATACTGCTGGCCGCCCGTTCAAGGTTGTGATTTTCAAATTTCATTCCGTCAAACCGGCGACCACAAGCCTACTGATAAGCACCCATTTGACCGCAGTGCGCAGCGCTTCCACCTAACTAAGCCTAATAGGAGCACTTTTTTACTTCTAGATGACGTAAGTATTCTTGATCGGTTTTTTTCTTTGAAATTGAGATTCGGGATGTACTGCTACGTAAGATTCACGAGATAGAACGGTCAGAAACCGTATCGTTATTTGTAATTGTAATGTTTATGTTGTCATGCAATGGCATAATGTAGACCCAACTGCCCCTTCGCAGGAGCTTCACAGCCGCGAATATAGTATGTACAGCTGATGTACCACTACTATGTCTAGCCGTACTACCTAAAACAGCACTAGAGTAGTAGCCCCCACCTACTACTTTCACGTGAGAAAACAAGTCACTAATTTTGACACGATTCCGGTCTTGCGTTGCACCTGCTCCTGCGCCACACGCTGGCAATGTGTATCAAACAGCTCGTGTCGCACACAGACACGTCGTCTGCTTCTGCCCCGTGCAGGCTCAGCACGTCCGACCGCGGCAGTGCCGCAGTGACATCCGCCCACTCAGGGTGCCGCAGCGCGGTGGAGCCGGAAAATTTCACGAGAACCTTCTTGTCTGGATGGATCGCGACAACCGTTCCTTCCGCCCCCTCTAAGAAATCCTCCACGGGGCTGCGCAGCCGGACGCGGGTGCCAACACCCGCGTACAGACTCTCCTCCTGTATTCGCGCAAACCAAGCGGCCTCCATCTTGCGATGCAGAGAAACCGCGTTGGCTACATGATCAAGGTCTTGCTTTTGTTCTTCCGGTTGTGCCAACTTTTGATAATCCAACTCGAACTCGTCCCGCTTGTTCATCTTTGAGGACCTCCACGCGGACGACCTAATCTGGTGCCAGAAATCCACCCGCGAACCCCGAATCACGGTCTCGTAGTACGCACTCATTTCCACAGCGGCATTAATCAGCCACCAAAACCGCTCGATCGTCAGTTTCTGCGTCTTCGCAGGCTTGAGTCCGTACGCACGAATCAGGGTCAAAAACGCGTTCGCAATCGTCACGGGGCGGCAGGTTCTGCTGCCCGGTGGATTTTTGGAGTGGTCAGGACTTCTTTTCGTAGCAAATTTTTTCTTGCTGCGACTTGTTGACGTAGCTCTCCTTCTTGGGAGTTGTTCTTCTTGTTGTAGCACGCTACTTGCACTACTACATCTTTCGTCGTTCAGCACTTGCGGTCCGAACAGATCCGCGACATCCACAGCGAGGACGGGTAAGACGCCCTCCAAGTCTTGCCAGACGTGCTTGCTGCGCTGGAACAAAACCACGTACTTCGCCAGGCGCGACGCTGCGACCAGAATATGTTCCAATCGGGCCGGGTCTAGGAGCGCACGAGGTCGTCCACCAGCTGTTGAACGACGATTGGACTTCTTGTTGTCGTGCACAGAACCTTCACGCAGGTTGTTCGTTAGACAGGTCCCCTGCCTTTTTTTGCGCTTTTTCGTTCCTGTCGCCCAACCAGATGAAAAAGAACCTCCCTGCACGCAATCCCTGCTGCGCAGCAACAGCGCCCGCAGCAGAAAGGACAAGCTGTGCGGAAGCAGACGCATGATCTGCACGTGCGCAGCGACGCTGCCGGCCTTCTGTAACCCCTGAGCGCACTGCTCATCGCAGCCGGTACGTGCGCGCCAGCGCTCGGTGATGCGCGGCCAGAAGGGGCGCAGGAATCGTTTCAGGTCTCTCAACATAGCTTGTCCTCGTCCCCCTCTCGCATTAATGTTCTTGGGGATGTGCTGATTTGGTGGACCTTCTTTCCACGCAGCTTGGGGAAACGACGTGGCGAAACCTGGGCGGGGCGAAGAACTTCTGGCACTTCTACTTGTGCCACTATCGTCTTGTCCAGGTCCAGTACGGGTATTCATTTTTCTTGTCCTCCTGTCTGTGTTGTAAACTGACCGGAGGTACTGCTGCACCAGAGACAATACCAAAGACTGCACAAAGTGCACTTCAGATTTGAATCGGTCGTTCTGAATCTGCCGATGCACGGTGCGCGCGAAACTCGCGGACACAGCGCCCTTCAGCGCCAACTCGACTTCGCGGAGAACTATCGGGAGGTTTTTTTTCGTCACGTCCGCGGTTTTTTCTTCTGCTTGTCCTCCCTCTTCGGAGTGCTGCTCGAGGTGCAGCTGGCCAAGAGTTGGCACTTCTTCTTCTTCTACTTGTTTATTTCGAGAAGTAAGTTTTTCTATGTCTGAAGAAGAACTTTTTTTCAACAGTTGCTCCATCTCCAACTGCTCTTTCACTTTGATAACCGCCATCTCGCGCTTCGCGACGCTCTGCATGCGGTGGACGAGTAAGTTCGAGTCCACCTTTCGCAGATGGTAAAACGTTTTTTTATCGAACTGGTTTTTTTTATGCTGCGAAAAATCTCCGAAGTCCTGATGTAGTTCCGCGAAAAGAGATTGTAAGAAAAGGAGCCCCTCCTCATTTGCTATGTTAGAAAATCGCTCGTGGATCACCACGGCGGCCTGGTATATTGCTTCTTCATCACTGCTGGTGCGGGGGTTGTACATCGGCACCTCAAAAGTCGAACTTCCAACAGCAGTGGCGCTTGTTCCGAAGGTTTTTTCCAAAAACAGCTTGCACACCGCGTAAGCCGATTCCACCCCTTGCAGCCACGTGAACTCCCGGAGCTCCCGCTGGTAGTCCTGGCGCTTCACGTAGTTATACAGCCAGTGGGGGTATGGATTGCAAATATGTCCGGGCCTGGAACATTGTCGTGGTATTGGAGTGTTTATCATTGAGCCTTCTCATCCAGAGCGCGCATGAGAAACTACTGCATTTTTGCATGACAGAAGAGGGTTTACGCAATACAGATTTTCCAGGCTCATGCTAGCCAAAAAAGACAGGCTTTATTTTTCCAGACCCAGACCACGTATTTGCGATGGGTACATACATCGTGTTCTCCACGTCTTTGCCGCTGATGGCCAGAAAGTAGTGCAGCCCGTTCCGCTGGATCAGCGGCCGCAGGTGCGTGCGAAACAACCGACTCGCCACGTTTCGTCCGTGGTGCTGCTCGGCGGCGTAAATGCTCGAGGCCAGCTGGTTGATCAAATCTCGGGGCACCAGCGGGTGCGCTCGGTCTACCATCAAGAGTCGCTCGGCGGTGTTCTTTGGGTTCTGCACGTGCTCGTGGGAAAGACGGGAAGAATACAGTACGTGACGCCAGTACCTGAGTATCAAAATCAGACACAACGTCGACGTCGCGCACGACCAATTAGTAGAAATTGATCAACGAAATTCGAGCTGGTGCCCTCGAAAAGTATGTATCCCTTGCGTGCATCAAAAACAAAATCAAAAGCTAAAGCAAATCTTTATGCATGAAGAGTCATCAATTATGAATACTCTTGCACAGCCTTGAGACTTGCGAACGGCTTCTGACTCTGGCCCGCAGAGGGCGAGGTCCCCGGCCCAGCCCCCTCCCTTGCTGCCGTTTCAAGCAGCTTCATCAATGGGTCTGGGTTGCTCGAGGCCGCATGGTGCAGTGCTTCCGAGTTTTCCAACATGTGCATGGCGTCCAATTGCAAGCGGGTCAAAACAGATTTCAACTCTTATTCTGAGGAAAAACGTCCCCACACCCGAGTCATCAACAAGATGGAAAATCTGCTAGACAAATCAGCCAGCTTTGGTTGTTTCGCATGACAAGTTTGTCCTCGTAGTGTAATCATATTTAGGTAGTTCAGCAGCATCACAGATCTAGCATATCATGCTGATTATAGCATCACAAATTCCAAAACACGACTAGAAAATGCCTCTCATGGCGCTCCGCATTAGAAACCTCTTTGACAAGCAGATTTGCATGACAAGAACTCTGGGGTGGGGACGTTTTTACTCAGAATAACTCTCCGACACTGCACTGAATGGGTTCTTTCGTACAAGGCAGCGGCTGCTCCCGCGCGTCTTTCTTGCTCGTCCAGGTGTTCGTTCTTATCAACTGTAAAAATGTCTGAGTCTGGAAGATTCTGAAACTTGTGATGCACGTCTTGCATGAGCCATGATGTCTGTGATGCACGCCCTAGCATCACATAAACATATTTTTTGAGGGCATCTTGAACTTGATGCCTATTCCGCATGACAATAAATGCGAATGCCCTATCATTGTAGCAAAAATTATACTCCTTTTGCTACTCATGCAATACAAATTTTTTTGGAATCCAAATGCAGCATCACAAGTTGCATTCTTCCAGACCCAGACATTTTTGCAATCCACAGTTCTCGGAGGTTTAATATTGTCGCTGCTAGTACTGTCGTCGAACAAGCTTGACACCGTTGGGGTGAAGGTGTGCGGCTTCTGTCTTTCGAGCAAAGTGGGGCGCACTCCCGGGACGTACCCTGCTTCCGCTTTGCTCGCTTTCCAGTGCGTATCCAAGCAGGAGTTGCCACTGATGCGAAAGTACAGATCCGAAAGGACTTCCTCTTGTTTTACTTCATCTTGGGCAGACTTTCTCTGGTGGTCATCGTCGTTGCTGTCGTGCTGGGAATTTTGATCATGAAGGTCGTGGTCCTGCTGATGTTGCTCTTGGTCCTCTCGTGGTCCTGCTTCGAAGTCGACTACTTCCATGCTTTTACTTTCAACTTCAAGTTCAACATCATCCGCAGAAGCACCAAAGCCAGCCCGCGTTTTGCCGCGCCGGAATTTCTTCGTTTCCGCGGCCATACAGTCTTGGTTTTTCACGACTTCCCCAGTGTCCGCGTCAATCGCATCGCCTGTGTTGACGTTGATAAGAAACAGCTTCGCCCCCACCGCCTCGGCAGTCCACACGGAAAGCCACTCGTGATACAGCTCCTTTTCCTGCTGCTGCTGCTCCAGCTGGGGCTTGTCCGAGGAACCGGTTTCAGCATCTTTAAGATGAACCTCGTCACGATCATTTCGGCTCTTCACCTCTTCTTCGACTGCTGCAGGTTTATTCTTGTTCCCTCTCGCATTCATTTCCCGGCCCGACGAAGATGTCTCCCTGCGGTCCGTAGCATTTTTACCACCACCAGCTGCACTTCCAACAGGGACTTCCGGCACGGCGGTGATGTTCTCCACTCGCAAACTGGTGTGGCCCACCCGCTGACAGACGGCGTGGTTATGGTTCTGCAGCACCTCCGCGAATACCTGTGCCAGTTGGACGGACTGCGTGGCTTGCTCGAAAATCATGTCGTGATCCAGCACTTCTTGCTTGTTCATGTTCTTCTTCTCGGAAGATTTTTCATCTTCTTGCCTCGATGAAGATGCAGAAGATGACGAAAAGGACGTCGACCTGATCCGCCCGGTGCGCATCAGTTCCCGGCGCATGGCAAGGGACTCACTGACGAGCTTCGCGTAAATCTCCACCGAGGCCTATCCTATGTAAAAACGTCCCAACCCCGTAGTCGAGATGGGGATTTTGCAACACAAACGTAGGAGTTTTGGGAGTCACGCATGACAAGTTGCGCTCCGTAGTGTAGTGCAAGTTAGCAAGTGCAGCCGCATCACAGATCCATCTGCTTATCCTGTTCACAGCATCACAAATTCCAAAACACGATTGGAAATGTCTACCATGGGTATGCGCATCACAGATGTCCCTGTCGTTGCAAATCTGCATGACAACTCTGGCGTGGGGACATTTTTACTGAGGATAAGGCCAGGAAGCTCCAGACGGCGTCGCCGCCGCTGACCTCCGAAAAGTCGGACACAAACATGCGCTCTTCCATTTCAAATCGCCACCGGTAGGCCAGGTCTTGCTTCCACGCAGGACGCACACTTTCTTTCGTTTTTTGCTTGCCACTTGACCCTGTTGCTGCAGCAGGTGGTGGACCCCCTGCTCGTGGTCCTTCAGCGTTGTCATTCTCATATCTTTGCTCTTCTACTTCTTGCAGTAGCAGTACGCGGAGCAATTGGGTCTCCGCCTCGGAGAGTGGCACAACTACGCCGCTTTTCTTCTTCTTGATGCTGTCGCCGTTTTTAAGATTGTTCATGTTCTTACCATCTTCCTTCCGCGCTTTTGAGGTCGTCGTCGAGGAGGTGGCGTTTCGTTTTTGATATTCTTCATCCCGTTTTATTTCTGCTTTCGCGTCAGAACTCATGATCCCGTACTCACCGTCACCAGAGGACCTCCCGGTGCCGTAGTTGTTTTTGTACATCGCTTTTCTTCTCGCATCCACCGCAACCGCCTTCGCGGCACCCGACAGCAGCCCCTCGCGAAACCCCAGCACTCCCTCGAACTGCCGGCTGCTCGCCTCAGTCTCGGCCCGGAGGTCTACTTCTTCTTGTTGTTGTTGTTCTGGAGATGGTGCAGTCTGGTACAACTGGTCCTGCCGTGAATAGAAGGAGGTTTTTTCGCTTTCGCTACGTGCTGGCCCCTCATGACCATGCGCTCCTGCACCAGTACTCGCATCATGATGTGCAGTAGTTCCACGGCCCGTGCGCTCCAGCAGGTTGTACGGATGCTGCTTTAATCTCATCTCTACTTCTTTATTTGATCCCACTTCCATACTGCCTTTGTCGTCGCGTACTTCTGCTTCTGGCGTTTTCGACATTTTCTCCTCCTTGAATAAATTGAATCGCGAGTGGTCCAATCCATTCTTTTCGGAAAATGCGCGGTCCAAATCCCCCAAAGCTTTCTGCGTCTTGGCTGCTATCCAATTCATCGCAGTTTCAACCGGGCTGCGAGTACTCGGCCGTGAAGGTGCCGCAGGAGAAGATGAGGAACTAGCACGGGAAGATGTACTACTAGACGCACCAATCCTCCTCGTCCCGCCGCCAGCTGAGGACATGACCAAAGTCTCGCTCGCCAGGGATAGGCCGTCGTAGTCGGTGCGCACCGCGCTGTCTTGCAAATGGTACACGGTCGGTTTCACAGGCCCAACGTGGATTTTTGCTTTATTTGGTTTATTTTTACTGCGCGGAGGTTCATCGCCTCCTGCTGCGAAATCCACTGGCTGCTCTCGTAACACTAGGAAGTGGCTCCTGTTCTGATCTGCATCTTCTACCCCGTCGGCCGTAAGCGCATCCACCCACAACGGCCCGATGTGTTTTTGCAAATAGTCCGGGTACAGGACCACACTCGGGCCCAGCGCGGCGGCGTCCTCTAAAGACGACAACTCTACTCTTTCTTGCAGTAGTTCATCTTCCACACTGTTGGGACGGCGTTGATATTCGGCCTCCACGTCATTCATTTCTTTTCGCTCCTGCTCCCTCTTCCTCGTATTTTTGGCGTCCTGCTGCATCGCAGATGAAGAAACAGGCGCAGCCTTGCTTCGCCCGGCGGCTCGTCGTGCTCCTTGATCATGTGGTCTACTAGGCTCAACATCTGTCGTGTTCTTGTGGCTGTTTCTACTACTCTCCTCGCTGTTCATCTTCTTGCCGGGC
Organism: Amoebophrya sp. A120; assembly: GCA_905178155.1. NCBI lineage: Eukaryota > Dinophyceae > Syndiniales > Amoebophryaceae > Amoebophrya > Amoebophrya sp. A120. Next base: position 1,633,523 of record CAJINV010000004.1, on the reverse strand, counting down.
CGTTGAGGATGTATTTGTTCTGCTGTTGAACTACTTCTACGAAAAAAATTTTCCAATTTCTCCCGCTTCCATTTCTCGTACCCGTAGTCAGTGATGCCGAACTTGTGCAACAAGACGCGAAAGGTCTCGGAGGACGGGGGTAACGCTTTTGTTTGTCTTTCTTTTTCTTTATCTCGTCCTGCTTCTTCAGCATGATTTTTGTTCACTTTGTCGTTTTGTTCGTCCCCACGACCGGGCGAAGTAAAAACCCGCCGCTCGCGCTCCTTCACGACTTTGAACGGAACTTCCGTGACCTGCGCATACCGCAGAGCATTCGCCAGAGACAGGCGCGGCGTGCAATGCGCAAAAGAGATCCCGTTGAAAATGGTCCGGAGCACCGAGGGTTGGAAGCAGACGGAGCCGTAATCCGATTTTTTGTTCCTCCACGCCTCCACTCCGTACTCGCTGCGCAGCGCATCCGCTAAAGCCTGCTTCGAGGCCTCCGATGCAAGCTGGACGATGGACTCGACGACAGGGTCGGCAATGGAGATTTTCATCTGCGCTATTACGAAGGAAGGATCTGGATCTACTTCTTCGTGCTTGTCTTTCTTTTCATCGTCGTCTCCACTGTGCTGTGTCAACGTCCGCATCGTCACTTTCGATATTTCCGGGTTCTCTGTGTCCGTGAGCAACTGGGCCAAGTTATCACACAGAAAAAAGCAGGCAGGTCAGATTTGTAATGCAAAAATAAATACACCAAAAAATCTGTATTGTACATCCTACCTAAACAGCATGCTATGGGGCCGCCCAAGACAAGTTCTTCTGTGTATCTTTCTTTTTTTGCATTACAAATCTGACCTGCCTGTCTTTTTCTGTGGGATACAAGTTTCTGACGCACGTCTCCGTGAGCGGTCCGTCGGTCGGACACAGCTGGTCCAAGTAGACGCAACGCTCGACGGGCGGTCGCGGCGGGGGACTTCTTGTTCTGGGGTGGACTTCCTGGTTGTGTTGCCGAACAGATTCACTAGACGGACTATGGCCTTGGTGATGTTGCCCATTTCTTGCAGTTCTACGTGCATCTTGCGAAGAAAGTTTCTCACCAGCGGCAGCCGTGCCGTGGTCGTGGTCTTCGTTTTGCCTCAGATAACTCTTGTTCGCATCATCTTCATCTGCAGCTTTCTCGACGTGCTTTCGCGCGTCGCTCTTTTGGGTATCTTCCAACAGACCGCAAGTTTCGTTCTTCGACGAACTACTATCAATGTCGTGCGAGTCAAACAGCTGCAGACTCCTCAACCCCGCCGAGATTTCGGCGACTGACGGATGATCTTCACCGGAAGCTGGTACCGCAGTTGATGATGCGGTTGCGATTGGAGGTTCCCTCGCATCTTCATGCTCGTCCAAATCTCTTGTTCGCTGCCTCGCGCCAACAAGTGCCTCAAGCTCGCCTGCTCTTTTCTCTACTGAAACACCAGGACGATTTTCTCGCCCTCCGCGGGCCCCAGGCCGTGCTGGGCTTCCTCCTTCCCCCGCGGGAAAAGATGTTCTTGCGCCAGCACCTGCTAAAGCCACTTCCTCTTTCAAATCTTCATAGGGATCGTCGGGAAAAGAATTCTCGGCGTCCTCCTCCTCGCCCATGTGGTCATCGTCGACTTCTACTGCATCAGCCTCGTTTATTCCTGATGAACGACCACGCGGTGTTGATTCAGCGGCAGCGGATTCGGACTCGTCGCCCAGTGGAGTTGATACCCTCTTGGGAAAAATGCTGTTCTTTTCCATTTTCCCTCCCCCGCGAGGATCACGACCCTGCTCGTCGTGCTGATCATTGTTCCTGTTTCCGTCTAGTGGCTGTATGGCTCTGGTCGGGATCCAATCCAAGTAGACGTAAGTGCCCGGCGGAACGGTGGTCGGCGAGATCTCCCGGCCCTTGTTGTGGGCCACATATCAAAAGGAAAAATCCCCCCTCCCCATATTGACAAGCTACGTGCTCGAAGATTTGCGTTGCTGATTTGTGACCACAGGTCGTCTCTGTGTTGCATGAAGGCAACTCCACAGGCTCCGCCGCATCCTACAGGCGGCTTGTCATGCTTATGTTCCTACAGCGTAGAAGTCTGTCATGCTACGCGCCTAGGCCAAAACCTGTCTTCTCAGGCTTGATATGGGCCTGCAGTCCTCGCCAGCAAGGCAATTTGTGTACGCAAACACAGCATCAGAAACTTCGTTTTGATATGGGGAGGGGGGTTTTTTCATTCTGATACCACGGCTTCCAAGTTTTCGTCGACATCGTGCTTGAACCGCACGATGACCGGCAGTCCGACGGAGACCACTTCGGGGTTGACTACTTGTCCGTATTTCGGGATGTGCATGCCGAACAAAGACGCGTCCTCCGGGTAGCGGAACTTCTCGTCTTCCAGAAATTCAGCAAACGAAAATGAACCCCCACCGGCAGAAGACTTGGTCGTCGTGCTCTTCGTTGATGATGTTGATGACGCTGCAGCGTCTGCGGAATTTTTCGCTTTTTCGGTTCTTACACGATTTGCTCTGGCAGCGGCTCGCTTATTGATTTTTTCCTGTTGGTGAATGTCGTACGAGGACTTTGCCGTTGCTTTGAGATCCTCTCTGCTCATCCAACCCGTTCCTTCTTTTATTCCTTCTTGACCAGCATTTTGAAGGTTTTGTTCTTGCTGCTTCGCCTTGAGAAGCGACCTCGCTTTGTTCTGCTCCTTCTTCCTTCTAATCTCCACCAAGCGCTTCTTTTCTGCCTGCACGTCCGCCTCTTTCGCAAGCAGCAAGCTCATTTCCGGCAGGTCCAACAGTCTCCGGCGCTGGAGTTGCGGACGGATTTCCCCCCGGGAAAACGTGTTCCACGACCCCGTTGCGCCTTCCTCTCCGCCGCCCACTTCTGTTCCACCCCTGGCCGCACTCATTTTCAGCGCGGCCCGCAAGTTCTTTAACCGCGACCGCTTCTCCTCTGGCGAGCTAGCTGTGTTGGCAGTCCGGCAGTAGATCCGTCCCAAGGGCGCGGCGCCGGCGATAGACAACCGGACCGCGTTCGGATCCTGCGCGTTATGAAATGTAAAAGTGTCTGGGTCTGGAAGAGTCATGCTGTTTTTGCATGACACAGAAGGTCTGGCATGGAAGCTCTAGCATCACAGGCTTCGAGAAGCTTCCGCAATGCCAAATCAGCATGACAAATCCCCCATTTTGGTGACAGAAAGTGGGCAGCTTTTGCTACCTATGCATGAGAGATTTTTGTGTGTTGTGAAATGCGCATCACAAGTTGCATCCTTCCAGACCCAGACATTTTTGCATTTGATACGCGTACCACTCCCGCAAAAACTGGTGCGTGCACAGCAGGGCGTCGATGTCAGGCGTCCACATGGACACGACACTATCAGCCGGCCGGCCGAAGTAACTGGTGCTGCCGGGTGATGATGAAAAAGGTTGTTGAACCACAGAAGATACTAGGGCATTGAACCAGGACACGACTCCTGATGCAGGAGCGCTATCGGTACTAGTACTACTGCCCGATGTCGGTCTCGTCGTGTCGCTGCTTGGCTGCTCGGTTTTACTCGGGTCGAACCTGAGGGGCAAGAGGAAGGGCTCCGCGCCTAGACACGCGAAACTCACCAGCGCCATGCGACAGGCCCGCCGCAGTCTCTTGGTGTTGGTTCGCCGCGCGCGCTCGAGTTCCAGGTCCTCCGACTGCTGCTTGGCCATATCAACTGCAAAAGTGTCCGGGTGTGGAAGATTGCAACCTGTCATGCTGTCTTTGGATTCTAAAAAAATTTGTATTGCATGACCAGCAAGAGGGGTACAGTATTTGCTACACTGACAGGGTATTTCTCATGCGGAAGGTGCCTCAGGAAGCCTTCCAAAAGTCTGCGATGCTAGGTCAAGCATTACAGGCATCATCGGTCATGAGATATACGCATGACAAATCTTGCATTCTTCCAGACCCAGACATTTTTGCATTTGATACGCCAGTTTCTTGCGCGATTTCTGTTCGGCCTTCTTCACCGCCGCCCGAAAGTTTTTCTTCGCCTGGCTCGACGGCTTGGCAAACTTCTTTGGTGAAGATGTACTTCCTGGGGGTTCTGATAAAGCAAGCTGCCCAGGAGCTGCAAGTGTTCCACCTCCTCGCGGCTGGTGGGTGGCTGCTACAGACGCCACGGGTGAAACCATGTCTCCGGTTGGCCGCTCCTGTGACAAACCAGTTTTAGCTGTCGGCGCAGCTGCTGCTGCTCCTGGCAACTTCGGCGGCCCCACGCGCCCTCCAGCAGTTCTGTTCTGAGTTCCTCGGCCCTCCCTGCTGCGCACACGACGCGAAGAAGAGGGCGGCGGCCTAGTGGAGCAGCTTTTTGCGGCACGGACACCGACCTGATGCGCCCCTACCTCTTCGGGAGACGGTCTTAGAAGTACTTCTTCATCTGCTGGCGCAGAAGCAGAATGAAGTTCAATACCACTAATTGAAGCTGCCGCTGTATCCCCTGCCCAAGGAGCCCCTCCTGCGCATGAGGTGCTAGAGGTCTCATCTCGTATTTTTCGACTCTCTAGTTTATTTGTCCGTCGCCGAAACGGCGTCTGTGCGCGACCTCGCGATGTCTGCAGCAGAACTCGTTCTCCCTCTCGCTCTCGTCCCGGCCGCCTTGCCAAAGTAGTATAATGATCCTCATCTTTTGATGTTTCAACTCCCGGTCTGCCACCTCCTCTTGGTATTAACACCAAGGACTCATCTGCGTCATCAGAATTCGCCTTCGTCCTTTTACGTAGTGCTTGTGCTTCGGAATGACCTGCTGCTCCAGCCGACGCAGATGAACTACTACTTCTACACCCACCCGTGGTCTTCAGCTGCGCAGGACAACCCAGCTCCTGGTCCAAAAGTTGCTCGCTATTTTTTCCATTAAGAAAGCAAGAAGAGAAAACCATGGGCGAAAGCTCTCCTTCCGGCTGCTCCAGGTCGCTTGGCGATAGCAGGTGGCCGCCTGGTGTACTACTAGTAGCATGATGCAGCTGGTCGTGCTGCCCGGACTCGCTTTTCATCCAAGGAGTACTAAGCGTAGTCGCACTCCCGAAGTACATTCGTGCACACGACTGGCTAGTACAACCGGTGTACGTTGTCGGGGAGGTGGATTTTGGACAATTCATCTTCTTTTCTGGACTGCAAATAGAAGGCGAAGCACCATGATCCATGTCGACGTCGTCGTCCCTCGATGCAGTCACAGTCTCCATCCCGGCCGGGTTACTAAAGATATTGTGTGATGTTGTACAAGAACTACTACCACACTGCGCGATTTGATGCACGATCCCGCTCCGTCGTGCTTCACCGTCGTGTCCTTCATGTAGACCCTGTAGACCATCATGACGTTCCTCGTCGTCGTCCTCCTGACTCGCTATTGTTTCGTCATCCTCGTCCGAGCTCGTGCCTGTAGTGGAACTTTCTTCATCGGTAAAGCCGCCGTCGTCGTCCTGACTAAGTGCTGGCTCACCTTTGGAGATTTGACCCTTCGCTGTCTTGCTCTCCTCGTCGTCTCCAACGATACGGAAAAGTGGTCCCAGCAGCACATGGTCACTGTACCACGACGGACACGACTCGTAAGCTGCACTCACGAGCGGAGTCGCCCAGGATATGTGCAGCTTCGCCTTGTTCGTAGAAGGTGTACGCCTATCGCTCTCGTTTCCTGCTGGTGATGTGGTTGTGCCCGTGGAAGACGAGGAGTTGACCACGGCAGGGGAACCACGCAGAAGTATTTTCCCCTTGACGAGGTTCTGTGCTGCTGACCGTGCTCGGAGTACTACAGCACAGGCTGCAATAAGAATGTTGACAAAGACACTAGTAGCACTAGCACCCCGACGCTGCATATTTTTGTTCTTCACCGCTTGTCGCCGACATCTTGATCGTCCCGCCTTGCGAAGCATTTTATTTTTATATATTTCTCGACAAAATTGCCCCCGGCCAGCCGCGAAATCGTAGACCAGGAGCCGCAAAATCCAAATCGACGTAGCACTTCTTGTTGACGCAAAAGTCGCTTCGATCTTCTTCTTTATTCGCAGAGCCGCGAGACGAATCGACGCTGAGACGACACAAAGCGTCGCAGATGAAAAAAGCGTATTAAGTACGTCTAATACTCGGAGATACTTGTGCCTCGGATACAGCCCTCATTATGTGTTGATGATTCTCATTTTATGCACGAGCTCAAAGTTGTAAGGTTTAAGTGGAGACACATATGCAGGTCCAGCAAAAATATCAAGATACAAACTGTGCACAGGCTCGAGCAGCACGCAGCGGAATTCATACGGACGTTCTTGCGCGGCTCGATCTACACGACCAGGTCAAGTGAAAATGTGTGTGAAAATGTAAGAAAGTACACGCAAAAAACGACAGGCTTACGGAATGACGATGAAAATGAATACCAAAACTAACTCTACCTGGACTGCGTTGCACTTGCAATGTAAAAATTTTCACGACCGGAACCTGACCCGGAGGACACGATCGAAAAATTTTAGCAAGAATTGATTCATTCAGCACGACAAAAAAAATCTCAGCGACATTCATCGAGAACGAGAAAACCGGAAAAAAAAGAACGCTGCAAGATCCGCGCTAGGTCGTTGAACAATGTCAGGAAGGGGATCTTCAGCACCGGTGGAAAGGAAACTGGTTCAAATAAATCTATCATGTAGCGGTGGAAATGATCGATTCAAACCGTCACCGCAACAGATGACAAGCGAATACAATCGCATCGAGCTGAGCCATCTTCTAGATCAACTGCACTCCACGAGGAGGATAACTGACATTGATGATCTTTAGATCGCTTCTACAAAAAGAGGAACCCAAGAACTTCATCAAGGTCCTCCACATTTAGACGATAAGTAGTACAAAAGGCTCTTCACGTGTGTGGTTCTTGCATCTGATCCGGCCTACATTCGTCAACCTCCTGACTTCGTCATAGAACACATCGTCGAAAACGCTATCGGCTACAACAAAACAAGCGGCCAGACGGGAAGCAATTGCACCTGGTGCAGCTGCGTTTCCGGTTTCCGGTTTCCGGGTCCCGCTCCGCGTAGTAGTAGCTTCCGGCGTCAAAATCTGTTTCCATTTGTCCTCAAACTTTTGTTTCTGGGCAAAGCAAAAAATTCCGTGCTGCTGCTGTTCTCTCCCCTTTGCTTCTTCTTCTATATTCAATTTCATTTTCACCGTTCTAAATCAGTAAATCTTCTATACATAAATAATACATACATAGATACTCATGAGACGACTCGTGGTGCTTGAAATATTTTACAGCATACTAGTTTCAAAGTCGTCAACATTAGCTGTCAAAATGGCAATAAAGTTAGCGCTAGCTAGCCCTAGCGTCGATCACCAGTGTGATACTTTCAATAACTCGATGTCTTCGCCTCATCGTCGTGCTGCTGACACTACCTACACCCCTACCGCAGGTCACCAACACAATAGAGAATTGCAAGTGAGGACGGAAACTGGCGTCAAGTTGTAAGATACAGATCTATAGAAATTGTGATCATCAGAAAAGGAAAACAGGTTTAGTCAAACGTTGAAATCAAGTAGAATAATTCGCGAAATGTATTGATGAAACAAGTGTAAAGCAAGCTGTAACAGAGAAAACGTAACCCTAGGTGTCATGCGTCACCAGTGGTTTCAAATAATGTGCTCATTTAGTCATTTTGTCATTGTTCATTCAATCTGAGACGAGAAGACGTTTCTGAACGCCAGTCATTCATCTCATGGACAAAAATCTCAGGCGGCAAAAAGGTCAACAGCAGAAGACAGAAGATCGATCCGGCGCGAAGTAGTGGACCGATCCTCTTTCTTGGTGAGCCTGAGTAAGTACATCTAGATCAAGATCGTCCCCAAGCAGCTGTAAAAATGTTTATTCATCAAAAAAATCAAAAATACCTTTCGTTCATGCATCAAAATTGCAGGTTCGCGCACGCCGGGTCGAGAACTACATCTATTCTCCGGCAACGGCGCAGGTTTCTTCTAATATGCGTTGTTCCAACTTCTCCACCAGGATCTTCATGCGTTCCATCTCAAACAGTCCTGCATTTGGTCCTCATTTCTTCGCAGACTCTTTCCAACTCCTCCACTTTCTGCAGCTGATTGCAGGTATCCGGAAACAACCAGCCCTCGTTATTCTGTGTAAAAATGTCCCCACCCCAGAGTTGTCATGCAGATTTCGATTTGCGATTCTATAGGAACATTTGCAATGCGCTGACCCAAGAAAGGCATTTTCAATCGTGTTTTGTTATTTGTAATGCTGAAAACAGGATCAGCAGATAGATTTGTGATGCGATCTCCGTTGCCGACCTGCACTACACTACGGACTGCAACTTGTCATGCGTGGCTCCCAAAACTTCTGGAGTTGTGTTGCTAAGTTCCCAACTTGACTATCGGGCGAAGACGCTTTTACATATGATACTCGCCCGCAGCGGCACGGGCCCACGCCTCCGAGTACCCGGTATCAACTGTAAAAATGTCTGGGTCTGGAAGAATACAAACTTGTGATGCGCATTTCAGCACACAGAAAAATCTCTCATGCATAGGTAGCAAAAGCTGCCCAGTTTCTGTCACCAAAGTGGGGGATGTGTCATGCGGATTCGGCATTGCGGAAGCTTCTCGAAACCAGTGATGCTAGATATTCCATGCCAGACCTTCTGTGTCATGCAAAAACAGCATGACTGTTCCAGACCCAGACATTTTTACATTTGATACCCGGCGAACGTCAGCGACACGCCACGGAAACAGTGGTCGCACCGAGAGAGGTGGTGGCTGTCGTCGTGTTGAGCAGCGCCAGGCGTCGTAGAAGTTTCTGTTGCAGACGTGGTACCAGGAGTAAGTAGCACGCGACCTGGTGTAGAAGTCGTGGTCCCCGGCTGTTGTTGTACCAAAGTCACTTCTGCTCGGGACGTCGACCCGTGCACGACACTACTCTGTCCTCCGTGGTGCTGCGGCACCTCGTGAAGCTGCAAATTCCAGGCCTGTGGCAATAATAAAGCAGGGAATGATGATCATGGCGGGCATTGTAGCGATTCACAAGCTCCAAAAATATTACATAAGAACTTCCCTTGATCTCGTCCCACTATGCATGTCCAGAACAAAACGGCCGCACGACAGGCAAATCAGAGTATTATACAGTACCTTCTGCAACTCCGCAGCCTTGTTGCAGTAGCCACGCAACATTTTCAGGCTACAGCAGACCCCGCAGGAAGCGTATCATGGAGAAAAGTACCCACATAGTTGTACAACCAGAAAAAAACGAATACGAATTTGTATATGTTGAAGTGGCCGCACGTCGCTGTCATTCAGAGAAAAGAAATATGGAGACGCTCATTTGTGGTCATGCAAAACGCAAATGCGAGAAGCCACAGCGAATGACAAAATCAAAAATGAAGCCAAAAAATAAACTGCTTCTGGACAAACAATAGGCACTGTGTCTGTGATGCCAAAAATTTCACGAGGACAAATACTTAGTCTTCTGATATGGCACCAAGCCTACAGCTGGGTGTAACAGTAAGTACTTTCCTGTTTGATATCGCGCCGACGCCGACCATTCCCTCGCGCACCGCCCTCGCCGCGGCAGCGGTGCGACGGGATTCTGCGCAGAAATCCGCTGCGGCGGCCTCTGCGCAGCCCGGCTGCAGGGCGCAGGCCGGGCCGCAGTGGTAGGGGATGTAGCAGGACACGCAGCAGCACAGCAGGCAGGCTCGCACGCGGCCGTCGCACACGTTGCGCTCCACGGCGGAAAACGGCTTCGGGTTCCAGTTGTCCTCGCACAGACACGGCTCGCACAGTCCCTGCTCGCAACACCCCAACCCGCGCGCGCGCCCGACCGTCATCACGCAACAGGGGTCGCACGTGGGTCCCACCGGGGTGTGCGCGCGACCGGTTTCTTTATTAGTGGTATCGTCCACGAGGATGCAGCTGGCAGGATCAGACCGCCGTTGATTCTGTAGTTCCCGTCTTTGCCGTCGCAACAGCGGCTGCGTGTGTCCGCGCGGAAAGTGCGGCATGGAGGTGTGGTCCACGTCGCGGCTAATCCTAGCGCTCAACATCATCTCCTCTTGCTGTGGTCGCGGTACGAAGTGCGTCGTCGTCGAGGAAGCTAGTCCTATCACCTCCGGCTCCGGGCAAGGAGGTGGCTCTACTGTCATGATGCTTGTTCTTTGCTGGAGGTGGTCGACGTTTTCATCATTTTCCTTTGAACCTGTTTCACCGGCAACTACAACATCTTCAACCGCAGCAGCTCCACCGCCGGCAACCGCGATCCGTTTTTCCAGTGTGCGTAAGTAGGGACGCAGCACTTTCAAAAATTGCCGCAGTTTTTCTTGCGAAACGAGTACTGGATGCTCTTGATGTTCGTGTGCTGGTTGTATTTCCACATCCGCATCCGCTGGTGTAGCAGTAGCTCTCTTGTTTTCCGCAAGGTGCCCCCGTGCCTCTTGAGCCACCACATGGTCCTGCTCCGGGTCCGCACGAAGGATGTCAACTAAGAAATCAAACGCGTCCTCCTCCGCACTTCCGTCTACTTCTTCGTCTCGCGCAAGAGGAACAACAGCGGAGGCTGCACTAGTGGCAGGTGGGGACTGTTCATGCTCTTCTGCAAGGAGATGATCCTTGCGAGTTGTTGCGCAGGAGCTCTCGTTTAGAATTTCGATACAATTATTTTCAGCGTCTTCTGGTTCAGCGCCAGCGCCAGGTGTTCTAGGGGATTAATTTGTTCCGTGCATCAAGAAGATCTTCGGGACGACGAGTTTTATCCACAGATGATACTCGTTGTTCATTTTCATCTCCCTGCTTCAATATTAACCCTGCGCGCTTGAGCAGCCGAGCCTCGACACTGAGGTTGCTCGTTTTCGTGATGATGTCCTTGCTTTCTCTTCTTGTTGCAGCCTGTAGCTGCTCGAGACTCTGGCCCGCAAATGCATCGGCGGGAACGCTCGTTCTGTTCTTTTGCTTGCGCGCCTTGCACGCCTTCACGCCGCCCATCTATCATATCCGGGCCCTAAACTGCTGACTAGCTTTATCCTGTGTGCACAGTTTCCCGACGTGGCTCGCGACGTGAGCGCCGCACGAAGAGGCAGTGCGGGAAAACTCACACAGGATACGGCGTGGCTGCGTGGGGATCCGGAGCCGCTCCAGCTCAATGGCTATCCTTTGCAAAAGTATCGCACTCGTATAAAAATCAATGCAGTTCTTGCATTAAAAATCTTTCTGCGAAGTCAAATCCGCACTACAAAAGCCCGGGGGCCAATGTTCCTGTTACCTTTTGTGGCATTTGCGGGGTTTATTCCGGCGTTCCGGCAGAAGTTGCTGAGCGCTGTTGCCGCTGCCGCTTTGGTAGAAGACGCTGCAGCCCGGGCGCCAGGTCGGTGGAGGCTGTTGTTTTTTGGGTGCTGTTTTGCTGCTGTCTGGTTGTTGTCTGTCGGGTTGGTGTCTGTCTGCTTGTTGTTTTCCGCGTCAAGGCAAAGAACGCGGCGGGCAGAGTAGTCAAACGCCCGCACCTATTCCGTTAAAAAAGCCGACAGACCACCCAAAATTGTCATGCAGGACAGTCGTGGTTTTTGTTCTCAGACAGCGCGTCTTGAGATGGCTGCGGGCTTTTTCGCTGTAATAACTCCTTCTCCTTCTGTAGGTTCTGGCCCTTCTCCGACGACCGCAACCAAACTTCACGACGGAGGCGGCCGGGGTAGTGAACGTACAGACTCTTGCTCATTGTGATGGGTGACAACGTCGTGCATTTGACTAACTACGAGCACGGGCCCGGCCGTGGGATGTTTTCGGCCGGCCTTGGGAGGGGGTGCGTTACGGGAGTAACACTGAGGTTGCTCGTTTTCGTGATGATGTCCTTGCTTTCTGTTTCTCCTCATGTCCTTGCTTTCTGGCAAAAGTATCGCACTCGCTACTCTTGCGCGCAATTCGCGCATAAAGAGACTCCGACGAGTGCGATGCTCTTGCAGTGCATACCTGATGGCTGTGTGCGGGAACGAGTGCGCTTAGGGTTCGGTGCATTTTTATGCAATGCAAATGTGTTTGGGTCTGGAAGACGAAGATTTGCACGCTCAGGCTTCTTATGCAGAAGAAAGCAGGTTTCACATCCTTCCAGACTCGAACATATTTGCACTTGATAACTCTTCAGAGCTTACAACGCCTTGCTGCCGGACCAACAGGAACGTCTTATGCTCACACACAACAAGAATGCGAGTCGCGTCCTGCCCAGCCGCGTGGCAGAACGGGAGCCGGCACCGCAAAAGAACGCTTCTTACACCTACGACGCCCAGGCGTTTCCTCCAGCCGAAATACTTGGGCAGAACTATGATAAAACTTTTGCTTGCGGGCCGCGCGCCACACGCTGGCGCCCTTCTTTTGGTTGCCCCATGCCCTGTCGCTGTCCCCCTGCGCTTCCCGTTGCCCGGATGGCGCGCTAGGTAAGAGGCTGCGCCCCCGGCGCGTTGCTGGGCGCGGCCCTTTCCAACATCAAGAAAAAAACACAGCGAGGGCGAAAGGGCGCGCGAAGTTCCGTCGCCATTTGTTGCTGTAGTAGGGGACTGCGCGGCGCGTTAAAGCAGTGGGCCCACTTGGGGCGTGGCATAGGCAGAAGGAAAAACGCTGCCAGATTGTAACGCGGCACGCATGCCGCGCCGGCGGCACTACGACGCCCCGTGTGTCACATGCCCCCAACTTCGCGGCGCCGCGAGCTGCTTCCGCTTCGGAGGCGGCGCTAGGAAAGATGCGGCCAGATACCCAGGCGGCACGCGCGCAGCGCCGGTGGTACTGCGACCCCCCATGTGTCACATGCGCCGCGCCGCCTTCCAACTTCGCGGCGCCGCGAATTTGGTGCCCAGAATACCATGCGGCACGCGCGCAGCCCCGGGGGCATGGCAGCACACAAATGGCCAAAATTGGCCTTCTTTGTCTCTTTTGGACCCGGCCGACTGGCCGAATCCCGACGGTATGGCCCAACTTCCCGCGCCAAAGTCTGAGGTCCGGCCGCCTCGCCAAAGTCAGACGCAAGACTTTCAAAAGACTTCGAAAAGACTTTGAAAAGACTTTGGAAAAGACTTCGAAAAGACTTTGAAAAGACTTTGAAAAGCGTTCCCGTTTTTGCATGGCCAAAATTGGCCATACCATCGGGCGAAGCTTTCAAAAAGCGCGCACTTCTGGGCGCTTTTCCCAAAGTCTTTCCAAAGTTTTTTCAAAGTCTTTTCAAAGTCTTTTGAGCAGGAAAACTCGCGACTTTTCTGGCCGCAGGCAGAATCGGGCCAGGGAATTGACTGTGTTTTTAACACGTTCCCCGAGCGGATTCGGGCACTTTGGCCGTCCCGAACACCGCGCCATTTGGGCGAACCAACTCCCACCGTGCCCCCGGTGCGAGGCGCGTGCCGCATGGTATTCTCTACGCAATTTTTCCGTTTCATTCATACACGGCTTCCAAACGCAGCCGCTTACAAACGGATCCCGCGATGCCGGTCGCCCATAATGGGCGGCCGGACCCGGGGCCGGCCCCGTTTCGCGCCGTAACTGTGGCGCTTGATATTGCGAAAAGCCGCCAAGCGTAGCTGCAACAAATTTCGCCAGACCACTGCCGCAGCCGTGCCATTTTTTTCGCCGAGTTACTACCGGGCGACGCCTTTCTTTTTTTGGAAGGGGACAGGGGGACTTTGCATGAAGTGCTCCCCACCAAATGTGTGCGATTTCTGTCGCGCCCATGAAGCGCAGAGCAGTCCTTTTGCTATGAGGCCAAAGAGCAAAAAAAGAAAACCCAGACGCAGCCTCCTCCTGCTGCTTTTTTTTTGGGTCTGCGCGTCGTTTCCGACTTTTTTTTTCCTGCCACATACTGCCAAGAGGCGATTTTTTTTTTCCAAGCCGGCGGGCAACTTTCTGCGTTTTTTTTTCATGTGGGCGACCAAGAAAGTTTGAAATTTTCAAAGTTTTTTGAAAGTCCTTTAAAAGTATTGCGACGCCTGAATTTCACCCGCCGTCGTAGGGGTAAGCTTCAGTTATCAAATGCAAAAATGTCCGGGGCTGGAAGAATGCAAGTTTGTCATGCTTGTCTGGCATGACTCTTAAATCTGTCATGCAGAAACGTAGTCTGTCATGCAAAATAGGCAACACCTAGAAGCTCAGAAACTTTTCATGCTGAGCCAGCAATTGTCGCCTCCTCATGATACGCCGCACAGCATCACAAGTTCCCAGACGCAGACATTTTGACATTTGATATCAGTAGCTGCAGCACCGAATACGAGTAAATTGTACGAACAACTAAAAGCGGGCAACATCGTTTCGAACCGAGCGGAGGTGCTCGCCGCCAAAAACCCCCGCGCTTTTTTGGAGCCGCTGCATTCTGCAATATGTTTTATACTGCAGAACTCCTGCAATATAGCGGTACTCTATTTGTTTACTTTTTTATGCTATTTGCGTACTTTGTTTAGGTTGTTTTCTTCTTTTGGCAATGCTTCTCTCTTTTTGCGTGCATTTCTTTCGACACAGACTGTCAAAAAGTAAGCCCATCGATTACTCAACTCGAAGCCCATCGATTACTCAGGTGAATTTAGAGCATGTGAGATGTGCAACATGCAACGCCTGGAAGTTTATCTATTGCAATATGTCTGGAGGCTGGTCATGCAAAGGGGTTGTCATGCTCATGTCTTGCGTTTGAAACTCAATCTGTTCAAAATTTAGCGCGTCGTCCTATTGTCGTCCTGTCCAAAATCTAAATCGCACGTGTAGGCCCCGACATATTTTGCCTCTTCATAGCCGTGCGCTCGGGTACACTCCACCTCCATGGAGAGCCGGAGTTTTGTGTCCATGGTTCTTTTTGTTCCTGTCGATGAAACTTTTCCAGTTTGTATCCTGTTTCTTTTCTGTATTGAAGCATGCTCTTTTCTGTATTGCAAGCATGTCTCTTTTCTGTATTGAGCACATGTTTTTCATGTCTCTTTTCTGTATTGAACGCATGTTTTTCATGTCTCTTTTCTGTATTGAACACATGTTTTTCATGTCTCTTTTCTGTATTGAAAACATGTTTGAGCATAGCTTTCGCTCGCCTTGTTCCCTTTAGAAACTGAATCTTTTTTGTGGAAGCTTTGTTGTGGAAACTTGTTCCCTTTAGAAACTGAATACATTGACTCTTTGTTGCCGCTGCTTTCCAACTATGGCAGACGACGGACCGCCAGCGCCGCCTCCCCCGCGCGCGGGAACGGGCACCCCGGACGATCCCATTGTGTTGTTATCCACACCCAGCGTATGGATCTGGCAGATTGTTTTCCATCTGAGAGCCAGCGAGTGCAGTTGAAGTCGTTCTTTCCCCGGTGCTGTGCCACTGTTTTGAACAGACGCTTTGCATTCCACCAGATCCCAACGCTTTTGCATTTCATCCCTTGAGTCGGACACGGAGTCCGACGTGGAGCTGGAGGACGACTCTGACACGGAAAACCCTGAAGACTTAGACGGCAACTGACATAGAAAACCCTGAGGAGCAACGCCACACCCTGAGGAACAGCCTGGAGCTAATTAGGTCGCGAGCCTGCCCTTCATTATCAACCTGAGAAAGACGGCTCCAACTGGTCTTCATGATCAGCCTTTGGATAGATGACTACGATTGACCGCTTGTTCCATCATCCGCCTCCCCGGGCGGGGTAAAAGTTCGGGCGTAGTTTATCGCCCCAGTCGTTTCATCGTCACCGTCGCCGTTTCAAAATCGTCACCATCGCCGTTTCAAAGTCGTGAGAATCGCTTTCGTCAAGGTTACAGTGTCGCCGCCTCCCCGGGCGGGGTAAAAATGCGGAGCGCGTTTGTTGCTCAACCAATGAAAGCGTGCTGTTATTGTTTTCTTCTTTTTTTTAAAAAGCGTTTCGTCTTTTCATATCTCGAAAACTGTATTTTTGGCAAGTTCCTCCGCAGCAATTTTCATTCGCAGTTTCGTAATCTCGTCGGAATCCTTTCGGAGTTTTTTCATTTGTGAGCAAGGGGGTGCGTTATGGGAGTAACACTGAGGTTGCTCGTTTTCGTGATGATGTCCTTGCTTTCTGTTTCTCCCGTCTTCTTCTTCGCTGCTCGTTGTAGAGGTGGACAACAACGAGTACTAGTGGGTCTTGCAGCATTTCGGTCGACCGCCCCAAGGTCCTCGTTGTTCTCGCCCCGCACTGCTGGCAGCATCCACGCGTTTCCCAAGGCCATATTCGCCTGCGCGCGCTTTTCGATCAAGGCATTGGCCTCGAGAACAGCCCGGGTTTTCTCGACCAGGGTGAGCGAGGCCCAGTGGGCGTGTATCTCCTTCTGCCAATCGACACAACTTGGTGCCGGGGGGCGTGCGCCGCCCCCGGGGGCAGCTGTGGCTGCTGCCGCAGCACCAGCAGCTTCTTGCGACCGTGATTTTTCTGCTGCTCCACTTGCCGCAGAGAGCGTCGTCGATAATTTTGCTCCTCGCAAAGAAGAACAAGAGCCGCTGCATGAATCATCCGCGAAAAAAAGCTGCACAGGATGATGTGCGACATCTTCCGCAGCACAAGAAGCAGCTGCAAAAAGATCGCCTGCGCCTACTGGTTCTACTTCTACTTTATTCCTTCCAAGACGTAGCCCACCCGCATCCGCTGAGGCTGTGGGATGGTGCGCCTGGTCGTGGTTCAACGACCCCGTTTGTGTAGCCGGGTGTTCTTGCACATCTCCTGCACCAGCAGAAAACGACTCGGCGTTTCCCCGTGTTGTAGTACTATCCGCGCCTTCATCCGCTGCGTCCACACCGGGTGGATGCGGAATGGTGGGAAATTCAAACACAGACGAGGCACTTCTAGCGAAAATGGTTGATGTGGGTAAGCTGAGCCCACCGTCTATTTGTTCACTGTTGGCCGTCAATGCGCCTTGCGAAAACTCTTGCGTAGAAGTGTCCCCGACCGCGTAGGGGACATGATCAGCGGACAGGTGCGAGGATGCTGGCGCGCTGTGCAAAAATGTGGTCATGCTCTGCTGCGCCGGCGGCGTTACAGCTACGGCGTTGATGTCGGTGCTCTCGCCGGGGTTCATACAGCTTGTCCTCGTCGTGTTCATCGTATTTGCTATATTTCCCAGTGCTGGGTTTATTTCCATCTTCGCACGATCTCGATTCATTTCCATCTCCCTTGGCACTATACCAATTTCAGCTCCAGTAGAATCTTCGAAGCTAGTACTACGGGAACCGGCGCGAGCATTTCTTTTCTGCAAGTAGTAGCTTTCGCGCTGCAGGTAAGGGAGATTTTGTTTATCCACGCTTCTGAGAATGCGGTCGTACACGCGGTCTTTCGTGCGGAGGGTAGATGTAGATGTAAAAGTGCTTTTTCTACAGGATAGTACTCCCACACCTCCTCCAACACTGTCGGAGGACATCTTCAAAGGCGCAGATTTATTTTCTCGTGAACTACGTTCTCCGACGCGAGCAGCTGCCGCTGGTGCTTCATCTTGCTGCTTGTGAGGTGGACCCAGCAGCATTTCTTGTTGCAGTGGAGCACTACAACGAGGTCCCGGTACTCCACCACCTCTGCCAATCTCTACTATCGCGGCTCCTGTCGGGTCTCGCTCGCCTAGAAATTCAAGTTGAAAGCGGCGCTGTAGGAATTCCTCGAAGGACTTCAGCTTGTTTCTCGTTCTTATCCTGAGCAAAAAAGTCCCCGCCCCATAGTTCTCGTCCTGCAGATTTGCAAATTATTATTTTACAGGAACTACACTTGTAATGCGCGGCATCCCCATGGGAAGCACTTTCAGTTCTCGTTTTTTGGAATCTGTAATGCTGTAAACAGGATGTTGAGGAGATCGCTTTCTGATCCGGTTGCGGTTGTCCTTCTTGCAGCGAACCTTCACTTACAACAAAACAGCCAATAACTTGTCCTGTGGGAGTCCCAAAGCTTCTGGCTTATTTGTGTAGCCACGTGGTCCCTATACTTGAGTACTATGGCGCACGGAGAGCGTGGTTTTCACTCAGGATACAACTCGTCCCCAATGGCTCATGATCGGGAGAAGGGTCGTGGCCGGGTGATCTCGTTCTCGATTCGTCTTTGTCCTCTATTCCGTTTATTTTCCGTCCTGCTCTTTGTCGTAGTTCCACCTCGTCGCTGTCCGTCAGCAATTTTTTCCGTAACGCCCACGCTTTCGGGGCGAACTCGCGGGCCTGGGCGCCGAGGGCGGTGGCCTCCACGCAAGTGTTCTGTGCGGCCATCACGCCTGCCAAGCACGGACCGGTCATCTTGTAGCCCCCGCACGGGAGGACACAATTCTGGGCGTGCAGTGCGGCAGCGGTGGCCGGGCACGTGGCCTGCGTGCATCCCCAGGCGGGGCAGGCGTGTGCCAGCGGGACCAGGCCCAGAGCGCACAGTGGTGCCGCGAGAATCTTCCCGGCGAGGATGGTTGCGTGTTTGCACCAAAATTTCCTGTCACGACCCACCTCTGTGGTTGGTCTACTTGTGGCCGCGGGGGAAGCAGATGTTCTTGTAGCTGGCTGGGATCCTGCAACTCCATGTCGTAGCTCCTTGCATGATTTGTCGTCCTCCAACATGGACTTCTTGCTCTCCGAACCATGACAAGTACTAGTAACGTGCTCAAGAGGAGGTGGGCCAGTATTTGCACTTTTGTCCAAACTAAAAGCATCCAAATTATAAAAGGATATCCCCGGCGCCCGTCCCTGATCTTCTTCACCCTCCATTGCCAGCAAGTAACTCAGCTGCGCCACCAAAGCTTCTTTGGACTCGAAACGAAGCGTCGAGTCGTCGGCAGGACCGACGAGGCGACAACCACCGTCCTCCAGATCATTCGGAGTGTGACCTCTCAGTGCTCCGCCGTTCATCTTCCCTTCGTCGACCACTGGCACTCGCACTCCCCGCGCGGTGAAGATCTCCCAAGGTAGAATGGCAAGCAGGTAGGATTTTTGTACTAAGAACGCGAGCCATACTAATTGTGCCGGAGTTCTTCTAGCTGTACGGTGGGAGCCGCGTGGTGGACGTTGGTGAAGGTGCTGCATCATCATGAATTTCTTTTTCTTAAATTATATATACGTATAACTACACGGCTGCAGTAATGTTTGCGTTTCACAATCAAGCCACAAAAACCGAAACGGAAATCTAGACGACGTCTTCAACTTCAATCATAGATTGAAAAATAAAGTCCCGGAGGTCTTGTATATCCAAAACAAGCAGCAGCTGCACGAAGTTGTAAACGAGTAGTTTAGTAGAAAAAAAGTATAGTTGCGGGGCGGATTGTTATTCTGCATTTTTGCTATCCTCTGCGTCCTCGCTCTACTTCTGCATGAATATAGTACCCAGGTGGAGCTGCGGGTAGATCTATTTCACAATATGCAGCTACACCCGTTGGTTAGTATCCATAGAAGTTGTCCCCTCTCTTGCGGCAAAAAAGTGGCACGCCAAGAAAGAGCTAAAGGTATGGGGAACGAAGAAGATAGATCGACATCAATAGTCGTGGGTGCAACAATAGTACAGCCACAATTCATAAAGAGCGATTGGCAGCAGCTCCGATGTCTTTGTCTTCGTCAAGATCATCATGTAAGTATGATAATGATTTCTTGTCGGGCAACACTACACATCCAAAAGTCAAATATGGGAATTCTGGGATGGAACTGAAACGGCCCGTCTTACTTATTTCACGACAACGTGTACGGGAAAAGGAACGCAGCCGTTTTTTTTTTTAAGTTCCAGAAGAACATCAAGGGTCATCAGAAGCGATTCTCGACCTTTGAAGGCAATGAAACATGGAGCCTGTAAAAGTTGCTCCTCGTGGCGATGATCTTCCACCGTTGCACGATGAAACTGCAGTACTTAGCTGCTGTGGTCTAACTAGGAATGATTTGGGGGATCAATATCACTTCCAGCAACATGGGGAATGCTTCATTGCATAAATTCGTGAATAGAAACCGGGGACCATCTCCAGCATTGTCGATTCGCATCTATTTCGCCTGCCTGGGTGGAGCTATTTGTATTTTCAGTCAAGCGATCATGCTTAATAGGCATCTTAAGAGGTACTTGACATTCAAAGCACACACGACACATCACTATCACACAACAGAAATATGTAGAATCGATCAATTACAGACATTGTTTGCCATGCAGTTCAAGGTGTGCTTGTGCTATCCAAAAATCGTCGATCGGGTCGTAGTCTACTTCGAGGACGAAGTTCCTGTTCCTCCGTTTGCAACGAGTCCAAATGACAGCCGTCGACGTTGAGTCGCCGATAAGGATAACAGATTGAACAAATTTGCTTTGCAAATAAAATTTTTTGGGTAGGCAAATTATATGAACGCAGCACTACTAGGAACCTACTTACTCCTCGTCTACTTCTTCCTCCTCCGCGAGCGCTGCTTGCAGCGGGTTCGCTTCCGCCTCCGGCTCCTGCGTGGTTGGCCCTGTTTGAACTTCTTCGCCGTTCTCATTCTGTAGTTCCTCCTCGCCCGAGGTTGTCGCCTGCACCGTACTGGCCGCGCCCAACCGTATTAGGCTGCGGGTTCGCTGGATCGCGCCCCGCCAAGACTTTCGGTTGTTCACGCTCTTGGAGACTCGCTCCCGCATCTTCAGCACTGTGGCTCGCTGCTCCTTGTCCTTGGAGAAGTCAAACTGCACGGGCCGAATGGACCCAGCCAGGGTGGAATATCCTGAGTAAAAACGTACCCACACCAGAGTTGTAATGCAGATTTGCGAAGACAGGCAGACTTGTAATGCGCATCCCCATCATGAGAGCCAATCCCATCGTGTTTATTTGGAATTTGTGATGCTGTGAACAGGATGAGCAGATGAATCTGTGATGCGGCTGCACTTGCTAACCTGCACTACGCTGCATAGTGCAACTTGTCATGCGTGACTCACAAAACTCCTAGGTTTGTGTTGCAAAATCCCCATCCTGACTCTGGTGTGGGTACGTTTTTACTCAGGATATGGAAACCTCCGTCTTTCCGCCATCTTTGCTGACGGTGCGTCGGTGCTGGGTCGTGGGAACGGAGAGTCGGGTGGACGGGGCGCTACTCACGGGGGATGATGCTGCACCTGCGTCATTTGGTATTGTTGTTCCTTGTTTCAGCGCCGATGATGTCGTGCTGGTGCCCCCGACCGCTTCCGCTCCCGCTTGTTCCCGCCCGCGCTGCTCGAAAGCAGCTCTAGAACTGCTTTCCCGGTCTATCACAGTGAAAAGTGCCCCCCACCCCTAAATTGCAAAAATTTGTGATGCGAAGTTTCCAAATGAAAACTTTTTGTCATGCATGAAAGGAGTATGAATCTTTCTGATGCAGAATGTAGGCGTGTATCGCATAGCTTGCATGGCAAGTGCCGCTCTTACTGGGGTCTTTTGCAATACAAATTTTTGCTATTCACGACTGAAAACCTGTGATGCTGATAGATGCAAGAGGGCGAATGTTTCATTTGGAAAGGTTTGCAACACAAATGCTCCCAAGTTCGGGGGTGGGGGCATTTTTCATTGTAATACGGTCGAGGTGCAGAATATGGTCCAAGTGGTCCAGGTTGCTGTAGGCTTCCAGATGGTCCAGCACCAGGTGAAACACGTTGGCGTCGAGTATTACAATGAAAAATGCCCCCCCCCCCGAACTTGAAAGCATTTGTATTGCAAACCTTTCCAAATGAAGCATTCGCTTTCTTGCATGTATCAGCATCACAGATTTCCGATCGTGAATAGCAAAAATTTGTATTGCAAAAGATCCCAGCAAGAGCGGTGCTTGTCATGTAAGCGATGCGAAACACGACTAGAATCTGCATCAGAAAGATTCATACTCCTTTCATGCATGACAAAAAGTTTTCATTTGGAAACTTCGCATCACAAATTTTTGCAACTTTGGGGTGGGGGGCACTTTTCACTGTAATATCGAGCAAGCCGAGTTCTTGGGCGGTCAACAGGCCGGAGTCCTTGCACATTTCCAGCTGGTGCCACATGTCTTCCGCGATGCCCTGCGCGGCCAGCGAGTGCAGCCACACGCGGCTCACCTTGGGGTACTTCCCGATCTATCCTATGTAAAAACGTACCCACCCCATAGTCAAGATGGGGAATCGGCTAGACAAATCCACAAGTTTTGGCTGTTTCGCATGACAAATTTGGACGCGTAGTGTAGTGCTGTTTGAGCTAGTTCAGCAGCATTACAGATCTAGTCTCTCATGCTGGTTGGAGCATGACAAATTTCAAAACACCATTAGAAAATGCTTCTCATGGGGCTCCGCATGACAAACATTTTAAGCATGCAGATTTGCATGACAACTATGGTGTGGGGACGTTTTTACAAAGGATACGATCCAGTTCTTGATCACGCAGCTGCGCGCGGCGAACAGCACCCGCTTCAGACTCACGTCCAGCTTCTCCACGGCGAGGTCCAGCGTCTCACTGACAATTTTCGTGGTTTCCTTCTCCTCCTGGAGCTTCGCAGTCGCCTGCCGCAGCAACCCCGACGCGGGCAACCGGTGCCTCCCCTCGGTCTGAATCGTACTACTATTTATGTTGTTCTCTTCGCTGTTGTCGGTGAGGTTCCCGCGGTCCTGCGAAGTGCGGTCTACTTTCGGAGCCGACGTGCCTTCTCCACCAACAAGCTCCTCCTCGTCCAGCACATCAACACCCTCGGCGGGTGAAATTTTGTTCTTTCCGGGGGGAGGTGGTGCAACTGCGGAAGCACCACCAGATCCTCCCGTGCTGGTTCCACTTCTTTTGCGGGAAAACAACTCGGAAAACACTCTGCCGCCCAACACCAGCGCCCCCGCGGAACCAGAGTTGTCACCAGAACTTGTACTTTGTGCCGTCCGCCGGGAGTCTATCGATCCGCGCGTCGCGCCGTCGTTGTATCTACCATTTATCCCGCTGTTCCTCGACTCGGAGGCGCGTTTGCTCGCTTCCGCTGCGTAGTCGTTGGAGACCACGGGCTGCAGCAGCGCCCGCGCGTTCTCCAGTACGAGGCAGAAAAACAGCATCGACCGTGCCCCGGCCTCCTGCTTTTTCAACTTGCTCAGACTGGTCATCGGTGGCGAGGCATTATAACGACTGCTGCTCGTACTACTCTCGTGGTCCACCACCTCCGAAGGGTCGAACCCGGCACCGTAGATGTCTGCGTACAGCCGGCAGAACGCCACCTCCAGGGCCCACTCCGCTTGGGTTTGCGCGGACTGCTTCCAGATCTCTGGGGGCATGTCGGGGAAATAGTTTACGATCACTTTCGCCGTCGGCTTCAGGCAGGGGTCCGCCCGCACGATGCCCTCCATGGCCTCCTTCGCGAAGATCAGGGCCTCCCCGATCTGCGCCCCCGGCCACGTGCCCATGCGGTACCGCTGCTTCCTCAGGCGGTCCAGCCCGGCGTGGACCGCGTTCAGAAAAGCGGTCAGCAGCGTGCGCAGCGACTTGCTGGCGTACTCCGCCGTGAGCCAGTTGGAGGCGTGCGCCTGCCGCGCAATGAAGGACTCATCCAGGCCGGGCACCAGGAAGCAGGTCAACCCCCGCCACTTCTCGTAGTCGTAGCTGTGCTCCTCCTATCAACTGCAAAAATGTCTGGGTCTGGAAGAGTCATGCTGTTTTTGCATGACACAAAAGGTCTGGAATGGAAGCTCTAGCGTCACAGGTTTCGAGAAGCTTCCACAATGCCGAATCCGCATGACAAATCCCCCAATTTGGTGACAGAAAGTGGGCAGCTTTTGCTACGTATGCATGAGAAATTTTTCTGTATTCTGAAATGCGCATCACAAGTTTGTATTCTTCCAGACCCAGACATATTTGCAACCCATACCTCCCACTCCTTGACGATGGTTGCGAACACCGACTCGTAGTGCTCCGGCGCGTGAAACTCGTCATGCGCTTGCTGCAGCACCACCTCCACGATGGTTTTGGGGCGGAGCAAGCTGACCGACTTGGCCCCCTCGCGGGCGGTGGACTTGGCGTCCAAGGTTTTGCGGGCCGCGGTCATGGTGGACACCTTGCCCGCCTGCGCCCGCCGCTTCTCGAAGGCCCTCTTCGCGGCGAGCTGGGCCTTGCTGAAGGTCTGCTGCCGCTTCAGCTCCGCGATCGACGCGGACGAGGTTGCGGCGCTGCCCGTGGTCGTGGGTACAAACGCGGTGGTCACGATGCTGCGCGCCACCTCGTGCTGCTCGAGAACCGTGGACTTGGCTTCCTGTTCGAGCATATCGGAGACGCGCGGGGTGAGCCTTAGCACGGCGTCCGCGTCCAGGTTGCTGAAGAGCCAGTGGTGCCGCATTTCCGTCACGTGCTCGTACGCCACCGCCTCGGCCAGCAGGGCCGACTTCTGCATCAGCAGCTGGTTCGGTTGCTCCGCGGGCGGGTAGATCTTCAGCTTGTCGTAGATTTTTCCGAACAGCACCCCGTTGATCGACAGTGTGAGGAGCGCGATGCCGCTCACGTGGAACCCGATGCGCAGGCGGATCTCGAGGGGGAGCGGATCTTCCGACTGGTCCAGCTCCACCAGCAGGGCCATGGCCAGCCCCACCGCGCCGCGCAGCCCCCCGACCACGCACACCAGGGCCTCCTTCAGCGAGACGCTGTAGCCGCCGATGTTGAGCACGGGCAGCAGGACCAGGATGGCGAGGCCGCGGCAGCAGTGGCAGAGCACGTATAGAAGGCCAAGCTCCAGCCAGTCCTGCACCCGCATGTCCGAGAAAAAAATGTACCGGGCCATCACGACGCCGGCGATGAAGAAAATGAAGTCGTTGGCCACCCCGGCCAGGAAGGACACCACCTGGTGGTGCGCGTGCGTCAGGTGCTCCCCGCCGTTCGCCGCAATCAGGTCCTTGCCCACCGCCGCGTACCAAAACGCGAAGGCCACCACCGCGAGCACCCCGGACACGTGGATCTCGTGCATCTCGGACACGAAGAAGAGGCCAAACACGATGATCGCGATCAGGAACAAGAACACCTGGGCGTCGATGTGTTTCACCCGCGACAGCACAAAGTAGGCCACCAGCATCCCCACGACCGCAATCACCGGGCCGCCCAGGGCGAGCCGGGAGAAGGTGAGCAGGCTGTACCCGATCGTGAAGTCCTTGACGCCCCGGGCGATGTCGAAAAACAGGAGGAAAAACACCACCGCCGTGGTATCAACTGCAAATAAAGTGTCTGGGTCTGGAAGATTTCTAGATTTGTCATGCATATTTTCCATGAGCCATGATGTCTGTGATATTTGACGTAGCATCACAGATTTTTGGAGGGCTTTGTGATACTTCTACCGCATGAGAAATGCTCTCCCCGTGTAGCACAAATAACTGGACGCCTTTTGCTAGTCATGCAATACAGATTCTTTTGGAATCCAAAGACAGCATCACAAGCTGCAACCTTCCAGACCCAGATCGATTTTTGCACTTGATACGTGGCGTCGTTCATCAACGCCTCCCCGGCGATCAGCAGCGTGAGCCGCGCGGGCGCGCCCAGCACCTTGTATCAAATGCAAAAATGTCTGGGTCTGGAAGAGTGCGCGATTTGTCATGCAGCTTTGCCATGACCCATGAGGTCTGGAATGCAGGACCTAGCATGACAGATTCTGTGCGATCTCTCTTATGCTTATCCTGCATGAGAAACTCCCTCCCGACTTGGTCAAAACTGAACGACTTTTGGTAATCATGCAACACAGATTATTCCATGCTTCAGATTCAGCATGACAAGTTGCATTTGATACCTTGAGCGCGCCCACGACGGCGACCGGGTCCGTGGCGGACAGAATCACGGCCAGCAACAAACAGGACTCCAACGTCCACCCGTCGTCTCCCGGGGGGTCGCTGAACAACAGCTTGATGCACCCGCCCAGGAGGAGAAAGGAGATGAGCACCCCGGGCACCGCGAGCGTGACGGCGTTCGAGAACACCGGTTTCAGCACGCGCCAGTCTGCGGAGGACCCGTCCTCGTACAGCAGGAAAGGCAGCATATGCATCGCAAAAATCGCTGGATCTGGAAGGATACAACTTGTATGTAATGCTACGTCTGGACTCTACATAAAGACTGTATTGCGTGAAGAGCAAAATAAGCCCGGTTTTTGCTACGCGGAGAGGGCATTTCTCATGCGGTATGAGCATCAGAAAGCCCTCGCAGAATCTGTGATGCTAGGGCATGCATCACAGACATCGTGGGTGATGGAAAATATGCATGACAAACCTGGCAATCTTCCAGACCCAGACATTTTTGCGGTTGATACAGCAGCACCCAAAACAAGACGTGCGGGTCGATGTGGCTGACGGCGTGGATCATCTCCGCAAAGTGCCCGTGCGGCGGCGCGAGGTGGCCCAGGACGTTGGTCAGCATCCCCACCAGCACCAGCAGCAGGGACTGCGGCAAGAAGTGGTGGAAGACGAACTTGTCGAGCGCGGTGACGAGCAGCGAGCCCTATCAACTGTAAAAATGTCTGGCTCTGGAAGATTGCGAGATTCGTCATGCACGTTTTGCATGAGCCATGATGTCTGTGATGCATACCCTAGCATCACAGATTTTTTGAGAGCTTCTTGATGCCTATTCCGCATGACAAATGCCTTATCAGCGTAGCAAAAGCATGCATTCCCTTTGGTACTCATGCAATACAGACTTTTTATTTTTTGGAATCCAAATGCAGCATCACAAGTTGCATTCTTCCAGACCCAGACATTTTTACATTTGATAAGCCCAGAATGGCGACCAAAACGAAGGCGAGCAGGATATCCTGAGTAAAAACGTACCCACGCCAGAGTTGTAATGCAGATTTGCAAAGACAGGAAGACTTGTAATGCGCATCCCTATGAGAGCCATTTCCAGTCGTGTTTTGGAATTTGTGATGCTGTAAACAGGATGAGCAGATGAATCTGTGATGCGACTGCACTTGCTAACCTGCACTACGCTGCAGAGTGCAAGTTGTCACGCGTGACTCACAAAACTCCTAGGTTTGTGTTGCAAAATCCCCATCCTGACTCTGGTGTGGGTACGTTTTTACTCAGGATACAGGAAATACAGAGCGGGGACGTGGTGCCCCCCGTGGCCACCTCCGTCCTCAGACTTGCACAAAAGGAGGTAGTCCCCGTGGTTCGCGCTGGTATCCCGCTTGTCTCCCTCCTCTTTCCAGACCAGCAACTTGGTCCCCTGGTCATACCAGCAGTATCCTGAGTAAAAACGTACCCACACCAGAGTCAGGATGGGGAATCTGCTAGACAAATTAGCCAGCTTTGGTTGTTTGGCATGACAAGTTTGTCCGCGTAGTGTAGTGCTGTTTGAGCTAGTTTAGCAGCATTACAGATCTAGTATCTCGTGCTGATTGGAGCATGACAAATTTCAAAACCGCATTAGAAAATGCTTCTCATGGGGCTCCGCATGAGAAACATTTTAGTCATGCAGAGTTGCATGACAACTATGGTGTGGGTACGTTTTTACTCAGGATAAGCAGCCGGCCCGGTTCATGGTTTTCAGCGGTTGCCACTCTTTATCAAATGTAAAAATGTCTGGGTCTGGAAGAATGCAACTTGTAATGCATATTTCAGAACACAGAAAAGTCTCTCATGCATACGTAGCAGAAGCTGCCCATTTTCTCTCAGCAAAATAGGGGATTTGTCATGCGGATTCGGCATTGCGGAAGCTTTTCGAAACCTGTGATGCTAGAGCTTTCATGCCAGGCCTTCCGTGTCATGCAAAAACAGCATGACTCTTCCAGACCCAGACATTTTTACATTTGATACTCTTTGCTCGCGATGTAGAGGCTCGGCGTGTTTACCGCCGACGGGTTCCAGTTCAGCAACTTAGTCGCCGCCTGCTCGCATTGCTCCCGGTTCTCCAGCTGCTGGTCGTATTTGCACAGTGATTCGGATAAAAAGTACCGCGTGGAGGAGGCATTTGCCGCGGTAGGAGATGTTGCAGTCACACCAAAAACCGGTCGTGGGAGTTGTACATGTACTAGAGCGAGAAGTGTAGAAGTCGTTGTTGCGCAGTAGAAATTCCGAAGTACGACTAGAGCACCAGCCCAACAAAGTTTTATTCCTCCTCCTCGTCTTGAGTTCTTCACCTCCGTCGCGGCCCGGTGTTCGTGATACCGGCTCCGGAAGGAAGATGACGACGGGTTTCTTTTCCCGGCGCTGTTGTGAAGGTCGACGCAAGGCCGTTGTGGAGCATCGCCCTGGAACGGCGAACGACCTCCGCACTCGTCGGGAAGGGCGGTTGAGCTTCCCATCTTAGCTTTTCTTCGGACAAATGCAACTATTTCTGAGAAGGAGCGCTTGCACTTAATGTTATCTCGTAGAATTAGTCATTTTTTCTTTGCAGTATTTTCATATTGCAGTAAAATCATGACAACTACCTATGAGAATCGTCTACTGTGCGCAACGCTTGTTCGACGGTCCGTCTCCGTAAAAATATCATGCTTGCTGCGTGATGGCAACAGTGCGAGGAGCGTGTGGTGCCGATCACGATCAGGGGAGAATGCGCACGACCATGCGCAGATCATGCAGTATATAAAGGTGAGGAGATATATAATATTGTTGACGGGGTGTTGCTAGAATATAGTGCCTGTCGAAAACAAAAAATGCGAACTGGTCGTATAATCCTCTATTGTTATCTAATACGATTTTTGATGCACCGTGTGAAGATGTTCAAACCCAAAGGGGTCATGCTAATGCTCCAAAGGACAAAAGACGAACGACTACGTGGACGAGCGCTTCCATTTCTTCGTGCACGAGTGAGTAGTGGTTGAACGAAAAGAATGAATGACTGGACGACAGGTGGTTTAAAACGATAATACAACGACAAAAGCAAAACATAACCGATAAAAACGCGACGAGAACTGCAAGAAAAAGTGATACAGAAATACCGACTCAAAATATAGCACAGGACAGATATTGGAAACCGCAACGAAAGTGTCAAAGTTGACCGAACGAAGAGCAAATTTTTCTAGTTAATATAGCCTTCCACAGGCTTTGGTGTGGCGCTTCAAACGCACGATCACAGACACGGATGAACGGAACCGACGCCGTTAATAATGGAGATGGAGAAAAATCCCTGCGAGGAGTATACTACATCATACGAGCTGGAGCTTGTCGCTTGTAACCGCATTGTCAGGATAGAGGGGATACTACCAGCAACACCGCGCGAAGTACTTAAAAAGTGGCGCCAGAGAGCAATTTGACTCTTCAAGAGATGGACGGGAAAAAGAAAAACACATCGCGGTCGTACTCAGTAAGTTCATGTTGCTCTCCTGAAGACGACGAGCAGTGACTTCTATGTGATCATGTAGTTCGTACTGTAGTCTTTGAATGGTCGTGATGCTTGTTCGTTCGCCGCTCATGCTCAAACTAATTTGCATAATCCATATTTTTCATTGAATCTGCAAGAAACGTCTTGCGCCGGCTGCGTGAAATATTAAACCATGAGTTGTACTGTCCGCGCGGGCGCGCAAGAGTTCTTCTTCTTGTTGTATATAATTTCGCCTTCTCTGCGCAATTCACCCATAGAGTGAACGCGCGCGCAACCAACGGAAGCGAATGACGTGCAGAAGCGCGTCGCAGTGATAGTCGCAAGACCTCGAGCGACAGTCACAATGGCAGCCAAGAGAGAACCCGGCCGGCACAACGAGCTACGGGTAGCAGGCCATGCAAGCCAGGCTCTCGACCCCCACAGAGCCATGCCCCGGACATAGAAGAGGTGGCCCAAGCCGCGAGGCGCGACTGGGACCGCCGAATGTCTTCCCCAAATGCGACTAAACAAAGGGGGCAGCCCGCACTGTCGGGGACAGAGAGCAGGGCGCACGGGGCGGCGTAGCAAAGTAGCGAGGCTTGTGGAATCGTGCCGGGACATATCCCCGCGACACAACCCGGGAACCGGGTGAGGATAGTGGGGGCGTGCTCCCAAATGTGACTAGATAAGTAAGGCCCGGGAGGGTTCCGCGGACTCGTCTCGTGGCGGAAGCAGCACAAAGCACTGCGCGACCGACCACGCGTCTCGGTAAGTAGACATTATCTGTCGCGTCTGTGATTGCTTTAAGTTTCGCAAAGGCCACAAAAGCGTCCCCAGGCCCGTTGGATGAGTCAGGATCTCCTGGGAGACCCCGAAGCAGGAGAAGAACGAACCTGTTCACAGAAGCAAAAGAGCATCTATGCAGCGCTCCCTCTCGCCCCCACACCAACCGCTGAACCCCTCGACTGCGTCGACTGCATTCAAGCAATCAACACCGGCGGACCGACGCCGAGGAGCGAAGGACGGAGTCGCGAAGCCGATAGGCCACGCTCCTCAGCTCTCCTTCCGTGTCAGCACTCCTGATACTTCCACACGAAGTGCTACCTACAACATGCCCTGCAAGATGCAAGCAAGCATCCATGTGGAAGCTGCAACGAAGTCGTCACGAGCTCCGAAGAGCAGCAACAACGACGTCGCGGACGCCCAACCCCTCCCCAGCACCCGCAGGCGACGTCATCGAAGTCACACGCGCAGGCGAAGGCACACACCAGTAATAACCTATATGCGCCGGCTGCGTGAAATAAACCATGAGTTGTACTGTCCGCGCGGGCGCGCAAGAGTTCTTGTATAGATTTTTCCACGCTACCGTCACCATCTCATCGCCCCCTGTCCCTGCTTCGGGACCTCTCCTTGTTCCTTCCGCCTTTGTAAAGTCGCGCCAGCGCGGCCTTGGCCTTCTCGCTCTTTGCGGGTTGCTTTTTTTTCGTGGTTTTTTTACGCTATGCATGGCAAATGTGTCTGGGTGGTCTGAAAAAGTGCGGACTTTGTGATGCTGTTTTTGCACGACATTACTGGTCACAATTTTGCGAAGCTTTCTTAATGCTGATCCCGCATGAGACGTTCTTCCGGATTTTGATGACAGGAAGCGCCGGGCCATTTTTTTAAGTATTCGTATTGCCTTCCATGCATGACAGATTCATGTGTGATCCAAAATGCGCATCACAAGTTTCAATCTTCCAAATCAAGACATATTTGCGGTGGATATACGCCCATAGTCGTCAAATTCCTCCTCGTCGGAATCGTGTTGCTTTCGGTCCTATGAAATGCAAATATCCCTGGATGTCTGGAAACTTGTGTTGCTGATACTTGCATTGCAGACGGGCTCCTTGTAGTTGTACGGAATAACAGCATGACAAGTTAATATCCTCAGCTTATATTTTGCGGATTCATTCGTCGGAAGCATTACAAATAACTGAGTTTCACAGCATGACACAGAAACTGGCCAATCGTATTTATGCATCGCAAATCCATATTGTCCTTGATGTCTTGCATTACAAATCCAGACCCAGACGCAGACATATTTGCAATGCATAGGTCCTCAGGGTCTTGCCGGTCGAAATAGCCGCCCGCACGCCCGCCCTCCCGCTTCTCCTGGAGCTCGGGTTTCAGACTTATTGAAAAGAAAAATCCCCCCTCCCCATATTGAAAAGGTATGTCTCCGAAAATTTGCGTTGCTGATTTGAGGTCACAAATCACATTTGTCTTGCAAGAAGGCTACTCTACAGTCTCCGCCGCACTATGCGGGCGGTTTGTGATGCTGCCTGGGCTACAGCATAGGCATTTGTGATACTAAGCGTCCACGTCAGCAGCTCTGTACTCAGGCACGGCATATGCCTCCAAGCATATACTGCAAGACAGCCGTGATTTGTGTACGGAAATCCAGCATCAGAAACTTCGTTTTGATATGGGGAGGGGGGATTTTTCTTCACAATAAGACTCTGGCAAAGGTTGCACCGTGTACGCCAGTCCCAGTTCACATTGGCACAGGTATCATCTTGGAAACATCAAGAGCTACTTCCTGGAAGCGGCTATTTCCTTACTTGTTTACCGGTCATTTTTCTATTGTGCTTCTCTTGTACGAAGTGAACAAAAATCCCACACAAATGCAAATCATTGATCAGAGAATATGATGAATGCATGGACGAGCCCCTTCTATCAGGATCGATTGCATAGAAAGAATTGAGGACGATAGTACGCCCCGGAGCAGCTCTTATTTATTTCCGTTTGATACCAGGAAGAGCAGGTCCAATCTCCAGGCTTGAACCTGTGTATTTTGTAGTACGATATGAATATGTGGTTGATTATTATTCTTTGGTCTTCACAAGTGTACTACAGCAAGATGATTGCGCAACCTGCCATGACTATGATAACTGCAGATGTACTCAACTATCGTGGATTGCCAAAACCAAATAACGATTTGCTAGACACAAAAAAAAAACATCTATCGTCCTCTATACAGTCCTGGCGGTGCGCTCATAGTCATGGGCATCTCGGCATCGTTCCGCACCGGTTTTGACTTTCCGCACTTCTCGCAATTATTCAACCGTTTGGAATTGATGGTTCCGCACGCTTTCACCGGGCACTGCCAGTCGCCGCCCGGCAGCAGGAAAGCCTTTTGATTGATCTCGCGTAGATCCGGCTTGGGCGGCAGGGGGGCGACCTGTGGTGCTGCCGCGAGGGGGTTCGGGTGAACAATCGGATTCCCCTGCAGGAGCTGCTGCTGTTGCGGGGGCACGACCAGAGCGGGATGATATGCGGGAGGTTGTAGCTGCATCTGTAGCTGTTGCTGCGCTTGTGGTCCACCACTTGACGAGGACGACGATGCGGCGCCGCCAGCGGTCCGCCCAGTAGATTGAAGCGTAGAGGCCGTGGCAGGAATTATTCCGCTGTTGTTCGCAGCGGGAGTTTGGGTTGTAAACAATCCTGGCACGACCCCCGCAGTAGAACTGGATGATGTACTACCGCCAGCAGCTGCAGAGGGTGACGCGGCTAGCAGCTGTGCACTACCCGAACTGGGAATTGCAACGGTCGTAGGTGGAGCCGTACTAGCTTGCTCTCCTGGTGGGTGGGTGGCCACTGGAGGCAACGGCCCGGGCGTTGGTGCAGCTGCAGGTCCTGAGGGAGATAAAAGTGAACAATTTTCTATAAACAATGTTTCATTTCTGATGAAATAAACTACCGTAATATACAAACTTGGTTCACCAGGAGCCCGTGCTGGCACGAGCCACCAGCTGCTGTGAATCATGATGAAAAGCAAGTCGTTCTAGTTCTGCGCACCTGGGCGTGAAGATTTTTAGGATTACCCTATTAGCACATCTGTTTCTCTGCATAGTAAGTATGTAAAATGATAGATCTCAAGGATAGATGTACCCACCGGGGTGGCCGTGTGTAGGAGATCAGCCGCATTGGACGTAGCTTGAAGTGGCGGCTGTTGCTTTGCCGTGCCTTGAGGTAGATTATGAGGCACTACTTCTGAGGACGCGCCGGCGTCTGTTTCATCATTTCCGGCTAGCCCCGCAGCCGCACCCGTAAGTGGTACCCCGGGAGCAGCTCCACCTGGAGCCGCGGATAAAGCGGGTGCAGTTGGCGCGCCCCCGCCTTTGTTCCCTGTCGTGCCAGGTGTGGCGATAGCAGCACCTCCGGGCGGAACCACAACCTGCGACATGTTGGGTATCGTTGGCAACAGTTGCTGGACCGGTTGCTGCTGGTTCATCATGTTGTTCCCTATTGTAGAAGTTCCTGGAGGAACTACTGCTCCGGCGCCTGGCAGTTGTGGCAGCTGCATGTTGATCTGCGGTAACATCGTACTTGTTCCCGGTTGTAGTTGCTGACCCTGCTGCTGCTGCTGCTGCTGTGCCGCCATGGCGTTTGCCATCAGTTGCTGCTGTTGCAGCAGCATGCTCATCTGCATCTGCATCAAGAAGGCGGGATCCATTTTTTTTACTACACTTTTTTCGGAATGAGTACTATTCGGTGAAATTGCTGTCGCCGTCTTCTGAGGTCCTCGTGCAGAAGTAAGTTCTTGAGGATTAAGTTCCGTACTCCATTTGTTTCGTAATTTTGGTGTGGCAGAAAGCTCGTCGCTTCCACTTCTTTCAGAGGGGCAGGGAAGCAGTTTCGCACATTATGTTGCTGAAGAGTAATAAGTATTTCTACGCGGCTTTAGGTTTAGCCGCGGCCCGGTTTCGCTTTTGCTTGTTCCTTCCGTTCCTATTCTTATGCTGCCTGCGCAAGAACAGAAAAGCGCGACTAAAGATCTTTCTAAAAGTAGAAAAATGGTTGAGAGAATTCGTGTTCTTAAATACAGATAAGATGCGACGTTATAACTTTCAAATAATCGCATCACCCTTCTACAACGCAGCCTGATAAATGTGAAGTGAACTCTTCAGATAACTTACTTAGAATGAAACAAAAAGCAAAAAAAAACCGTTCCATGATGATGGAGCAAAGGACAAATTAGGTACAATTCTTCTTGTGCAATGACTTTGCTTTTGATTTTGGATCAGCAAATTCGCAATTTGAAGCAAGAGAGTATCAATTTCCACACGCGCAAATAAAAGAAAAGCACGACAACATTATGTGTACTGTGGAAGAGAATTCCGGTCGTGTTTACCTACGTGTGGTCTAGACGACCTGGACAAGTAGATCCTACGAACAACATTGGCGGGAGCGGCGGGTCGCTCTTCTTCTTCGGGCCTCATGTTCCGTGTATTTTACTTCATACCGTGCTCGACAGAAAAACCGCCTTTCTGCCTCGCATCAAACGCCGAATTGATACCGTTCAAACAAAGTTATTCCCCCGGAAAATGTCGATATTTCACATCGTATAAAGGTTTCTGGTGTGAACTACGCCAGGCGCTGCGTGGTTCCATTCGTTCATGGGGGTTCGTCGGTCGCTTTGTACTTCTTAGTTGTAATCTTGAAAATGAACCAAAGAGACACCTGCTTCTGCTGGTCATGGTCGTTTTTACAAAGGTGCTTCTGTCGTTAGGTATGGTGCGTATCATGCTTTTTCGTGTGATGATAAGTTAAGTAACTGCGCGCAGTCGTGGCTTTTTCGTGTGTTTTGTCACCACCAGAGACATCGAAGACATCCAATTCAGGAGCCCCTGCTCGTCCGGTTGTAAGTACTCGGGGAGTTCTGTGTTGGTACTATGTTGGGCAAAATTCAATAGCGGGTAGGTGCCCGTGCCACTACAAGTATAGAATTTAGAACGAAGAACAGTTGTTGTACAGATGTGGAGGATGACGTGTACAGCATTGGATGTGGGTTTCTTGGTACAACCATCGACGTCTGCTACTAAGTACGACGTAGTTGTGCGTATGCCTTCTATGTGGAAAAAGAGGCTAGCAGAGCCATCTACGATAGCAAGGAGATTTTCGAGTGGGAAGAAGAGCGACAAATTTGGGGGGAGCTTTCCCGGGTCGAGATCGTGGAGCTGCCAGAGGAGTGCTACGCGGAAAATTCGCCGGAACACCCGTCTTTCTTTCTGTTCTACGGGTCGGCGAGGCGGGAATCCGTGCAGGGGGGGACGTTTCCGGCGCACTGGCTGACGAACACGTTTCAGGAATCGTGGTTGCACGGGTACAATTACCACTTAAAGGAGGGCTACGATGTCTACGACCATTTGGAAAGCACGGCGGAGCTGATTTACCAGCAGAACAAGACTACAGGTGGACAACCACCCGGCGCTCCACCAGCAGGTGTACAACCCGGAAGTGGAGGACCACCGCAAGGTACTACGAGTACTGCGCAATTCATTCACACCTCGGTTTCGGGAACCGGAGCGCTGAAGAGCCAAGGAGCTCCTGTAGCTGCTACGGCAGGAGCAACAGACAGTGCTGGTACAAGCAACACAGATTTGGCTACCACGCAAGAAGGCAACGATAAAAATACTGTGTCGATAGACGGCGCCGCGAGCTCGACGAATACTTCCACCGCCACGCCCGACGCTCCCCTGCCCGCCGGCGTGGGGAAGATTATGCACAACCCAATAAATTTCTTCGTCTCTGCGTATGACGAACAAGATGCCCAGTACCAAGAATTCTTTTTCCGCGCGGAGGACCGGACAAACGCCGTCGGGCTCGGCAAACACACAGACCGGTGGGCGCCGAGAGAGTTGGTTGCGCGGCTGGAGCAGAGAAGGCGGGAGCTGCAGGAGATTGTTAATGGTGGAAGTGCTCCTGGTCCTGACACGGCAACTTCTAGAGGAGAGGAAGCTCCTTTCATCCGACAGATCAAAGCGTTGCGGGAGGAGGAGAGCACCATATCCCAGTTTGAAACGCAGTATTACAAACATCTCTTCGATAGTACTGCCGCAAAAGAGCAACAGGAACAGCTATTAAAGGAACAACAGGAGCAAGCGACAGCCGTCGCAGCAGCGGAACTAGCAACTGCTGATGGAGGTAATTCCACTAACGGTAAAAACGCCACCCACCCCCTCGCCGGTGTCGATGTGTCCCCTCGCGGCGCCGCTGTGATCGCAGAATCGTACAAGGCGCAGTCGGGGCAGGACCCGATAATTCTCCGGCGCATGGGCTACATCCGGAACATTTACAGGGGGGCAATCTACCAGAAATTCTCCAGAAATTTGACCCAAATCGCGCAGGAGTTTCACGAGTCCTTGGCGGACTTGGTACTGGATGAAGAGGAGAAGGCACAGCTTTATCCTCGGGTACCCTGAGTAGTCCTTCTGTAGGTACTCGGGGATATCCTTCTGTAGGTACTCGGGGCCGTGAAAAAGGAAGCGGGGGCGTACATCTTTATCATCCACGAAAAAGAAATCGACTTTACATACCTTTGTCACGCATCGTAGAGGATCCTTCAAATCGAAATGCTGATGCTTTGGCTTTCTTTCGTCTACTTTATTCGCTAAATAAATAACGTGCGATGTTCTGCACGACCTAACTTCCATTCCTGTTGTGTCGCGTGTCGGGTCGAGACCTTCGTTGGAACAAAAGGAAATTGTTCTCTACGTACGATTTGAATATGAGTTGTAAGTATCACGCTACCATGAAAACATAAACATCTTCCCGACTATCAAGTTAGTAGATAAAACGGCTCGTCTAGAGCTCCTCCTTTCTGCCCCCCTTCTTGCTGCGTTTCTTCTTCCCCGGCACCGTCTCCACCCAGGCTTTGTAGAGTTTCTCGTCATGCTTGATCAGGTCCATCTCGGCCTTTAGCTGCGGCGTATTCAGCACTTCGATCTCATTCGGTTTCTCGAGCTTCACATTGGCTCCGGACTCGGGAAATTCCACATTGAACCGCACCACCAAGTCGCCACGCCCCCCGTATCGAAAGGAAAAATCCCCCCTCCCCACATCGAAAAGGCATGTTTCCGGAAGTTTGCGCTGCTGATTTGAGGTCACAAATCACATCTGTCTTGCAAGAAGACAAGGCCAGAAGCTTCGCCCCCATTATGGACGCGATTTGTCATGTTGTTGGGCCTAAAGGGGAGCCGTTTGCGATGCTGAGCAACTAGACCGATACACCCCTACCTAGGCTGGGGATCTAGCCGGAATGCCTTCCCGCAATACAAAGCTGATTCGTGTACACAAATCCAGCATCAGAAATCCCGTTTCGATATGGGGAGGGGGAGTTTTTCCTTTCAATACCCCGTACGCATTGTACATACCTCGATTTGGTGTCAAACATCTTCGTATCTTCATGCAGTCACGCTCACGCTAATTGTCAATGGAAGAATTATGGGCCTTAGTGTCAAAGCGCTGCTCTGATCATGGGTTAATATAATGGGACGTCTACAAGAGCACATATCATGGTAATGGAAATGGTATACACAAGAGAATGAAAATAAAAAATTCCTTGAAACCTTTCCCCTTGATTCGCATGATTTCGTTTGGTTGCGTGGTTTTGCCCGCCTTGTCGATGAAGACGTACTCGTGGTCTTTCAATACGCGCCACTTTCCTTGGAACCCGTACAAGGCTTGTGAGAGGGAAATGGTCAGCACCGTGTAGAGATCATCGTCCATTGAAAAATATCTGCGAATTTGTCATCGATTCAGACACTTGCAGCTGTGCATCCAATTCTTGTAAGTCTGTCATGCATGGCTGGTTCCAACCTCCTTCCAAATCCAATCCTGGATCAGCTTGTCAAAAGAAATCATATTTGCGCCTCTGAAAAAAGAAAATACGTGTCGTGGGGTTCCCTCTTGACGACAAAGCGCACGTTGCCGGGCAAGCGACCGGGCGTCTGATGGCTCATGCCCCGCATGGACCGCATCTTGGTCCCGTCGGCAGCGTTAGCAGTGACCCGCAGATTTCGGATCTCGACCGGCTGCTCGCGACACCGTTCGCGGGATTCCACTATGCATTGCAAATATCGACCTGGGTCTGGAGACTTGTGATCCTAGTTTGTGAATGGTCGTGGGAGGACACTGCAATTATCCGGAACCACGCATCTTCACAAGCTTCTGGGCTCCTTTGTGGTTCTTCGATTTCCGCATGGAAAACTGCACTCTTGCATGACAGGCAAGAGGCTGCCTCTTAGGCATTTATTTTCCTGGTCACGTCGCATTGTACAGATTCAAGAGTCACGCGCAACAAGCATGACAAACTTCTTGCGTCCTTGAACCAGACCCAGATCGATATTTGCAATGCGTATCTACTTCTACCGTCTTGGAGCCGACCATGAAGGGGCCCTGCATTTTGGGGATCTGCCGCACCTCCGGGGGGCAGCGTCCGCATTCCTTGCATTGCTCGCTCGGTATCAGAGAGAACAAGTAACTAGCATGATATTGATGTCGCATTCTTATTTTCATTGCATTTTATCATGCAAACGAAAAGACACAGGAAACTCAAGAAAAGCTGCCATGCGCGACCACGAGCTCATAGCATACAACTGTTTCGCATCATAGTACTGCTGCTGGAGAGGTTCTTTGTGGAACGAATATTTTTCGTATTTTTGCAAATATGCAGCCATGCTAACTTTTTCTCTCGCATACTGCTGGGATTGGCGCGGCAGCCCCGGCAAATTGTTAGACGGGGGAAGGAGTAGGATTTCTGATTTGATTTGTTTCATCCGCGATTTGTGCTTGAAAGAGAACGCCACGCATCTTGATGCGGCCCGAAATTTCTTTCTGGATGTGCAAGAAGCTATCAGTTTATTTACTGTCCTGTACAAAACAAGCCTGAGCCTGTCACTGTCAATCCTACTGTACCTAGTAGCACATTGTGGTCACTATATCAAAAATACGGTATACCGATTCCGTTCCGGCAAAAAGTTCCTCCAGGGACACGGGGACGTCTACGGAGACATCCTCCTGTCGCAAGCGCTGCTCGACCTGCTGCTTCATTTGCGCCTTGTTGGGCTGCTGCGCCTTGATCTGCGCTTCGGCTTGGGCCCGCATGGGGTGGTTCTTCGGAATCTGCTGGTCCAGCTGCGCCATTTGCTGCGCGACCTGATGTACATTATTAAAGTGAAAGCATCTTCATGGTCGCGTGGTGTCCATTTCGCCTCATTTATCTCCTTGCGGTTATGGTTAATACCGCATCTTACAATGCAAGTAAGCGTCTGACTGTCAGTCGGAGCTTTTATTGCCCCGCACAAGCAGGACATCTGAAGACTCTTTTGATCCTTAACCGTGAAGATCTTCTACTGCGCGTAGTTAACCCCCACGACCACGCCTTCTATCTTCTACTTCTACCATCAGTTATAAGTTTTCTGTCAATATTTATACCTGTCCTTCCATTTCTTTCGTGAAGGTTTCCACATTTTTCACCAGTAGTGCACCGCCAGCAATGTACTGCTCTTTCTTCTCTGGCTCGGACAAAATTTCGTACGCCTGACGGATCTTCTCAAACAGGGCGGGATCCCCTCCCTTGTCTGGGTGGTGTGTCACGGACTTCTTGCGGTATGAAATGCAAATATGTCTGGGTCTGCAAACCTGTAATGCTGAATGGTCATGAGTGAGTGCGCCTCTAAGTGCAGTGTTACATGACAAATTTTTCAAACGCTTTCTCATGCTTAATGCGCATGGCAAACTGCGCTCTTTCATGACGACATCGTGGCGCTTTTGTTGCTTTTATGCAATACAAATTTTTCGGGAGTCCTGGACACGCAATACAAGTTCAACCTTTTCAGACCCAGACACTTTTGCATTTGATATGCGATAGGATTTCTTGATTTCAGACGGCGATGACTCCTCCGTCACGTCGAGCACCGCGAAGGCATCCTCTGCTAAAACTGTAGTAGGTTGAAGAGACGGAATTTGAATTATTAATTCATTTCATACGTTGCGCAAAAATTTACTGCAGATGCGGCGTTGTAAGAACGAGTTCCGGCACGGCATCCTTGATCATAGGTGTGAAAAAACAAGATTCAAAGTGAGGCATATGTTGGGTTTCTATAACCAAAAACTCGAGCGTTGCTCTTCTCGCGAATCACTTTTCAACCAATCGTTGGTCCAACGATCGTGGTTGAGCACATAACAGAAAATATAGCAAAAATTCTATGACTCTACAACAATCTACGTGATGTACATACACCTTTACCTCATCATTCCTTTACAACATCATTTCGACGGTAGAAAAATCAATCAATATTACGTGAGTCCTCTTCGCCACTTGCTGCGATTTTGACGAAAGTGATCACACTCGGCTTGCCGGTTCCCCGGGCTGCTTTTGCGGTCTCTAATCTCGTTGCCTTCAGCTCCTCCTCGTTGTGCGCGTCCAGCCGTGCTTTCGCCTCAGCACTCTTGCTTTCGTACGCCTGGGAACCTGTAGTTAGAAAGATAGAAGGTGTTGTAGCTATCATCTTCTTCTTTACCTTTTCATCTGGAGGCCTGGTACTATCTAAAACTTGGTGTGCTGCTGGTGCTGCTGTTGCAGTTGCTCATGCTGAAGATTCGCTTTATTTCATGTCGCTTTTTGAAATCGAAATTCCATAAATATTCTTCGAAAAAATGAAACAAAAACCCCACTAGAGAAGAACCAACGCCATCAATACATCTGTTTTTTCTAAAAATAAGTACCTCGGACAACTAATTTCAGCACCGACTCCGGCGTCTTCTGCGTGTCGGGCGTGTTCAGGTAGACGTGCGTCTTCGTGGCGCTCCACTTACAGATCCCCTCCTGGCGAGCGCAGGACTTTACCGTCCCCCCGAGCTCCCCGTCGCGGTTGAAAATGTAGGAGCCTGCCTTACCCGCCTATGAGGATGCGCAAGAACGAGACCCCGTGTCATAATAATTGCCCCGACCCGCCCCATAATTTGCGTTCTTGCATGATCTACAGCAACCGAAGCATTCATCAGCAGCTGGAACCACGTGCTGGGAGCAGCTTTTTGTGCAAGACAAACCATTTAGATCTTCGAGGTCATCTACCTCTGTACTTACTACTTAGCGCCGTCCGGTGCTGTGCGCTACGCGGTTTCAGATCCTCACCAAAGAGCTTGTCATGCGGGAATAGTCAAACTTGAAATTGAATTCAAGGATTAGAATAGGATCGTGTTCTCCTGCATGAAATCAAATGTCGCGGCAATAGACGAGGAGGAGTTCTTCTTGTGCACGCGGATACCGCCCACTCCGTGTTCACAAGCCACTCGAACGACGGATCCACCTTCTGCGTCACGCCTGCCGGCCACGGGAGTTCCCGGGGACCCTGCGCTTGCACTGTTTTATTTGTAGTCATGTAATATTTGCAGATGATACAGACAGTAATGAAAATGAACGGGTGTTGAACAAGAAAACAAACAACAACCATGCAAGATGATCTTCGTGCTGCACAGAGGATCGCTTCCATTTCGATTTCCTATTTCTTTCATAATAAATTGAACCCTTTCAAAAAAAACTCACTTCCTCCGCCCATCATGGCGCCCTCCGAAAACTATGCTCCCACCCACCCCGCGAGAGGTGTCGTCGCTGGGTAATCGTATACCCCCCAGAAGCGCCAGGCCCCAAAGACACCGCAACCCCGGCCCTTTCCGGTATAAACCGGCGGGCGCCCTCCGCGCCCGGCAAGTACTTTGCGCCAGGGCCTTGCCGCTGGGCTACCGAGCCGGCCCCCCCCTCGCGCGGAGGGCCGACTCCGCCCGGCAAGCTTTATGGCCAAAATCCCACCCGGTCGGCCCTGCGCCTCCTCAACCGAACCCCCTTACTTTCTGTGGAGGGCCCGATAAAACCACGGCAGCGCGGATGCGCGCCAAGCTTCTGCGCCTGCCGCTGCTTGCCGATGCCCTCCGCTAGCCTGTTCCCCTCCCGAAACCCACCGGCCGGGGACCAGGAGAAGGCCGACCGGCCCCAGCCCTCCCTTCGCGGCCAGTCGCAATTCCGCTTGATGGGCATCCCTACTCGCAGATCCGGCCAAGAGGCCGCGCGCCCGGGTTTTCCATCTTGCCAACAACGCGCCACGGGCAGACGGGCTACCTCGACGTCCGGCGCCGGCCGGAGGTGGACCGACAAAAACCGAAAGGGGCGAACAAGAGCCTGCCTGGCTTCCGCGCTTCCGCTTTCCAAGCCCCGGCCGGCCCTGCTAGGGCGGCGGGCGGGGGCGGGCACACACCGGCGGCCACACAACGCAGACACCCGCGCAGCCCGGATACACTGCTCGCGCGCCGGGCCAATGCCCAGGGGGCGCAACGCCGGCCGGCTGCGCCCCGGCGCTGTTTCTTTTGCTTGGCGCGCATGTGTCTTCAAAAAAAAACTCACTTCCTCCGCCCATCATGGCGCCCAAAATGTCGCCAAGCTCCAAGAACCAAAATGGCGCCCAAAATGGCGCTAACGCGACGGACTAGAACAGCCAAGCACCAAGCTGGCCTCCCACTGTGGCACTCAAATCCCATGCGATCCAAGAGTAGCAGATTAAACAGACTAACGTCAGGAAAGCACAAAAAGCCTTCTCGACCA
Source organism: Amoebophrya sp. A120 (assembly GCA_905178155.1). NCBI lineage: Eukaryota > Dinophyceae > Syndiniales > Amoebophryaceae > Amoebophrya > Amoebophrya sp. A120. Next base: position 1,590,981 of record CAJINV010000004.1, on the reverse strand, counting down.
CCCCCGGTAGCTATCCTAGCCTAGCCGACCCGACAAGACAAGCGGGTCATCCCAAACGAGGCTTCCGCTAAAAAACCAGCACAGCGAGGTATCCGGCCCCGACAGGGCTTCCCAAACGAGGCTTCGGAGCCTCCTGCCCTTACTCGGAGTAGTAGCTAGTAAGCTGAAAAACCCGCAACATATCGAAGGGCGAGCAAAACCCGCCTTGCACCCTGAGCAGCACCATAATGCTCCCCAGCACTGCCGCATATTCCCTAGAAACGCGAACAAAAACAAACTCCAGCCAGCCCATCTAGGACCCCGAGCTTGAGGGCCAGAGCTCGGAATGAAACATCCTGCCCTAACGAGGAGCGAAAACAAAGAACAGCCCATATCCCCACGGGCTCGAAAAACAGAAATATCCATGAGTAGGCATCTTGGTACATCGACCTCCTGATCCACTTACTAGTTGTAAAAACCGCAAAACCATCCTGAAACCCATCCTCCCCGCTGGGAAGCGCCCTCAGTGGCGGAATGGCACTGCGGTGCACTCTGAGCACATGAGCTACCATCCATTAAAGCGAAAACTTCCTAAATAACCCTTCCCCGCTGGGAAACGCCCTCAGTGGCGGAATGGCACTGCGGTGCACTCTGAGCACATGAGCTACCATTCATTAGAACGCGACCTTCCTAAATCACCCTTCCCCGCTGGGAAACGCCCTCAATGGCGGAATGGCGCTGCGGTGCACTCTGAGCACATGAGCTACCATTCATTAGAACGCGAGAACGATGTGAATCCATCACAAAGCAACCTATCCAGCGAAATCTGCGGACTACGTCCGCGTTGGCTCCTTCCCCGACCCCACTCAGAGGGGTGGAAGACCAACAACTCCAGGCATTAGCTTCTAGGGATCTGCCAGCCCATATACAAAAACGGACGGGGGGAAACTCCCTCCAGTCACTCCACGAAAAGGCTCTACCAGGGTAGATGTGTCTTCAAAAAAAAACTCACTTCCTCCGCCCATCATGGCGCCCAAAATGTCGCCGAGGCCCCCATATCAAATGTAAAAATGTCTGGGTCTGGAAGAATGGAAGGCTTGTCATGCTTGTCTGGCATGATCCATGATGCTTGTAATGCATGACCCAGCAGCACAGATTTATGGGAAGCTTCCTGATGCCATTTCCGCATGACAAATGCCCTCCTCGCGTAGCACAAATGTGGCTCCTCTTGCTGGTCATGCAATACAGATTTTTTTAGAGTCTAAAGTTAGCATCACAAGTTCCAACTTTCCAGACCCAGACATTTTTACATTTGATACCCCACCGCCTCCCCCCATCTGGAAGGTAAACGTTTGCGCCGACACTTGTTCTGGACCGTAATTGCATCCGATCAGCAAATATCAAATGCAAAAATGTCTGGGTCTGGAAGTGAAGAGTCATGCTGCTTTTGCATGACACAGAAGGTCTGGCATGGAAGCTCTAGCATCACAGGTTTCGAGAAGCTTCCGCAATGCCGAATCTGCATCACAGATGCCTGATTTTGGTGACAGAAAGTAGGCAGCTTTTGCTGCCTATGCATGAGAGATTCTTATGCGTTGTGAAATGCGCATCACAAGTTTGCATTCTTCCAGACCCAGACATATTTGCAATGCATAGCAAACCGGCAGCCGAGGACAGAGCTCTCATGGTATCCTGAGTAAAAACGTACCCACACCATAGTTGTCATGCAAATCTGCATGCTTAAAATGTTTCTCATGCGGAGCCCGATGAGAAGCATTTTCTAATGGTGTTTTGAAATTTGTCATGCTCCAATCAGCATGAGAGACTAGATCTGTAATGCTGCTGAAATAGCTCAAACAGTACTACACTACGCGTCCAAATTTGTCATGCGAAACAGCCAAAGCTCGTGGATTTGTCTAGCCGATTCCCCATCTTGACTATGGGGTGGGTACGTTTTTACATAAGATACATGGTTGTGGTTGTCCTTCCTCCTCGTCCTCCTCGCAAAGTAGCACTAGAACATGCCCCCGGTGCTTGTTGTTGACGCTGTTTTCTTCTCAAAGATGAGTTGTTGTCGGTCGATCCCTGGTGTCGCTGCGAGCAAGTGACTGCAGGTCGCGGTGCCGTCCTTTGCTCCGACGCCGCCGACATCATCGCTATTATATTGCCCTGATCGTCTGGAATGAAATATTTGATTATTGAAATCTATCTTCGCTGCTACTGGGAGGTTACAACTATCTTCTTGTGAAGTAGGCAAGTTGCAGCCTACTAAAAATTTACACCTACTTAAGTATGTACCTACAAGATAGAGAATGAGAATCAAGACCTTCAACTCCAACCGTCGTTCGTGACGCGGAGCCTTTTGGAGATTCTTGCCACCTCAATGCTTTATGACCAGGAGGTGTGGACGAAAGCGAAACAAATGTCGTGATCGACGCGTCGCCGTCATAAAAAAAAACTCAACAGAAAAAGTAATTAAGAATCTTCAAAAACAAATAGAAAAGAAACTTTTTGTTTTTCTAGACCACCAGGGTTGTAAAAGTGGGTGTTTTGTGCTTGTCGCGGATGATCTACTTGGTCGCAAACATAACTACGGTAGGCACTTGTCAGCAACTCTGCCGACGTAGTATTTTCATCAAAGTAGCACAACAAGTTGTGCCAGGGGTTGGATTGACAGATTTGCCGACGACTACGGGATCCGGCCACCTGTGTCCAGATCTCTACTCAAGCGTTGTAGCGTTCTAGAACCGCTTTTAGTGACGAAGTTTATTTTTATTCTATTTCATGTACTATACGTGAAAATTGCCTAGTTATTTATTGTGAAAAGAAATAAAAAATGTAGAAAACGCCGGCGCTTCGCTGCTGCAGGGTGAAAGATTACAAACATATTGACTTCTGCATCCAAGAAGAACTATACAGATCGCCTTCTGCATCAACACAACTTGTGTAAAGTACTATCACTATTCCACTACAATCCAGACACCATCGGTAGTTCTCGACCTTCTTCGAAGAGCTACTTCTCTTGAGGATATTACAGTTGTAGAAACCAACATCGCCATCGGTGTATTGATCTTCTACTTCTTCTAACGGATCCGAGGAAATGTCAGGTAACAGAGTCGTGCTTGTCCACGGATCTATTTGGATCTTCGTTCCAGCGCTGGTTGCTACTGCATCTTTGCAGTTATCAGCTCTTGCATTGGGATCCTTTCGGGCGGTGAGCGTGAGTGCGCGAAAAACATCCTATGAGAAGTGTTTTACCACCAATGGGTTGTTCTTCCACTTTGATGCGCGCAGCTAGTTTTGTGCATTGAAGCTCGTAGACATTACCATAAAAAATCTTCCCGCCTTCATTATCATCCCTGTTCTTCGAACAATGCCGAGCTTTTATTCCAAGGGCTTGCGGCATCACGTCCAGGTCGCGGTATGATATACTCGCAAAGACGAGAAGTCAACTTTTATTTGCATCCCCCTCGTTCACTCATTTCGCATCTTTTTTAATAGTGGTTTTTCCGCCGTTAGTTGCCGCGGTGGTGCGAGTTCTAGGTAGATGGTGTCATCGCTTCGCGGCCTCCGCCTGCTTGTACCTACTAGTACCTTCCGAAAAATTCGTGATTGGTATCCTTGCAAAACCGCATCGTCATTGGTATCCTTGCATGCGCTTTCCGAATAGCTGCTCCAGATTCGTGTTCCGTATTGAAGTAGGGCGGTTATAATTCCCCCCCGCGGAGGCAGGTCCTCCGCCCCCACTGCCTCCATTGCCGTTCTGCCGAATAAAGTCCCGATCGCCGGCGCGCGACGGCGGTGCTGGGTCGCCCCGACGGTATCCTGAGTAAAAAAAACGTCCCCAACCGATATTAGCCAAGATGAGAATACTGCAAGACACGTCGTGGGCTCTTATTGGGACTCACGCACGACATCATCTTGAAGTTTGGCTAGAGAACAAACATCCCAAGGATACAAGATGCAAATTGGCGTCACAACTCTGGCGGGTTGGGGACGTTTTTACTGAGGATAGTCTGATGGAGATGTTCAGCTTCGCGCCCGACCGGTCTTCCCGGGTGAGAAATTCCTATTTGAAACATTCAAACAGTTTTACAGTAGTTTCGTTTTGAAGTTGAATCGCGACAAAGTAGGTGATGAATTATTTTCATTTTATAGCATCGCGAATCTTCCTGTCGTGCAGCTTCCTCGAGGTAGCGCTGAGGAAGACCGGACAGCATTCAAAATAATGTCAGGCGTCGATCAACTCAAACAGCATTTAAAATAATTGAGTTTAATGTACTTAAGTAGACTACAATAAAGAACCTTGATCCCGTTCACGTTCCAAAAGGGGTGCAGATATATCCTGTGCAAAAGTATCTTACTCGTAGTAATCGCATTTCTGCATCACAAAGCTACTTGTTAAGGCAAATCCGCATATACAAATTTTTTGACTTGTAATGCTGAGCCAATTATTTGTATTGATGCGATTTAAACTTCTAGTACGATACTTTTGCAATGCATAAGATACTCCTCCAAGCAGTAGATTTTCCACATCCCAACGCTCTCCGCGACCTGAACCCATCGGAATCGGAGCGTCGCGACCTGCACAAAGCAGAGGACATCCGCCTCACCCGAACCGCCGCCGCCCCCGCGGGCACCATCTGCTCCGTGACGCTTCCAGGGCGGGACAACACTAGAAGTGCTCGAAGATGAACTTGTTTTCACGAAGGACGCAAGCCACTTCACGGTGGCCTGTTTTTTCTCGAAGTCGAAAACCATGTCCTCTTCCTCGTGCTGTTTCCTACGCAAAAACGTCCCCATCCCATAGCTGTAATGCAACTCTGCATGCTGATAAGGCTTCTCATGCGGAGCCCTATGAGAAGCTTTCTCTAGTGGTGTTTTGAGATTTCTATATACTCATCTCAGCAGGATAAACTGGATCCGTAATGCTGCTGCACTAGCTAAACGCGACTACAGCACGAGCCCAAATTTGTCATGCGCAACAGCCAAAGCTTGTTGCTTCGTCTTGCAGAGTTCCCAACTTGACTATGGAGTGCGGACGTTTTTCCTGAGAATATGCTGGAACTCGATGTCGCTCTCGTTCTGGCAGATCTGCTTCTTCCAGTAGTGCCGAATCTTATGGCGGTCTCAACCGTTACATACCCAACTGTTACATGAATTTGTCATGCAGAATGACCATGAGCCGCCAGTCGATCGAGCTGCTTCGCATGACAAATAATCGAAGGGCTAAACAGCATCTAACTCTGCGCCAAATTTGTGACGCACGACTCGCAAGCTTGCCGCTATCCCTATTGCTGCTTTTGCATCACAAATTCGTGTAACACTTGAGAGTGTAACAGTTGAGAACGCCATAAATCTCCTCCGCTCCGTGCATGCACCGACCGGGTTTCTCCTTGTACATCCCGTTTGCCGTGAAAAGCTGCACCATATTGAGAGGAAAAATCCCCCCTCCCCATATCGAAAATGAAATTTGTGTTGCTGTATTTGAGTACACAAATCACATTTGTCTTGCAGTAAAGGACTGCACGCAGCTCGTAAGCCTAAGGGCGGGCCTCTTGGTGTAGGGGCCTGGCATGGCAGACGTCTGCCCTGTAGGCCTTGCAGCATTACAAATCGTCTGCATATCGTGGCGGAGTCTCTGAGATTGCCCTCTTGCAAGACAGACAGGATTTGTGGTCACAAATCTGCATCACAAATTTTCAGAAGCATACCTTTTCGATATGGGGAGGGGGGATATTTCCTCACAATACACCAGCTGGTCGCTGTCTTGCTCGACCCACGCCTTCCCGTAGGCGGTCACAACCGCCTTCACGTAGTCCCGCGAGAAGGGTTTTTGCAGCAGTCGGGTGAAGTTCAGATTCTTGTTTTTTTCTACAACTTCCGCATCTTCAATATCGACGGCTGAAACGTTTTGACCACTTGAAAAAGGCGAAGATGTCGGTGGCTTCTTCGAGGCGCGGTTGTCTTCGATCAGCAGCTTGTGATTGGGGTTTATTTTTGTCCTACCACTACTTCGGTAGAAATGGTTGTCTTTCTCTAGTAGTACTTCGCTGTGCTCCTGCATTATATCATCTCTACTTCTATCTGCGTCGCTTGTCTTTTGCACCTTTTGGATGATCAACGGAAGAGATGCTGTTGCGTCCTCGACGAGTGTTGGAGGTGTTGCAAAAACGGGGATAGTAGTAGTGGTACTAGTAGCCCACGACAATTGCGCAGGGCAAGTGGAGGAGGAGGACATCACGACCGCGGGATCATTTCTAGGCACAGCCGCAGGCTGGACTCGCTGCTGCTCCTGTTTTTCATTCTCAAGATGAACATCCGGATCGTCTTTACATGAAAGGAACAGGACTGGCGGCCCGTCTTCTGGCGTGGTTTTTGACGCAGCACCGAGAGTGGTACGAGCTGGATCTGCAGCTGTGTCATCCTTGAATTTGACCTCGTCCTCATTTATCACTCCCGTTTCTTGCTCTTGTTGCCTCCGACTGCGTGTTGATGTCTTCCAAATCCGTTTCTCGTCCCCCCCGGCAACGTCGCGCTCTTCGTCTTTCTCTGCACCTCCGCGTCCTCTCAGCATCATGCAGGCGGCCGTCGCGTCGCGAAGTGTGGTGCGCGTTGGTATTGGTATTGCAGCGGTCTCTTGTGAATAAACAAGCGCAGGCTGTTGATGGAAACAATTACGCTGCAACGCCCCCTCTTCCTCTGGTTGGTGCGTCACGCGGCTGACGACACACAACAAATGAGAAACTCGACGATGACCTCTTCATATCGTCGTCCAACAGAAAAATTAAAATTCCAAAGAACTGGTTTATACTTTCGATCTCGTTGAACTGAATTTCTATTGGTAAAAATGCTGAACGCTCTCGGGCTTTTCTTCCCCAAAACCAGTGGCGGAAGAAGAAGAAAAGAGAAAACACCGACTGCGATCCAACCTTGAGGACGCAATCAAAATCATGATCATCTCATCTTTTGCTGGAAATAATAGCGACCTCAAAGTGGACCGAAGCGGAGACTTCTGCGAAGGAACTTCAATGCGCCTGAGGTGAGGGGTTTTAGAAAAAGAACCCAGTCAGAACCAGTGACGCGTCACAGTTAGCACCTCTTTTTTGGATCGGTGGATCGGTAATATTGCGTGGTGTTCTTGATCTATCATGCCGCACAGATCATCGCCACGCATCTTCTCGCTCCGACGCGGTAAAGAAACAACCAACGGACCACCCCGATCTGCCTACCGATCAAGGATCGATGAATCACGTGGCGCCTCTTCAAAAGAATCAGTGCAAGAGTTGTACATGCAACACCAGCAGGGGGACAAAAATACTAAAAGCGTCATCAGCCACGACGAATGTAATGAAACAAATAAAATCTACCACAAAACAACCCTCGACACAGGAACACAACTACAGGCGCACACATGTCGTTGTTCGTTCACCATCATGAGCAGCCTGACCTTGACGTAGACCGCAGCAGGCCCTTGAAATTGAGATGTGATGTCATGCAGCGTCAGAAATTGAATCTTCAGAGCTTCCTCAAGGTAAAAAGAGAGTTCCTTTTAGTAGAAGTTGTTTCCTTTTTCCCTCCAATATCAAGGCACGTGAGAACGAGAGCACCGAAGCTCACGATTCTTTAGACACTCTCCCCGAGTTGCAGGCCTCCCCCGAAACCAGCAGCCCCACCAGACGAGGACCGGACCTGTTCCCATCCACCGTCCAAGCTCCGTTCAAAGATGGCAAACTGACCGCGATCACCGAAACTGATATGAAAGTGGACAACCCCAACTATTGAGTCTTGACTTAGCTGACGTTTTAGTTTGCATGACAAGTTCCGGCAAAAACCTCAAACAGAAGTGGCGACGCCACAAGTTTTTTATTCCGGACGTCATAGGTTGGATGTCATGCAGAAGATATATTCCTGAACTTGAAAGCGAGAATGAGATAGTTGTCCAGCCGCATAACTGACGCGCAGGTCGCCGAAAACCCCGAACTCCAGACTCCAGATAGGAAGATGAGCCCGCGCCTGCGATCCTGAGTAAAAACTTACGCACCCTAGCTTTGTCATGTACTTCGGAATTTTTCTCGACGTCACTCCTGAGGAGCATTTCAACACTGCTGCGAAATTTACATCAGACAGCCCTTAGAAAGTTGTCATGCGTGACAACCAAGACCTCTCATGTCTACGTCCTTACTCAGGATAGCGTCTGGTCCTCTGGTGCAAAACCCTTTTGCTCCTGCTCCATCTTCGTTGTTTTTCCGTGTAGTAGTTCCTGATCCAATAAAGCGCCCTCGTCAGGACGAGCCGTGTCTTGGACAAAATGCCACCCCTTCTCTGCGTTGAAGGCCAGAAATCGGAGTTTTCCGCCGTACCCTCCGACGGCCACACATATGAAATGTAAAAATGTCTGGGTCTGGAAGATTGCGAGATTTGTCATGCATATTTCGGATCACGCAAATGGCGTATGATGCAGGCAAAAGCATCACAGGTTTTGAGCACGCCTCATGATGCCTGTCCCGCATGAGAAACTTCCTACTTGTGTGCCAAGAAATGGACAGCTTTTGGCGCTCATGCAACACAAATTTTTGTGTCCTCCAGAGTTTGCATCACAAGTTCTAACCATGCCAGACCCAGACATTTTTACATTTGATAACACAGTCATCCGCCCCAAACCGGTGCCACGCCACAGCGAGCAGCGTGCGATGGTGCCGACTTTGCTGGGAGTTGCTGCCTACAACTTGGGAGGGGGAGGTTTTTGCAGCTGTGCTCATGGGATCGTTCTCGTTGTCATCCACAAGTTCCTGCACATACGCCAGCTGGTGTTGCGGCTCAAACTTTATTCCTTGTATGCATTGCAAACTGACATGACATGATTCTTGGGACGTTCTGAAGATCAAAGTTGTCCTGCGAAAAAGAAAAAGACCACACGCAGTCGCATGGCATTGGCGATGGCGCCAGGTCATCATTACATCAACAAGTCTTGCAGTCTTTTTTCAGAACACTTCTACCCAGACCGATGTCTATATTGGATACCTTGTTGCAGACCGGAAACGGACGGAGCACCCGCAAAGCCGCCCGGTGCTGCTACCACGCCGGTTGGCCTGGAAGAAGAAAAGGTTTTTTTTCAATCAGCACGAGAAATGCGGTAGTACTATGTGGGTATGTTGACCGAGGCGTTTTTCTTCGCAGATGTGAGTACTATACTATCTGAATGTTCCTGATGGCAAAGGAAAAAATGCGAAGTTGTCTTACCTCCATATTCTGACCTTCCCGTCAAACCCCACGGTCGCTAGCCTCTCCAGCGGGCCAAAAAATTGCGCCATCTGTAGTTCGGCTACCAAGTGCAAATACGACTGTGTCTGGAACAAGATTTTTGCGAGATTTGTAATGCTGGACTCGCATAGTACTCCCAAACTCTGTATATGTGTGTTGCGGAATAGCAGTGATGTTTCTGTGTCATGATGAAAAAGCGCAGTTGCTCATGAGTGTTACGCACCACAAGACCGCTCAAAAATCTGTCATGCTTGGCTGCGTACTCTAGTCATTGTGTCATTCATGTATTACTTAGCATGACAAGTGTCCAGACATGTTTGCACTTAGCATGGGACCCAGACATGTTTGCACTTGATATCGGTGGTGGCGCTTGTGGTCGTCGTCCCACTTTCCTCGGGGCAAAACGCGATCCCGGAGACGGGTTGCACGTGCGCGTCGAACACCGCGAGGCGACACGCTTATGCATTGCAAATATGTCTGGGTCTGGAAAGACGCAAACTTGTCATGCAGTTGGTACATGACGCATGAGGTCTAGAATGCAGAACCTACCACCTCGCATGACAGATCCTATGAGACCTCTGGCTCTGTCATGCCTATTCTGCATGAGAAACCCCATGTCAACTTGGTCAAAAGTGGCCAGCTTTTGGTAATCCTGCAACACAGATTTTTCGCATGATCCAGATCTGGCATGACCAGTTGCCATGTTCCAGACCCAGACATATTTCTTGCATTTGATAACCCTCGGGCGATGTCGATAACCGACACCCGGCCCCAGCTGTCTCCCACAGCTACCGATTCGGAACCGGCCGCAAGCGAGGTGCAGTACAGCGAGCGAAATCGTTGGTGCAACTTGTTAGTACCACCTGCGGAAAATCTTGATGCACCACCCGCTCCCAGGGTAGTTCCGGCCACAGGATCCTGGCGACCAGGAGCGGACTCCTGCTGTGCCAGTCTCACACTCCACACGGGTCGCAGCGAAATTGTGGACGCGCAGCGGGGAGGGTAGTTCCGGTGCACAGCACTGCTAGTTCTGGTGGAAGAAAGCTCTTCGACTCCCATGCCGCGCCGCCCGATCTCCCGGCGACCGCCCGCATCATATCGCCGTAGCCTGTCCAGTACCTTTCCCAGCGACCACGCCTTTACCGCACCGCCGCCCGTCGTAACGAGCAGCGGCGCGCTGCTCTGATGTTCTTGACCAAAAAAGTCCGCCGATGCAGTTGTTCCTAACGAAGTTGCTCCCGTAGCCGCTACGGCGTCGTGCCAGCAGCACCGAACCGGATTGTCCCATGCGTTGCCCGTATGGAGGGAGTGCATAATCCATTTTACCGTTCGAGCACAAGATAAAGATTCGAACCGAAACTTGTAAATTAATGGCAAAACTACTAACCAACTTTTCGATTCATTCTTTCGTTCGTTTCACTTCTGCCTGCATGACGAGAGGCGATCGTCTTCTTCTGGAATCAATATCAAACAGCACCAGCCTCGCAGTTGTGTGTGGATTTATAACTTAAAATCGTGCAGGTGGAGAAGCATTTCGCTTGCCCGAAATGGTGTGGTGCTTTATTTCTTTTCGCAGATCATAGAAATTATATCGTAATTTATGTTATGAGGAAGAGAGAAAAAGCCGCCCGAGGTCTTGTGCACTTCTCTCCCATAATCTTCGTGTGCCTTCCATTGCACCCCTATTCCCGCTGCGGAAGAATCCCTTCCAGCGTGGTTCCGCGGCGCCAGAGTGACCGCCACTTTTCCCTCGGCATACGCGGTCGCGAGGAGGTTGCTTTCGGCAGGATGCAGGGCCAGATCCGTCACGACGCTGCCCCGCTCGGCGGAGAGCAACAAAGACGGGGGAGCAACAACGCAATCAGAAGGCATGGCGTGGTGATGTTGTTTCTTTTTCTTCGACGATTGAATTCAAAAAGAATATGGGTATGGCTACTTCTACATGTTGTGCTTATGCTGGTCAACAACTTTTTCTTAATTTACATAATATATTTTTCCGACGTGGACATTGCGGATTTTTTCTCGGCGCCACTGGTCCTATCCTTTCCGACCACGACATGGATGTTAACGGCGGCCTCGTGTTATTGCTCAAATTCTGCTCGCATCATCAATTTTTGAGATGAAGTGCATTTCTTATCATGCGGACCAAGAATTTTTTTTCTGACAGCTTCTGCCAACAAAGAGGGTCGTAAGAAGTTTTTCGTAGAACACACAGTGTGTTTCCTCCACACAAGCGAAAACACCAAACCTAGAAAACAACCGTGCCACCTGGTCTCTGGGATTTCCGCGAAAAATTGCGTTATTTCCGTCCGATACTCTTCTCTTGTTTCTGGTTGTTAATGTCGTGCGCTAGCTTCGGCCTACTTTGTTCTTCTAGTGCCTGTGGGATACACAGGAAAAGATTGACGTCCACCACAAAGTCACGTGGGCTACACGGGATTCTTTTGGTGATGGCCACCTTTCGGAACGGAAAACTTGTCGGGAAAAGATGAATTGTTAGTAGTGTAGGTTACAACAAATAAGAATTTTTGGAACCAAAATACGACTCCGTCATGATATATCACGGCACCACATCAGAAAGAAAGTTAGTTGTCGCACCGTGTCCCTTGCGTGCAAGTATTTTTAAGTTTTGGTAGTATTTCCTGCAATAACGTGACCACGATGGGTGAATTTCAAACCACACCGGAATCGTAAATGTTTATGTGTATGCAAAAGAAAATGCCTTGCGGTTGCACTCCAGGTTGGGCGTGCTCAAAAATTATTGCTGAAGAAAGGATCTTCTTCTTGTTTCCAGGCTTGCACTCTCACCCAAGCATCTTGGTTTTACTTTTAATTGCACCAGCTGCCCTGTACTTGCTCTTGCAGCTGCGTAGTTACAACTATGTATAACTTTCCCTTCATTACAGCTGCGCCCTTATGCGGAAGGCCTCGGAGCGCTTCACCTGGCGCCAGCAATCGACGCGGGCTCCCTCGATGCCCTTCAGCAGGGCGACCATATCGAGGTCCATTTTCTCCGCAAAGTGGTAGGCGTTGCGCCGCTTAAAATCGCAGACGTGCAACAAATCGTTGCCCCCGAAGTGGAGCAAGAGTCTTGTCATCAGTTCGTCGCGGTTCTTCAGGGCGTACAGCAGGCACAGTATCGCAGAGAAAAAAGCTAGCACATTTGTATATGCAAAAACAATCTGTCTTGCATAAAACCCGACTCAAGCACCCTAGTACATCGATGCCTGTGCATTTGTTTTCACATGTGATACGCTAGCTTTTTTCTGTGTGATACACATCCGAGTGCACTTCCCACCCCACTTGCTCCAGATGATCGGCTTCCCCCCCACGCGCTCGCTGCTATCCAAGAAAAAAAATGTGTCACAACTTGTCATACCAAGCCACACCAATGATAGCGCTACCCTAACCGTTCGCGCATAGCACTTTTCATATAGAGAACGATTAATATTGGTCGCTGTCGCAGAATGATTCATATTACTAGTACCGATGCATGTTGAAGACAAGACGAGTCTTCATCTCATCACGTCGTGAAGACGCTGTAAGAACAACGAGTCCACGCCACCAAGAGGAGCGACACACTAAGTACAAGTTGGATATTTTTTTCCAGCATAGCAGCAGTCCAGCACCCAGAGCAGGTCGCCGTCAATGACCCGGTTGACAAATTCCGTCTCAATCTCTCCGGCCCTGTACTCACTTAAACGCTTGAATTCCCAACCGGTGGCCGGCCGTTCCTCCGCGGCGCCGTGCTCATACTGTGACTCGTATCAATTGCAAATATGTCTGGTGCTCTGAAAGAACATTAAAATGGTTTATCGTCATGCAGCTTGCTTGTGCATGATCTAGGAGGTCTGCAGGAATGCAATAGGTACTTACTTAGCTTGTTTGTCGCTCATGCAATACAGATTTCTCTGTCGTCATCGTCCTGAGGGACGAGCTGGCATCTTCAGAATAACCTCGCAGTTTTCCAGGCCCAGACTAGTACATACTTTCAATCCCTAACTCGTCATCGTGATCGATTCCCGCGTGCATGCTGGCTAGCAGCGCCGCCCGGTGCTCGAGCGCCCGTTCAATCTGCTGCACTGGTAGACCTGTCATCGAAATGCGAGGCTTATTGCTCTCATCTTCATTCGGATTCGTTCCTCCCACATCAGAACTGTTCTCCACCACCTCGTTACTCGTTTTTTCGCTTTCACTGGTAGTCGTTTTGTTCTCCACACCAGTCTGCTGCCCAGCAGGAGGACCTGTTCCGCGTTGTACTATAGAAGTACCAGTACTGGTGCCCGGCGTGGCCCTACTGTTCGGCCCCTTGTTCGTCATCTGCTGTAGTTGCGAAGACGTCACTGTGGGAGCAGCTGCACTGGTGTTCTTCCGCATTGATGTGGAAGTTCTACCTGAATAAACAGCACCGCCGCGCTCATTGCCACTGCTCGACGCGGCGGATGAGCTGGCGCCCTTGTCGGTGGACAGCACGGATTGGGTGGAGACGGATTCGGCATCGGAGCCGTTCGTGTGCTTGTTCGTCCCAAGCTTTCTCGACTCCTCTTTGTCGGCCAGTCGCTCCGCCAGCCGCTCTATCAAATGCAAATATGTCTGGGTCTGGCAGATCGCCGTGTTTGTCATGCATATTTTGCGTGACCCATGAGGTCTGTAATGCAGGCCCTGGCATCACAGATTTCTAGAGGGCTTCCTGATGCCTATTCCGCAGGAGAAATGCCGTCCCTGCGTAGCACAAACTGGACGCCTCTCGCTGGTCATGCAATACAGATTTTTTTGGAATCCAAAAACAGCATCACAAGTTGCAACCTTCCAGACCCAGACATTTTTGCTTTTGATACGCTCGGCGTCGGCAAGCGTCGCCACGGCGTACGAACTCAGGAAGGTGGTGGACGCCATTTTTTGATGCTGCTTGTTCTATAGGTGAGAGAAGATGAGTACGCGCAGGGTTGCTGCTGCACTCGTAGAAGGAGGAGCTATAGGTGGTGAATGAAACAGACGTGTAGGTCGTGGGTTGACTGTTGTTGAGGGAAAATAAAGTTTACGGTTAAGCGTAGTTAGTGGGATCGAATCTGATGTGAAGTAAGTAGGCTGCTTTGTCAACCAGAAGAACGATGATGAACGACCAATAGGGGTGACGAGGGGGAACAAGAACGAAAACGAACGACAACAGATGGACGACGACGGAACGCATTTCGACGGAACTAGTAAAACAGAAAGCGAGGGTGAACGACACGAGCAAAGATGAGCCTTATGATTTTGAAGTAGATTCGCGAGACTTTTTGAAGCAAGGCAGGATAGCGCTCATAGCGCGAATCCGTCAATCAGCCATGTGCGTTCTTCTAAAAAACGCGTTCTTTTAAAAAACGCACGCGGAGGTCAATCAGCCACGCGTGCTCTTTTTAATTCAGAGCGTACTCAGTGGCATAGTTCTCGCCCTGAGATTTGTCGAGAAGCTCGGGGCTGTGCGCACATTGTTATTAGTTTTCTCTTCTGTGTCCGAGGGCAGACTCCCGCTATGTATCTGACTAAGCAAGAGTGTTTCAAAAGATTCCCAAGCAAAGTGCTCTAACCAAGCAAGAGTGTTCCAAAAAAAAAATCAATCATTCTACTATGCACGGCCTTATACTATAACACGAAAGAAAACTTGCGAAATCTCTCATGCTAACAACGCGAATCCGTGTGAGAGCCCGACATAACAATCAAACGCTTCAGCTTATCCTAGTGCGCTAATTCTCGTGTTAAGATTTTCCGAGAACCTCGTAGCTGTGCGTGCATTGTTCTCAATTTCTTTCCTGTGTCCGGGGGCTGGCTCCCTTTATCTGACCAAAAACGTTCCACCAGATTCCCGCTGGAACCAGACACCCCCTCTACTTTCACCTCTTCCTTGCCCGAATTTCCGCAGAAGAACGTCTCAACGACCTGGAAAACTGTCTGCGGATCTTCTTGGAGCCAGACCCAATAAGCTGTTGTATATACATTCACCCTATCAGTGAAGCTTCTGACATACTTACTGCGAGGCTACTCACGAGCATAATCAGGGGCCAGATGTTCGTGGCTCGTGTTTTAGTGTTGTCATTCTTGGCGTAGGACGTCATCACCTTACTAGGTCCTTGCTCGCTCTCATCATCATCATCATCATCATCATCATCATCATCATCATCATCATCATCATGAATTGCTAATTTTATATATACCGCACTTTATTCCAGAAAGCGGTCACGAACCGGTCTTTGAGGACGCCAGTTGGGTAAGTCAAGTCGTCCGGATCCTGCAGATTGTCAGGATCCTGCAGAGCGCCTTCGATTTCTGTCCACGCTGCCTTGACGATTGCGATGTAATCTTTGCCATTGGCAATCGTAATCTCTCTCATTTCTTCCGGAGCGTTTGCAACCTGATTGAATGCTGTGTCCAACCTATTTAGTGCCTTTTCCAGCAACTTTTTGCTCTCCGGGGAAAAGCGATCGCTTGCCAATTCAGCCCCGATGATGTCATACATCTCAATCCACTCCAGCTCCTCTTGCGACGGCGGGTCAACTGTTTCAGAATCTTGTCCAGCAGCTTCTTCAAGAAACGCGTACTTGTCGCCATCGACGTCGGTTGCCATGCTGTGAGAAGCGCCCCCAAGGGTCTCCCGACTTCCACGGCGGTTGCCACTCTTGGATTTGCGCGCCTGCTGCACGACTCCCGCAACCCGTGATCCGCATGTAGCGACGCGCAGCGCGAGAAAGGCCTTCGCCAAGAGAGACAAGCGATACATTTTTGAATATGATTTAAGGATCCTGGTGCAGCAAGAGTCGCTTAGTCGTCGATGCGGTAGTCTTGTCTTAAGTGTAGTAATCAGGTTCAGGGCGGGGGCTTGATTTATAGCAATGTGTTTGTCGGTCCTCTTCGACTTCTTTGATTCAAAGTTTCAAGGGGCTAGTGTGCTCTTGATGGTTTTTAGCCGGTACTTTTTGCGTACGCAGGGTTACTGCTTCAGTAGATACTGTTGACACAGATGATAATGAATTCTTGTAAAGATACAGAAATAACTTCTGTTGAGCGGAGATAATTTCTAGGGTTATACATACTGATACTTTACCAGTACTGGATGAATCTACGCTGTGTGGTCAAGAACCAGGAGAACGAAGACGACCGACCAGATGAACGAACACGAAGACGACCGACAACCTATCTTCCTCGCATTAACATGGACGACGACCGAATGCATAATTTGTACTTACTTTTTAAAACAGATAGCAAGGGTCGTGTACGACAAAAGCAACGACGAGTCAGATTTTGAAGAAGACTCACGAAAATTTTATGTGAAGCAAGGCAGCATAGAAGTACGCCTAGAAGTACAACGAGAAGAAAAGGTGGACCTGGAGTATCCTATCCATCGGAACCAGCGGAGGGCGCCCCGCACTAAATTGTGCCCACACGAACGGCAAAGCTAGTTGTACACCTCCAGAGAGATGATTTACAGAAGGTTTTCCCAATTTTAGTGGCCTGCGCTGTCGTTTGAAACTCCAGAAAATTTCATTCTGCTTCCTTATATCGTTTTAGTCATTCGAAGAACGCTCTCTATTGAAGTGAACTGAACAATAATTTTGCTGCTGCTTCGACTTCGACACCTTCGGTCCTACAACTTCACTGGCGTCCCCGTCACTAATGCCATCACCTGCTGCCGAAGCACGTCAATCTGCGCCGATTGCGTAGTCACCTGCAGGGTCAGATCGGTGATGGCCTGCTGCATCTCCAAAATGTCAATGCCGTACTCCGCTTTCAGCTCGTTTAGCTTCCCCTGTTATGCATTGCAAATATGTCTGGGTCTGGAAGAGTGTAACTTGTCATGCCACATCTGGATCGTGGAAAAATTTGTGTTGCGGAATTACTAAAAGAGGTCCACTTTTGAACAAGTTTAGAGGCAGTTTCTCATGCAGGAACGGCATGATAGAGATCTCGCAGAACCTGTCATGCTAGGCCGTGCATGGCACACCGTGTGGGTCATGGAAAACCCACATGACAAACCTACCAGTCTTCCAGATCCAGACATTTTTGCATTTGATACCTGTCGCCGCTTCTGGTCCTCTAACTTCTGTACGGCCTCGCGCCGGCGCTGCTCGAACTCCTGGTGGTTGGGTTTCAGCGACCCGCTACCCCCGCTGTTCGCAGCTGCTTTTGGGTCCAACCCGGCCTGGGCTATCCATTGAAAAACATTATTGTGCGACTATTGTAGGTGGTCGTAAGTTCTCTGGACCTTGACCTAGCACCGGCATCACAATTTTATGTTTGTTCTACCTGGCCACAACAATAACTCGTCAATGTCGAGAGCGGCTAGACGTCTGCGTGAATAGAACCACGTGCGAACATGGCCTCTGCTGGCGTATGATATCCGGCCGAATCATGTCATGTCTGCAACAGTTACAGTACTCCTACTCTTGCATCACATTAGTTGCAGTTTTTCTCCTGGATAGTGGCCTCGATCAAATCATTGATTCCAGTGGTCATTACCGCGCACTTCTCCAGAATCTTAAACCTCGGGTACCGTGTATGCACTGCAAAAACATCGCACCCACTGCCCTTACACTCTGAATGGCAATTTCCATTTTTTTCGAGAAAAAGCAAACATGAGAAGGTTCTTATTTGTCTTACGACTTATTATGCAGCAGGTTGTACAGTACTTTGCCGAGTGTGGAGGAGGTGCTTAAGTTTATCTTCATTTGCACTTGGTAGCGGAGATCTTCTAGCAAACTCACAACTTCCGCCTCGTCCCGCGCACCGCCCTCGGTGGGGTAGAAGAGATCGAAATAGTGCTTCTTCTTCATCCGAATGGGACTGCCGTCCCGCCGCTTGTTTTTGTGGTCGAAGTCCGAGGTCCAAAAGTGGAACAGAATCGCTTTTTCCACCGATGGACCGTGCCAACCCTCGGCACACAAGTAGCTCTGCTCGACGTCCAGAAGACCGTACCTAAATTTTATTTGCATTAATATGTACATCTACATTACATTAACATGGCTACATCCATTCAAAAGTGCGATAGTACGGTCAATTTCTTTCTACACGACAAAACAAGCTAAAATATCGAGCAGCACGATCATGTCATCTAGGAAGGCTCCTGCAACATCTTCACTATGTATCGATCTGTAAATAAGTAAGTACGTTATGGCCGGAAGTTTTGCTGGCACGTAGCTGTCGGCGCAGGAGTGCCTCAGAAAGGCGTCAAACCCGTTCTGATTATCGGCAAACACGTGCTCGTACTGCCAGCGCAGGAATTCCAGAAAAAATTCCAGCGTTTTGGCATTGCTGCGGACGAAAAAGACGCCAGAGTTGAGGCACAGAGCGTCGTAGTGCTCGGTGACATAGATATCCGGGAGCAGCTCGGACGACGAGGGTCCTTTTTCCTGCACTGCTTGCGAGGCCCACGAGGACCAGGTACTAGTCACTCCTCCGGTGGCGTCCGTGGCCGGATCCCTGAGGGGCACGTACTGCGGTGCGGACCGAATTTCGCGGTAAATCTTCTTCACATTGGCCCGCGAATACTGCTTCTCCAGATCGGGGCTGCGGGGCCGCACCTCCACCGGTTTGTCCAGGTCCTCTATGGAAGGAGCGTCTTCAGGTTGGATACTCGCCGCAAAAGGGAATAAATAGTCTGCGATCTGCATCAAACGCGACGAAAGAAGTGCGTGTAAGTATTGCGGCAGTAGAGAGAGCAAGGGAGGCGGAGGATTCTTGTAAGTAGTCCTGATTAAGTAGTTGTACTGAGGTCAAGAGAAGGGCAGCAGCAGGAACTGAACAGGAGGTGATGACTTGCATGACATGAGGACACTTCTTTGCCCTAAGCGGCATTATTGGCAGATCCGCTTTATGGCGTCAGGAAAATTTGTCACGTTGCGCCGACTAGAAACCCTGGGTCGAGCATGACAGATTATTTCACTTCTGACGATTTCCAACCTGGGTTCATCTCGTGATATCTTCCACCGAATCGGTATCAAACCCGATCGGCTCGTCCGGGTGATGCGACGTCTCGGGCACGTTTGCAAAGGTCAGTGGTAGGTTCCTCCGCTTTTTCTTTTCGAAGTCCAGCACGCCCTTGAGCTCCGGATCGGGCACCAGGGTTTTGATGTGCTTCACGGGGTCTTGAAACAGGTAGATATCGAAGTCTAGCCAAAGGACATCCAGATTATGCACTGGAAATATTTCATCTGAGTCTGGAAACAAGTCGTAAAATGCTAGTCTGTGACGAATTGTGGGCGGCGCCATGTAAGGCGCAACGAAGGAGCGCAGCAATGTTTTGTCGTTGACGAGCTGCTATGTATGTGTTCTTGCGAATCAGAATTCCGCAAGTCAGACGGCGTTTGTGCATGACAGGCAAGAATATCTTTTTGCGCCCACGACGGCAAATCACCGAGCTCAAAGTCACTGCAGGCAAGCATGGCCAGAAACCTTGCAATGTTGACTCTTCCCGACCCAGACATATTTGCAAAAATGCGTACAGATTCATGCTGAGCAAAACCGGTATCCACCGATGCTTGTTGTAAATCACGTGCCCTTGTTGCGAGTCCAGACAAAGAAAAGTGGCATACGGGTCTTCGGCAGTTGTCGCGCCGGACGCGGAGGAGAATCTGAAGGAGTTACTTTGATGTGTTTGTTGGAATTTTGTTTTTGAAGCATATGCATCATGACGCAACATCATACAATAAAAAAAAACTTCAAAATTCGTTGTGTACATCATCAAGAACTTTATGCAGTTTATTCTCCTCGCCACTTGCATCTTCGTGCAGGAGGCTCGCTTGCCAACGAGGGAGAGCTGACGAATCACAAAAACCAAGAGTGGAATCGGAAAAAAAAAGCAAGCAGTGGTATAGTACCTCCTCTTTTCCGCCTGACAGGCCGCCAACCCGTCTTCGTCCAGACAGGCTAGAATCAGCCCCTTCAACTTCAACTCCAAAAAAAACCGGCGCACGATATTGCGTTGTCAAACGTTACACCCTCAACTGTTGCGTGGTTTTGTCATGCAAAATTGCCACCAGCCTCCACACGATCAAGGTGCTTCGCATGACAAACTGTCGAAGGCGGGCCAAGCAGCATGACAATCCGTTCCAAATTTGTGATGGAAACTGGCGCACACTTCCCACTTTTCTTTCATTTTTGCTGTTCTTGCATCACAGATTCGTGTACTTAACAGTTGAGAATGTAACGTTTGAGAGCGCCATACACGAAGCCGCTCACGTACGGCTGCATCATTTTCCCGCCCACCGCGGACAGGTAAACGTAGGGGTTAGAAGTACTAAAATCAGTACTTTGACTTTCCATTTTTCCCGGTCCCGGAACATCAAACAAGGGCAGCAGCGCCTCCTTGACCCACTTGTACAAATCGTAGTTCTGTGGCAGGGCAGGCAACAGCCGATTCTCGGGCGTTTTCGCGTCTGCACCGGTCGAGAATTTGCGGCCCGGGTTGGTCATGTATTGAGAGGAAAAATCCCCCCTCCCCATATTGAAACGGAAACTCCTGTTGCTGGATTTGTGTACACAAACCTGTCTTGCAGTGAGGCACTACAGGCAAAGCCTCAGTCTGCGTAGGGGTGTTTTGTTGTAGGCGCTTAGCATAGCAGAGGCCTGCCATGTAGCAGGTGAAACGGCCTTACAAATCGCCTCCATAAGGCGGCAGATTCTTTGGAGTTGCCTTCTTGCAAGAGAGACAGGATTTGTGGTCACAAATCAGCATCACAAATTTTTAGAAACATACCTTTTCAATATGGAGAGGGGGGATTTTTCTTCGCAATATCACGTCCACAAACTTCACGCGGGCGTCCAATAACGCACTCAAGTCCCGCTGCTTCCCGAGTGTGTCAAACTCGGCGCCCGACCGCAGGACGGGAATTTTGGTCACATCTGTGATTGTAGTTGCATCAGGCTCAATAGGAAATAAACCTCCCGGACTGACAACCCAACTGTGAGTGCAGTTTTCCGCACTAGAAACGCGGAATTGCAGCGCCGATGTTCTTGTTCCACCCGTGTTAGTACCGGCTAAGGGCGGCAGCGTGAAAGACGAAAAAATGGGCGTTTTCTCCAGGACCAGTTCCTCGAAGTGGAAGCCCAGGTCGAAGGACCGCAGCCGGAACGTTCCCTATCCTGATTAAAAACGTCCCCACACCATAGTCAAAATGCGAAATCTGCTAGACAAATCAACCAGCTTTGGTTGTTTGGCATGACAAATTTGTCCTCGTAGTGTAATCCTGTTTAGCTAGTGCAGAAGCATCACAGATCTAGCATAGCGTGCTGATTCTAGCATTACAAATACCAAAACACGACTAGAAAATGCTTCTCATTATAGGGCTCCGCATGAGAAACTTTTTTGGCTTTTCCTTTTGGCATGCAGAATTGCATGACAACTGTGGTGTGGGGACGTTTTTACACGGGATATTCCCAAGGCGTGCATCATGCAGAAGACCTTCCAGTCTTGGGTCTCCTTCTGGATCAGAACCTTCGCATCCACTTGAAAAACTCTGAGATTACCGTAGACCATGACGGGCACGAATGATCTATCATGATGCTGGCATTCGTTTTATTTCACATTGCATGCCAAACAAGCTTTTCGCTCTTCCCCGTCACGAGCAGTTGCAGTTGCAGTCAACACATTCTGCATGACAAGTCTCAATCATGTTTCGGGCTCTTTGTGAAGATGCATTTTGCCCGTCGTGTGGTTGCACGGTAGATTTGTTTTCTTGCGTATCCCATCTGCACGTCGAACAACATCTGAACGATCCGCTCGAATTTTTCGAATAGCACCGGCGAAGCCATCAGGGCAAGAATGCAGTATCCTATGGAAAAACGTCCCCGCCGCCCAGCGTTTCTCATTGCAAATTTGCATGCCCAATCCAACTATGCGGAGCATCCTCTAAATAATGGTAAAATATGTTTTGGAACTCGATGTCAAGCGCATGGGCATGCTATCACGATCACGAAGATAAGGCGCTCGATTTCTGACGAGGCTACACTAGCTGAACGCGACTACTTGCACTGCGAGCAGCCCAAGCTCGTCATCATGATGCATCACGGCCAATATTGAAACTGGTTGACTTGTGCACTAACTAGCAAGGTAGTAGTCCCCATGATAGTCACTTTCCGCTCGTGGGGGCGTTTCAAGTACTGTGGATATGCAGCTCACGGTCGCGATGCTGAGGGCGCCGGAGGGGCAGGATGTGAGGAAAACGGTGCCGAACTCCCGGGGGTCCTTCATGATGCCGTAGATCATGGGATCTAGCTCCTTCAGAAACTATCGCAAGAAAAAACTGTTTCACTGTAAACCCGTAATGCAGAAAATGCATCATTGAAGTGTTTGTCTTGCTCCACATGCAAGACAAGTGATTTTTAGCGGTGTTTTCCCTTAGGATCCTCGCATGGCAAGTTTTCGTTGTAATGTGTAGTGAACTTGTAATGTAAAACTTGCAAAATCTTTACAGTGAAGCAGTTTTTTCTTACGATAGAAACTTGGCCGCTTGCAGTCCCTTGTTCTCAGCGTAAGACGTGAAGGAATTGATCGCGTCCATCCTGAGCAAAACCGTCGCTCCCCACCCCAGAGTCACAAGTTGGGATCTTAGCGACACAAATCAAGAAGTTTCGGGAGTTGTCACGCTTGTTGACAAGCTCCTCTTTGTTTTATGGTGCAGTTTAGCAAGCACCGCCGCATCACAGAGCCGTCTCCTTATCCTGTTTACAACACTACAAATGTTCCATTCCATTCCTGCAACAGCAAACTTGCATGACAACTCTGGGAGTGGGATGGAGACGTTTTTGCTCCTGATAGTGTCGAGGATAAACTGGCTCGGATACCCAGACACGCTGAGCTCGCCGCACTGCTGCGGGCCGTTGTTCTCGTCCAACGCCTGCAGGGCCTGGTCAAAGTTATCAAATGTAAAAATGTCTGGGACTGGAAGATTGCCAGGTTTGTCATGCACATTTTGCATGACTCCTGATGTCTGTGATGCATGCCCTAGCATCACAGATTTTGTGAGGGCTTCCTGATGCCTATACCGCAGGACAAATGCTCTTTCCGTGTAGCAAAACTTGGACTCTCTTTGCTGCTCATGCAATACAGATTTTTTTAGGATCCAAAATCAGCATGACAAGTTGAATCCTTCCAGACCCAGACATTTTTACAGTTGATAAAAGTTCAGGTGGCACAAAATCTTGAACAGGGGCCACTCGGTCGTGATCAAGACACGGAAATTCACCAAACGGAGCAGCTCCACCACGTCGCGGCCGACTAGCTCCAGGATAAGGGTATGAGAGTGCACAACTGCAACTTCTCGCCTAAGTTTGTGAAACATGATGAACAGCAACACAAGCGTCGGCAAGAAGAATGCTAGATATTTAAATTTATGCAAGTTTCGCATGACAAATTTGCGCAGGAGTGTAGTGCTACTTGGGAAGATGTTGCAACGAGTACGAGAACCTGTCATGCATGATAGTGACAGGAGGGAAGCTGTGGAGATGGAGTTGGTGTTTTGCATGAGAAATGAGAACGAAGGGGAGTGGTTGTCGTGCACTTTCGTAGGGGGTCTGCAGGAAGTACAGGGGAAATTCTTCCACCAGATTCGCCTCGACCGGCTGCCCATCCTGAGTAAAAACGTCCCCACCCCAGGTTTGTCACGCTACTCGCCTTGACTGGAATGTGTCTCAACAGGCGCAGCCACAACATGCGAAGTGCTTTCTCATGCTACTATTCGGGAGTTTGCCATGCTAGCCGCAGGATCTTCATGGAGCGGTCGATGTGTGGCACAGCTAGACCTAGAGCTACCCGCCTAGCTAAACAAGATTTTTACACAACTGCGACCCCAATGTAGGTAGCTTTCATGCGCGACAGCCGAACCTTGTTGGTTTGTGTAGGCACGTTTTTCCACAGGATATCACCGATTCTGCTGCCAGGCGGCGGCCAGCGTCGAGGACGCGATGGTGCCCAGCGGACACTCCTGCAGCGCCAGGGAGAAGTTTTTCAGCACGAAAATCCAGTTTTTCTGGAAGTCCGACGGCAGGCGCAACAAGCGCAGGTCGTGCACGTCCTTGATGGCATCGAAGATTTGCCGTCGGTAGAGCTCCCAGTCGATCAGCTTGTTTTTGCTCCAGCAGTCTGGATCGCTCGTTTCGAAGTACGTCAGCCACGGCTGCAGTTCCTGCTCTGGTTCGGATGGATAACTCGCTCCTACGGGCAGCACGGTGGACGAGGACCACGGCGAGAGCGAGGACATGAGCAACATCTTGCTTGTGGTCCCTGTCAGCACCTCCACGCTTCTGGCCACAGCAGCTCCGCCTGTTGCAAAAATGTGGAACAAGAACAACGACCTTCTGCTTGTTATCAGTCTTTTCGCCCCGGTGGAAAAAGAAACTTTCCCACCCGGTCGCCGTGAAGAGGCAGTCGTGGCAGATGACGTTTTCCTCGACGGTTGCAGTTCTTGCGCGTGCTGTAGAAGTGCCCCTACGTGAAGATCATGTGGTCCTCTTGTTCCTACACATGTTGTGGCTCTTGTAGAACTTCCCCCGGGGGAACGAACTTTTCCACCGCTTCTGGCGCTCTTGATCACAGCTGCTGCTGGACGGCGAGTCTTTTTACCACACGAAGAAGATGCTGTTGCAGTGGCACCGACATCCAAACAAGGCCCCGTGGTTGTACTAGTAGTACTGCTTCGGGAGTAGAACAGCCCATTGGAGCAGGTTCCGACGTCCATCTGCTGCGCATCTGCATCCTGCTCCAGATCCGGTGGATATGGGCAGGACCTTCTTGTCGCACACAGCACGGTGGGTGCGCTGTCACCTCGGGCTGTTACATGCGCACCACTTCTCGGACGCAAAGCGACGTTAGTGAGAATCATGCTATGCTCCAAGACAAAGGAGTCACCGGACGAGCGAAAGGACCTCTTGCTGCCAGCGCAAGACGCCTTCTGCAGTTGAAGCTGCAGCTCCATACTGTACTATCGTTGTACCGAGCACCGTTTATGATTTTTCACGAAACAAAACTAACCTTAATGTTGATGAAGTTGCCCAGAACTAACAGCAAGTAGAATCAGAATGTCGACGGGAACAAGCGTCAAAAAAAGAAACGTAGCGCAGCACTTTGTTGAAAGAACGAGTCAGTGAGCTTAGACGAAGTTGTTGTGATCATGATGTGCTAGGATTTCTAGTACCATTCCCGAATGGGTCGTGGACAAGCAACAAGGATCGGCAAAAAAAAACTTTGTGCGAATGAGTGGAACGAATCGGCGTTGTGATCGACGATCTTGATGCTGGCGCTACAACTACAGTAGATGTAGAACAGAAAGCAGTACGACTTCAACTACGGTGCAAGGTTGTAACAAAATTGCCATACAAAGCATCATCCTCGTGATCGGCTGACTCATAGTCTTGACGGAGCGATAAAAAAACATTCGAGACAGATCGGGAAGATCTTGTGAGCAAAATCCAAATGAGCTGAACTTCGCACTACTTCTTTCAAGATAAAGCAGCGAGCAGAGGACATTTTTCGAAAGCGGACCGAGGCAGCGAAGGCTCCTTTCTTCGGGATTCCTCTCCGAGAACAACTATCACTTACACCGCAGGCAGAGCAAGACCAAGATCTCTTTATCTTTCTTGATGCCAAACACATAGCCCTGTAATGGACACTTCTTCACATGGCACAAGTATTGTTTCATCCAAATTTCAGCCGAAGACACTTCCTACGCATCAGCAACATTGATTCGCTGGTCCTTGTGAAGATTCAGTCAGATTTATTTTCCGGCGGCATGCGACGCATGTGGTCTTCGCAGATGTAGAACCGCCGGTTCTTCCCAAGTCATTGGCTTCCGAATTTCATCTCTTAAAGGACGCAAAGCGGTCGGTACACGATGAAGGACCACGACGTGCTGTTATCTACTAACTACCTTGCCAACTATGACATCTTCAAGCACTCCCCTCATTCTCCTTCTCGATGCCTAAACGATGTCCGGCGCCGCTAAAAGGCAAGAAAGTAGTACTGCGAGTTGGCGGCATGGCACCATCCGGGGACGCCGAGCTGCTGATGTTTCCAGAAGGCGCGGAAGGGCTCGCTGTTCCCGTACTATCCGTATTAAATACCCCTGGATTCATGCCACTCGCCATCTCTACCTCCTGGTGGAAAATTTGCGGCGCGAACGGATCTGCAGCATAGTTGCCAGATACTTCACCCTGATACCGAAACCCGTCTTGGTGGTCCCCATCCAGTCCCTGCAGGAGCAGTGCGCGGGACCGAGACCGCGCTAAAAAACCAATCACGCAGTACTGCAAGATAGCGCACAGCAGGATCACGTCCCCACCGAATCCGTGTAACGAGTAGACGCAAGTAGTACTTGAGTTCTGTACTTCTTCTATTTGTCCCGATGGAGCAGTAGAAGAAGATGTGCCGGAGACTAGGACTACCTCCGAATCACTGGAGGTGCCAGGCGGCTGCGGTAGTATCGTCGCCGTGAAGGTCCTCGTTCCGTCTGTAGCCACTGCTCCCTGTCCACCTTCCGGTGAACTGGCGGACGAAAGATCATGAGCTACTAAAGGCAGAGTACTAGAGCCGTCTCCACGACCTCGCCCGTCGTTGATTGAACTTGCGGCATGGCGTTCTCAACTGTTACACTCTCAGCTGTTACATGGATTTGTGAAGATGCAAGAATGGCAAAAGTGAAAGGGGTGACCTTGGCCTTGCGCATCTTGCATGACAGACTTGGCGCAGACTTTTAGCCTGTTTGGCTCTTCGAGAATTTATCACGCGAAGCAGCTTGATCGCGTCGATTCTGGTTGTAATTTTGCATGACAGATCACGTAACAGTTAAGAATGTAACATTTGAGAACGCCATATGCGGACGAAGGGCGTTGGTGTCGCTGCACCTGCTTGTCCGCCGACATCAGAGGACCAGCGGGGGCAGCACTCTTGGTCGTGTAGTAGTCTGGCACGAGATTCTTAATTGTTTTTCTGCCCAGATCAACATGGCCTTCGCCAGCCCCAGCGGCTACTGGCGGTACAACTGCGACGTCCGCAGCTCCGGGGGAAGAACCCCCTGGAGGAGATGAGCCGGAGGCTGCTGCGTGCGAAAGCGAAGCTGCACTCTTGCTGCGAAGAGGTTCTTGTGGATCGTTCGCATCTACCTCCCCAACTATGTTGGTACTTGCACCAGTAGGAGCAGTCCCTGCACGGAACGGGAACGGCCCCGGTCCGGTTGATGCTGCACCACTAAATAAGGCTGCGCCCGAGGGAGGTTCTCCTCCTTTTCTAGTAGCCAGTACGGTTGATGTACTACAGTCTGGTTTCAGAAACTGTTCCCAAGACCGTTGATGCGGCTCGGGACCAAAACGAACGAGCAGCGCGACCGCGTGGAAAAGGACCGCGAAAAACGCCATCACCTGCAACAGCCTCACGCACAGAGGGTTGCGCGTCTCGGGGCTCGCTATTGAATGCAAGAACTATGTCCTCCGGGTCAGAAATTTTTCAGGAAGTAGCGGTATTGAGACACCTCCTCAAAACTACGACCTGTGATGGTGCTGCTACTTTTCCTTGTTCATCGTAATGCTATGCAGTAGAAACTACAGCATGACCACAACGTCCGCACTTTATAATTTCCAGACCAAGACATAGGTGAGATGCACATGCATACTCGCGAAGAAGGTGCAATAGCCCGTGAGAAACGTAATGGAATCGACGAAGAGCAGCTGCGGAACGCCACAGACCAGCTTCAGCAAAGCCACAATCGGAATGGCCCCGACGAAACACTCGAGGATTGTCGTACAGAGACAAGCACAAGACTGGACCACCGCGGCGCCGAAGAAACTACGGGCGAAACCGTCCCACTTGTCTTGCCAGAAGGTTTTTATGCAAGGAAGAAGCGGCTTTGAGCCCTCCCCAACACCAGTAGATCATGTCAGTTTCTTTGGCAGCGAACAAGCAAAAACAATCATGCACTAGCTCCTACAAAAATGCAACAAGATCTGCCACGCAGCATGGTCAAGCGGGGTGACGTCAAACAAACGTCTCATGAATGAATGTTGTCCACCAAATTCTTGCAAATGCAAGAATAAGTACTAAACAGTCGTGCACTAGTACAACTTGCACCTTTATTGAACTCTGCGTCGTCCACCTCTACGGATCATGTTGAACAAGACAAATCTACCATGGGCTGTCGAGGAACACAAACTACTTCTCGAAGTTTTTCGCTTCTATTGCATAAAAGTGCAAGCACCACTCCCATTTCCGCAGCCCAGAACGTCGTAACACGCGCTGCACAAGAAGGAGAAGAACCCAGCAGAGGAGTTGGAATAATTAGAAGTACTAGTACCAGCGTCCGCGGCAACGTGGTCAGTGCCGGGAAGATGAGCGGTTGCGCCCGGATGATCTTCTCGCAAATGTTGATCTGGTTGTTCAACTCGATCCCGAACATGCTGTGGTTCTTCTTCTTCGGACTGCTCCTCGTGGTCACCATAGCGATCATTTACAACTTCCTCTTCTCGGGGTCCCACAACTTGTTCCCCTTGACGCCTGCTTCTGTCGTGTTCGACGTTGCGAGCAGCTGGATGTGGCACCACGTCGGGGCAGCTGTGCTCGTATGTAAAGGTCTCGTCATCTTCTGCAGCCATTGTGTCAGTGTCGACGTGTACAATTACGAGTTCACAGGAAAAGTAGCAGCTGATACCAGTACTACTCAGCGAACAGCCAATGTAAATTTAAAAGTGCACATAAAGAATAGTGCACAACATTGTAAGTATCGAAGATGATTCGGATCAAATTTTCTGTGCTGCGATGACATTGTCCTTTGGTCGTTGTGACACCAAAGAACGTCGTAAGAAATTCACGATCACCTCAATAGAACCGCCAACGATAACAAGTAGCAGTTCTCATTTTCAGGCCCTTCCTTGACAGGAGAGACCGTGTCAGTGAAGAAGATGGACGAAGACGATGCAACACGAAAGAATCGAAGAACTTCTTATCTCCGATCATGATACGGAGATTTTAGACTACTATGTATCCTAGAGCTTATCTCCGATAGGATAGTACTAAGTAGACGAGAGAAAGCCACGATTTCCGAAGAATGAGCAGGCCTGACGATCACGCTACCAGAGACCAGTCGACAATTTTCTCAGATCACATCCCACAACCAAACAGGTGCAAAATTGACCTTGCCTTTGCTTTTCTACCAACTTTATTTCCCGATGAACAACTTGCGAGTTGCAGCAAGAGGCCATCTCGGAATCTATCCGTCTAGAAGTACCTCCTTTCACAAAGTAAAGTAAAATCTTCACAACAATATCCTAGGCCTGTCAATTTCCGTGCTTGCGTTTGCGGCGGGCAAATGACATCAAATTGAAATCTGGTAATTCGGCGAAATTTTGCACCGCATAGTGAAGCGGCAGAGGAGTCGACACGCCCGTCAATAAGAAGTATATCACCGTGGCCAATGCCACGCTTCTTCGTTTTTTCTCTACCGCTCACGCAGCATGAGTAGAAAATAAAAAAGTTTTCAGTAAAAAAATGGTAATATTTTTCGTGATTTCTGTTGCAGCCAAGGATTGCTCATAGTTCGTCGTCAACAGAGTGGTCCATAAGACTTCGCCCAAGTCTGACCACATCAACGTTGTCGAATATTTCTTTTTCTAGGAGCTTGCAGTTCCTGTCCTCGGTAACGGTATTAACGTCATTATAGAAGTTATCCCACAAAAAAACTGCTTCACTGTGACAATTTTGCAAGATCTGCATCACAAGTTTGTTACACATGACTCTGAAAACTTGCTCTGCGCGCTTCCCAAGGGAAAGCACGCCTGAAAATCCAATGCCTTGCTGCGGGTGTAGCAAGACAAATAGTTCTGTGTTGCTGCATCACAAGTTCACAGTGAAACAGTTTTTTCTTGCGATAGAAGTGTTGTAAATTGCTACTTAATTTCTTCGAAGAGGTGGGTCTGGGTCTGCCACTTGTTTCTACCTGCTAGGTGAAGCTGCTAAATTCTGTGAATAAATCGAAATCTTCCGTAGTAAAACAGGGCGCCAAAAACTTGAATTTGAAATAGCTGTACTTATTTTGCGATGAACGGAGGTAGATTAATATTATACTGAGGTTAATCAGTACAACTGGAGTCCCTTAATAGTTTGTTCTTGAAAATCGTAGTTGTGTCAAAACCGCTGAACTGTTCTTCATCCCAAAAAAGGTGAGAAGCTAACGTGCTCGAAGAAGAAACAGGAATATGCTGTTTCGGTTTCTTAATCTCTCCCCTTGCCAGCGATCCGTTCTTATACATACTATGATGGAGTGCGACTATGAACGGGGGCGGAGTTCTTGTCCACTATCATAGAGACGAAGTGCGACGTGAAAGTGCTCCAGCTGAATCGTCTATCCCAAGGAGAACTGAACTGTCCCTGGCTCAAAAAAATCTGTGCAGCCGACTCTGCGCTCCTCATGACAGACAAAAACTGGGATGCGCCAGACGCAAGAGAAAAGGAGATAAACACGTGTGAAAGTAGGAGCAGAGCGCCAGCGCGCGCACACCTGCTATTGCAGCGTCAAGCGGTTTCCGCATTACAAGTTGAGACGGAGACAGTTTCTTCTCGCGATATCATCCTACTCGTCGTCATCGTCGTCGCCACCCTTCTTTTTTCCCCTATCCTGTGCAAAAACGCATCTGCTATCCCATCGTCAGGTTACTAAATTCTAAATGCAAACTGCTATACAAATCAAAAGCGCTTGGCTACTGCGCATGACAAGCACAAGTTCTTCGGGTACCTACAGCAAAGGCGTGGTTAGCGCTAGCTGCACATGAGGAAGCGACTTTCTCATCCTGATTAGAGCAGGACGGAACAAAACTCCCAACCACCACTGTTGAAAGAAACGGAAACCTGTTAGGAAATACTACAAATGCGAAACTTAAGCTAACGCAGGCTTTGCCATCCAGACTTGGATGACAAGTCTGGCGTGTTGAAGTTGATGGGAAGTACGTGTTTACTTTGGATATCCCTTGCCCTTTCCTTTGCCCTTCTTGCCCTTACCTGAAGTCGCGTGCAGGTCGTCTTACTTCCATAGTACTGGATAGTATTTATTCGTCAGCAGCGCAAGAAAATGTTAAACTAAACTCCAGTTTTTCTTGCTGCATTTGCACGGAATTCGACTACGAACAGAATCTGTTGCTGCTCACCAGGTAGATCATACAGGAAAACAGAAACGTGTATTTTACCACCATTTAAATCTATGCAACTCCGCCACAACAAGTAGAAGTAGTACCTTTGCCCTTGCCGTCACCTCCCTTCTTGCCTTTTCCCTTGCCCTCGGTATTGAGGAGAAACAACAGTGTTCACTAGTGATGTCTCTACTGGTTTTTTCCACTTAGTGTTAGTTAGTCGTCCACTACGGAGGATCAGCATCACAAATTTGTCTTGTACGACGAGTCGCTTCGAGCTAGTACCACTACCACGTGAAACAAGCACAGCGCAAGATAGCCATCGCTGCAGAATTATCTAGCATGGAGAAGGTTTGAGATGTGTACTTCATCTTCACCATCAGCGTCATCATCATCATCTTCTAGGTGGTCTTTATTGCAAAGAAAGAATTAGAAGGCTATGAAACACAGATTTTTTTCTCCCCATACTTGGGGCGGGGATCGCAATCGCTGCCGTCCGGACCGGTGGCCTTATCCTGTGTAAACAAAACGTCCCCACCACGGCGACCACCCTGAGGTCGTTGTCTTTTTTATGCAAAGAAATTTGCCATTCCTGACTTGAACGTGGCTCCTGCAGTACAAGTTGAACCGCAACGCTTGGTACTATTCACCGTCGCGCACCCGCCCCCTACAACTACTTCTTCACCGTCGCTTCCTAGTAGTTGTTGGAATGAGTTCGTCACAGACACCCAAGGGATGTTGAGTCAGGCGCTTTTTGTAACCAAAATGTTTCTCTTGTTGACGAATGAATGTGTTGAGTTGATGGGGGCGTTTTTACCCAGCATAGACGTTGACCGCGATTTTTTTCGTGCTGTCCTTCGGACCCTTATGGCAGCGCCAGGCGGGAAAATAAAATCGTCAAGAGGAGAGCGAGAAGAATCACTTGATACCAAATATAGCCGCCGGGGCGGGGGTAGTGAGGTCGTGGGCGTTTTCTTGCCGGCCGTCGCCTTGGCCGCGGCCTTGCTTTTTCTTGGCTCGCCATGCCGCAGCGAGTAACGTTAGGCCGCACGGTATGGCGGCCGCTCGATAAACGTCGCAAATTTTCGCAAATTCCCGAAATTCCTTTCCGAAAGCCAGCCCCCATGCTATGGAGCCGATCCGGGTGCCACGGTGGGCGCCCAAAAAGCGAAGGAAAATCGGGCCCATAGCATGCGGATTGGCTTTGCGCGTCTGGGGCGCTTTTTCTTTTTCGCGTTTTTATTTTTCACGCCGGCGCGTTTTGCAAAGCTTCCCAGGCTCTGAAACCGGCGAAAAGGCGGCCGCTTTCGCGGCCGCCCAAAATGCTCCGAAATCGCGGCCGTGCCATGCTGTTTCGCTGTTCTGATTTTGGGCGCGTTTTTTGCGCGCCCCTTTTTGGGCGCCCCAAATCGCCAGAAACCAAGGCGGCGGGCGCCTCAGAAGGGCGCCCCTTTTGCCGGCTCCCCTGCGTCGTTTTATCAAGTGCGAATCGATAGTTTTCTACCGGGCTTGTTTGATGGCAAAGCCCCGCCCGCTTGATAATTGAAAATTTTTTATGTCCAAAAACGCTTCCGGCCGCTTGAAAACTGCCGATCGTTTTTCAGGGTATATGGCAAAAAAACTCCCTGGTTAGAGCCGTTCGGTAACCTCACTACATACAACCAGAACCAGGTGAAGAATGCAGGTCGGCCTGCCATTTGTCTCTAAGCGGCGCACCGCAAATTTCTGCAACGCGGCCGAAGGTCGATATGAGTGTGATTCATGAACTCTTCGGGAGCACAAAATAGAAAACTGCTCGTACTGTCGTCTTGTTTCTTGTTCGCAGCTTTCTTCGCAAAATGAAACAGGCTGCGGTTGACCAATGGTTTTTTCATGTGCTTTGTTCTCATGCTAAGAAATGCAGACACGACTTTCACTTTGCCTGAGTTGCAAGTCATGCATTGCAACCCGTTGCGGTCTCCATTTGGACGATGTTTTCCCAGCTGATGCCGCCATACTCGTCCGCCACGTCGTATTCCACCTTGTTTTTGGTACCATATTACCCGTCTAAATCCTTTGCATCCAATAGAAATAGACACCAACTACAAGCACGACAAAAAAAATGTTAAACGTTGTTTGCCGTCTACAATGAATTGAAAGTTTGTTACAAAAGTAGAAGAAATCCAAATCCTTCTACAAAACATGTTGATGCCGTAGAAGTATTTTTTATAAAGCTCTTGTACCTTGGACCCCTGGGAGAGCGACTTGAACCCATCCTCAGAAGCTTGCTGGATCTGCTGCCTATCCACTGCAAATATCCTCTCTCGGTCTGCAAATCATTTTCGCAGCGCTGAATTGTAAATCTAAATTGTGCATGCCAAGCACAGTGCAACATTACCATTAGACACCACGCAAGCATGAGACATGACCTGACCACGAACTCCGTTGATGTTGTAGTTGCAGGACAGCCAATGGGAACTCTAAAAACTCATCTTCGTAAACCTGCGTCAGTTTTTTACACCTCACAGACAGCAGGCCCAACGATCATGACAAAACCTTGCAATCTTGCAGACCCGAATCTTCGATATTTGCAATGAATACTGATAGTGCACGAGCAGATCGGAATCCTCATCGATTTATCCACTGCAAATATGTCTGGGTCTGGATCTTCACGAAGGTTGTATTTGTAATTGTAAACATAATCAATGGCAGTCCAGTGTCAAGCCAGATTAGCATGACAAAGCTCGCACTCTTCCAGACCCAGACATCTTTGCACTTGATATGTCTGCATCGTCGGGGCGGATGAAGCCAATGCCTTTGTTTATCATGAGGAAAACCTTGTTCTTACCCACCCCATAGTCCAGACAATATCATGGTAAACCCGCTATACAACTCAAAAAGCATACTTCCGAGACGCGCGTGACAAAGGCCTTTCTGGATTTGCAGCGAGGAGATCGCGTTTACTTAAACCAGGGCAGAAGCATCACGAATAATCCAGCTCTTTGTGGTCCTCGTCCTGACTACTATATTAGCATGACACTAAACTTCGAAACACCACTAGAGGCTCTATTTTCTCCTTGAGCAGCTGCAAAATCAATGCATGCGACTCGTTGTTAGGCGCGAGCGCAAAACCCACGAATTCTTTGCACGACATCTTTGGGGTGATGGGAACAACGTTTTTACGCATGGTATTGTGGTTCAGCCACTTGGCGACGGTCCCGGAGAAGCGATTCGGCATGTTCGATAGGAACTACTTCGGGGAACAACGAGAGCTTTTTTTGTCTACACACAGACTAAAACTACTCTCCCTGCTGGCACCACTTCTTAAAAATCCATGTCGAGGAGCAGACGGGCCGCAGCTGACGAACCGAAAAGCTGCTATCGAAGGTATGCCTCCTATCGTCCTCGAAGGTTTATTTTTTTGGTGAAGAAGAAAGCAGCCAGACACAAACCGCAACGCCTCAGGAAAACAAATACGAAGCTAAAACTAAAAGTAAAATTATCGCGAAGTTCTCAAATTAGATTCCAAGGATCCTGTGGTCGCGACTACATTTTGAAACGCGGATCTCTTTTACATACGTAAGTCGGTTTGCCCGGAAAGAAGGAACGCGCGCAAGATGTATTTACTAAAGGTTGGCTTAGGCTTTTCAAGCGGCTCGTCCTGAGTCCGACCTTCTACTTCTACATAAACGCCGACGCGTCTCATTGATGACTTGTCGTAGGATAGAAGTTTCACACCGTAGCTGGCTTCGCTCTCAGTCGTAGGTTGTGGGTCGCGTCATCATCTTCACTCGCCTGTGAAGCAATATTTACAGTTTACAGCTTACAGTGTTCGCGTAGTACGCGAGACTTCTGCTCAAAATGAGGAGTCTACTTGAGGAACTTCACCGTGAAGAACCTCTTGATTTCAAATTCAGAACAGATCCTTTCCGCCTTTCTTCGACTTCACTGTGCGAGACCCCCGGGCGGCGGGGTGGGGGCCTCAGAAACTTGGCCTCATCGTGCCACAGCGGGGTGGAACGAACATCAAAGGTGGAACAAGATGCAACTAGTCGGTCTAGCACCGTGGCACAGCAAGGCAAGCTTGGTTTGCTCGCTAGCGTGGGGCCGACTTCTCCGTTGCCTTCGCCTTGTCCGGCCCTGCAACGTGGACCGAACCTTTTGCAGGCCTAGGTCTTGAAATGAATATGAAAATGTTGGGGAAACAAAAAGGAAATCGATGTATCTCGCCTAAATCGACGACACGACATATTGCCTATTTATTAAGTAATCAGATTCTTGGTTCTTCTTCTTGTGAAGACGTGATATAAAAATGGTCGAGAACAACAAAGAAGTTACTTACACGAACAGAGAAGCGTTCTACTGAGGGGTTCTTTTTCGTTTTTCTTTCATGCGGAGTAGTCTTCGGTTGGGATATTGTGCTGGGATCGAACTAAACAAATCAATGTCAAAAAAATGGGTGGAACTACTATGTTGAATCTTCGGGGAATGCTGTGTGTATGCGAATTTGTGGAAGACCTAGATCAGATCATGTACTATCATGTATACTATTTTGAAGCAAAAAACCTCCTAGCCTGTGGGCGGCGGGCGGCGGAACAAGCCCATTTCAGCTCGTTCTGCTCTCGGTCCATTTTTTCCAGCTGCGCGTCTCGTTTTCTAGTAAGATCCCTTCCGCGCGGCCGCTGCCCCCGCCGAACCGCTGCGGCTTTTGCCCCCGGCACCGCTGCCCTTGCCCATCTTCCCGCCGGCGAGGAGGCTGCCCTTCGTCGATGGCATGCTTTTAGCAGTGCT
Source organism: Amoebophrya sp. A120 (assembly GCA_905178155.1). Taxonomy (NCBI): domain Eukaryota; class Dinophyceae; order Syndiniales; family Amoebophryaceae; genus Amoebophrya; species Amoebophrya sp. A120. The sequence goes on along the minus strand of CAJINV010000004.1, from coordinate 1,554,834 downwards.
GCCCCCGCCCTTCTTACCTCCCAGCAAAGAAGATGGACTGCTCTTGGTAGCTCCCTTCACCAGAACCGGACCGGAGGGGACCTTCGGGCGCGCGGGGGACGGCGTAACCAGAACCGTCTGATTGGTCTATGCCTTGCAAATATCTTCGATTTGGGTCTGGAAGGAAGATGATGATGCGGAATGGCAATGGGAATCTGGAAGAGGACGAACATCGGAGGACGAAATACAACTGTAGAATGCATCCACGGTCAGCAAAAGCTGTGCGGTTTTCGTCTCCAGGGGAACAAAGGCGTAATTTGAATTTCTAATTCTATTTCATCTCAACGTGCAGACAATAAATTATGCATGGAACAGAACAAAAAGGATATCGTGCTCTACTTCTAGTACGTGCAACATGTCAAACTACTATACCCTCGTCCCGCAGATGATGATGATGATGCCAACACTCTGCATGTCAGTGTCGGTTTGATTCTTGTTCCAGACCCAGAAGTGAAGATGTTTGCACTCGATACGGTGCCGCTCTCCACCACGTGTTTGTACTTGACCAACACCGTCCGCCCGGCCAAGCTGCTGTGGTCGCTGTAGCTCCAGGCCTCCTGAAGCTTCGCCTTCATGCGTGGATCCCCGTCCGCCGTTGTGCCGAATTGCTCCGGCTCTCCGTCCACAACGGCGTCGTTGAAGATCTTGACCGCCCGCTGTGTGTCCGCGACCACGACCTGTACGAAATCCGAACTCGCGTCTTTGTTTCGCAGAATGTAGGTCTTCTGCGAACTTTTACCACTGCCCGACTCTCTCTTGCTCTCGGGCGACCCCAACGTCGTCGAACCGCCGGGTTTATCATATTGAAAACGCGGCCCCCACGACCCCGGAACGTGGAAGCATTCGCATAATTGCAAAGCTTCCCCGTGGAAACACTCTGCTCCCTCTTGCATGTTGTATCAATCAGAGTCACAGTTTTAAAAATTATTGTGAATAGCCGAATAAAACTCGTATGGCATCAAAAGAGCCCAACAAGAGCGGCGCCTGTTGTGCTGCAAGGGATGCTTCAACACAAGCCTACTAGACTCTACTGCAGGAGAAACATTCATACATACTAGTCCTTTGATGCATAGATTGATAAAGAGTTTCGCATTTGATGATAAAAACCTTATGCACCAGAAACCTATCCAACCTCCGGGGACGAGGGGGCACTTATTTTCCGTGGAATAGGGTTGGTCTGTTGCTCTCTTGTAATTGTAGCTGTTCGCGTAGTACGGGTCGCTCGCTCCAGTGTCATCATAATGGTCGTCACCGCCATGCTATCAAATGTAAAAGTGTCTGGGTCTGGAAGAATGCAACTTGTCATGCTAGATCTGAAGCATACAAAAAACTGTGTTGCATGATTACCAAAAGTCGTCCAGTTTTGACCAAGTCGGGAGGGAGTTTCTCATGCAGGAGAGCCATGAAAGAGATCGCACAGAATCTGTCATGCTAGGTCCTGCATTCCAGACCTCATGGGTCACGGAAAAGCTGCATGACAAGTCGCGCATTCTTCCAGACCCAGACATATTTGCATTTGATACATGCCCGTAGTACCGGTCCGCCGCCTCGTGCTCGTACTTGTTGTAGCCTTGCGTGTCTTATCGAATGCAACTATGTCATCTCGGTCTGGAAGATTGTCAGGTTTGTCCTGCAGATTGTGTATGATCATGCATGCCTGTAATGCATGATCTAGCATCGCAAATTTTTAGAATTAGAGGGCTTCCTAATTATGCCTATCCCGCGTAAGAAATTCCCTCTCCGCGTAACACAAACTGGACTCCTGTTGCTGGTCATGCAATACATAATTTTTTGGAATCCAAAGACAGCATTACAAGTTCCAAGCTTCGAGACCAAGAGGACATATTTGTATTTCATATGTCTTCCACCTCGAACTGTTCCCAAGGAGCTGCACCCCCATCAACGCTCTTCCCGTCGTGGTAGTTCTTTTTACCTTTCCACATTTCATTGCCCCCCGATTTGGTTCCCCACGAGCCGTCGCGGTTGTAGGCTTCCCAGTACTGCGTTGCCTCCTCCTGCTTCTTGTGGCGCCACACCGCCATCGCGAACAGGAAGGTCACGAGCAAAACGGCGCCCACGAGAACAAAGATTAGTACGATGGTTTCCTCGTCTTCGTCGGCATTCGTGCCGGTGGTTCGCGTGGTACTGGGTGCGTTGCCCGACGTATCAAATGCAAAAGTGTCTGGGTTTGGAAGAATACAAACTTGTGATGCGCATTTCAGAACACAGAAAAATCTCTCATGCATGCTGGGTAGAAAGCGCTGCCCACTTTCTGTCACCAAAGTGGCGGATTTGTCATGCGGATTCGGCATTGCGGAAGCTACTTCTCGAAACCTGTAATGCTAGAGCTTCCATGCCAGACCTTCTGTGTCATGCAAAAACAACATGACTCATCCAGACCCAGACATTTTCAAGTACATTTGATACGACGCGGGAGTGCGGGTCTCGCTCTGCGGCGCGGGTGCGCTAACCACGTCGGCCACGCCCACGCCTGCGGGCAGCGTCGCTGCGTTCGCCTCGATTGCGTCCCCAATCGCAGCCTGGAGATCGGCAGCGCCCAGGCTTGTTACCAGCTCCCTGGTATCAAAAGGAAAACGAATCCCCCCTCCCCAGCATACCATAACGAAGTTTCTCATGTTGGGTCTGGGTGTGTCGTGTGTGCACAAATAAGCGCGCTCTGTCACTGTCTTGCAGTAAGGCATTGCGGCCAGATGATCTTTAGCCCGGGCAGGGGCGTTTGATTCTATTTGTCTAGCATCGCAAATGGCTAAGCACCCTCGTCTAGGCACCGCAGCATGAGCATGCCAAATCGCTTGCCTACTGCTGAGCCGGAAGCCTCTGCGCCACCTGTTGCCTTCCTGCAAGTCAAAAGAACTGATTTGTGAGCACAAATCTGCATCACAAGATTTCCTCTGGGGTATGGGGTGGGGGGATCTTTCCTTACGATACTGGACAGGAAGGTCCTCCCCGGACTCGGACTGTCCGCCCGTGACACTGAAGTCCACTGCAAACATGTCTGCTGCTGGACGAACGGGGAACTTGTAATGCAACGGTGCGATTGATGGGCACCCTTGAATACTGTTTAGGCAACCAAGCGCACGGATGACAAATTTTTGAGCTGCTAATGTGTTGCGTATTCCGCATGGCAGATCGATGGCATTTTCGCATGGCAGTCCAGAGGGGCTGTTCGTGCCTGTGCATCACAGTGCTCAGATTCACCAAAGGCATGCCAGACAAGCATATAACAAATCTTGCACTTATCCAGAACCAGACATATTTGCAATCCATAAGTGAAGTCCACAAGCACATCAGACGTGGTTGTACTAGCTGACGCTCGTCGGCTATGGAAAGAAAAAAGTTTGTCACAGTCGCTAGCTTGCACGTTTTGCATTACAAATTTTTTTAGCGTCACAACTTTTCCTTGTATTGCAGAAACACTAGGGAAATCCCTTATGAAGTTTGGCTGTGATGCATTTTTACGCATGACAGAAAATTTGAGTGAGAAAAAGTTTCGGGTCACACCATAAAATTAATTAAATAATTAAAAAGAATGAAACTAAATGCAACAACTCATCACTTTTAGATGTTTTCGGGTCACGTGATGAAATTGATGATCGCCATCAAATAGAAACTGATGACTGGCCAGGTGATCGCCATTAAATGCAAACCGGTCCGGCATGGTCATCATCAGCCGAAGAGGATCCGGCATGGTCGGCATCAGCTGAAGACGATCCGGCATGGTCCTCATCCATTGAAGGCGGTCCGGCATGGTCGTCATCAGCTGAAGATGCTCCGGCGTGGTCGTCATCGGCTGAAGATGATCCGGCATGGTCGTCATCGTCTCAAGATTGCCCGCAAAACCTTTGGCGCGGGAAATTTACCACAGGGCGCCCCCGATGGCACGGCGAGCCTTGTCGGCGACGCTTCCGTGCCGCCCAAGGAATTCAGCAACAAATCTGGGCGACGGGCAGCGTTTCGCCGTTTCCGGGCGTTCTACGGGCGTAGAGAGCCCGGAAACGCCCGGCGGCCGTCTTTTTCCGGGCGCGCCAAGTACAGGCGGGGCCGACCGAACAAAAAGCCGGGCCAATCTTTGCCGGGCGGCAGTTTCGCAGCCGCCCCCTAGAACTTTGGCGCGCAGCCCGCCCGGCGATCTTCGTCGCGGCGAACTTTTTCGGCAAAATCGCCGGGCGACAATTTCGCGGGCAGCCCCCGCACCCGGCCAGACGCTGCCTGCCCGCCACCGTTTCCGGGCGTTCTACGGACGTAGGAGGCCCGGAAACGCCCGGCGGCCTTCTTTTTCCGGGAAGGAAGCCAGCGCGCAGCCGCAAGCCCGCCGGCCCGGCCGGCACTCGCGCGCGCCTTTCGCTGATGGTGATCACCTGGCCAATTCTACGGAATGATCGCGAAACTGTCGTCCCCGATGATCGTCTCCAGCTGACGGCGACCAATCGCGGGCGTCTTTCGCTGATGGTGATCACCTGGCCAATTCTACGGAATGGTCGCGAAACTGCCGACCATGGTGATCGTCTCCAGCTGACGACGACCAGTCGCGAACGTCTTTCGCCGATGGTGATCACCTGGCCAATTCTACGGAATGATCGCGAAACTGTCGACCCCGATGACCGTCTCCAGCTGACGACGACCAGTCGCGGACGTCTTTCGCTGATGGTGATCACCTGGCCAATTCTACGGAATTGTCGCGAAACTGTCGAACATGATGATCGTCTCCAGCTGACGACGACCAGTCGCGAACGTCTTTCGCTGATGGGGATCACCTGGCCAATTCTGCGGAATGGTCGCGAAACGGTCGACCATGCTGATCGTCTCCAGCTGACGACGACCAATCGCGGACGTCTTTCGCTGATGGCGACCACCTGGCCAGTTCTACGGAATTGTCGCGAAACTGTCGACCATGATGATCGTCGCCAGCAAGCTGACGACGACCAGGCGCGGACGTCTTTCGTTGATGGTGATCACCTGGCCAATTCTCCGGAATGATCGCGAAACTGTCGACCCCGATGATCGTCGCCAGCTGACGACGACCAATCGCGGACGTCTTTCGCTGATGGTGATCACCTGCCCAGCTCTACAGGATGGTCGCGAAACTGTCGACCATGATGATCGTCGCCAACTGACGACGACCAATCGCGGACGTCTTTCGCTGATGGTGATCACCTGGCCAATTCTGCGAAATGGTCGCGAAACTGTCGACCGTGATGATCGTCTCCAGCTGACGGCGACCAGTCGCGGACGCCTTTCGCTGATGGTGATCACCTGGCCAATTCTACGGAGTGATCGCGAAACTGTCGACCCCGATGATCATCTCCAGCTGACGACGCCCAATCGCGGACGTCTTTCGCTGATGGAGGTGATCACCTGGCCAATTCTACGGAACGGCCGCGAAACTGCCGACCCCGATGATCGTCTCCAGCTGACGACGACCAAGCGCGGACGTCTTTCGCTGATGGTGATCACCTGGCCAATTCTACGGAATGGTCGCGAAACTGTCGACCATGATGATCGTCTCCAGCTGACGACGACCAGGCGCGGATGTCTTTCGCTGATGGTGATCACCTGGCCAATTCTACGGAATGATCGCGAAACTGTCGGCCATCTTGATCGTCTCCAGCTGACGACGACCAATCGCGGACGTCTTTCGCTGATGGCGATCACCTGGCCAATTCTCCGGAATGGTCGCGAAACTGTCGAGCATGTTGATCGTCTCCAGCTGACGACGACCAATCGCGGACGTCTTTCGCTGATGGCGATCACCTGGCCAATTCTACGGAACGGCCGCGAAACTGTCGACCCCGGTGATCTTCGTCAGCGGACGACGATCACGCGCGGCCGCCTTTCGCTGATGGAGGTGATCACCTGGCCAAGTCTTCGCAACGGAGGACAAAAAGAAAGAAGCACGCGGCTCATCATAATAATGATGAGCAATGCTCTATGCTAAGCACCAATATATAGTCTATGGCTATCTATTTTCGTATTTAGCTAATCTATTTAGTTTCATTCTTCAAACTTATTTAATTAATTTTATGGCGCAACCCGAAAACTTTTCTAAAACGAAAGTTTTGTATTGCAAAAATGCGCATGAGTGATCGTGACGAACTTTCTTGTTTGATATCGGCGCTTGTCCCTTGTGTTCTCCCGCTTCGTGGTCGCAGATTCAACAGCATCTCCGTCTCCCGCAATGGCGCCTTCCATCGCTCTGCGTTCAGAGCGCGGGTCTTCCAGCTGCGTGCGGCGGCGGGAATTCTCGAAGGTGATCGAAATGATCTCAACCTCTACCACGGAACCCGCCGGGGCGCCGGCAAGGATGCTCTGCTCGAGTATCGCAAGAAAAAAGTGTTACAGTTACACACATAGTCTATGCAGGCCCAGCAAGACAGACAAGTACTGTCATGCCGGATATGCATTATAGGAGCCTCGTTTAATAGGTGTTTTAGTTTTCTCGAAGGATTTCTGCATTACAAGTTTTCTCTCTCATGGAGAGAAATTTGTGTTGCTGAATTCACTACAAGTGTGTAACTGTAACACTTTTTTCGTGGGATACCGAGGCCGCTTTTCACGCTGAGGTATTCTGAGCAAAAACGTCCCCGCCCCAAAGTCAAGAAGATCTTCACGAACACGGTGCAGCTGCACAATAAACTACCCATAAGCTTGTTTATTGTGTGATGTTGCGTAGAACAAATAAATTCGGCTCGTAGAAGTGTAGTCGTGTTTAATAGCTAGTGCAGCTACATCGACAATCGATCAGCAGATTGTCCTTGTGGTTCTAGCATGACAAATGCCAAAACACATCTGAAAACTGCTTCTCACGGGGCCGCTGTGCATGAGCAGCACTGTTTTCTTTTGTAGAAGTAAGTAGGCCTAGGCATGCAGATTTGCATGACAGGTATGAAGCGGGGACGTCTTTACACAGGATATGGGACCCAGTGTGTCCAACAGCTCCTCGTCCGTGTAGTCCGCATCGGCGGGCTATCGAAGGGAAAAGCGCCCGTATCCCAGAGAGGGAGGGCGCTACTTGCATGTCCAAAAGTTCCCGATGGAAACGCTCTCCGCATCCTGCATCAACTTCCAGCAGCACAAATTCTGCATGCAGCCTAGCGGCTACAACATTTGTCATGTGAAGAAACATGCTTCCGAAAGTCTCGACTCTGGACCAGTAAAGTTTTTCATTTGCAAAACTTATGCATCAGAAATTTTCTCCACTTCTGGGATACGGGCACTTTTCATCATCTGGATACGGGCAGGTCCATGGACAACGTTGTCACCGAACGGAACGGCTCCGAGGCAACCACGCAGCATATTGTCAGGAAAAATCCCCTTTTCCCATAATATCAAAAGGAGACTTATTCTGATGCGCGAGTTGTGCTTGTGTACAGAGATACACTTGTATTGCTGGAAGACAAAAAGACACACGCGCGGCCTATTTTCAGGCACTTTGTTTGTCATGCTGTTCTGGGCAATCCAGTTGGTTCCTATCATGCTGGAGAGGGAGGCTTGCCCGTGCCAGGCAGAACTACAGTCCGCATCCCTTCCCTACCAGCATCACAACTGGATTTGTGATCAGAAGAAATCATCCTTTTACACAAATTCCGACTTTGAGTATGGGGAGGGGGGATTTTTTCATTTTTATACAGCATTCCGGAACCTCACACCCCGATACCCGCGCACAACTCACGTCCGCGCCGCGACTCAGCGACTTCGCGTCGGGGCAGGTCAGCGTCGCGCACATTGGCGCGGTGACGCAGCACTCGCTAGGCGTGCAGGTGGCGCCGCCGCACACGGCCGAAAAGTCGATGACGCGCGCCGCACCGTTCAGATCCGGGCAGGTGATTTCGTCCTTAGCGGCCGCGGCGGCGTATCCTGTGCAAAAACGTCGTCACCCCAGTGTCAAGCTCTTGGGACCTGTGCAAGACAAATCCAGAATAGAACCTGTGCAACACAAGGCAAAGTTCATGGGACCCCGGCAACACAAGGACAGGGAGAGCCGCATCACATAACCATCGCCGTCTGCTTCGCCTTTTTACACTCCTTTTGAAATACACAGGCCAAAACACGATTAGAAACGCTTCTCATGGGAATGAGCATTTTAAGTACAAATGTTCATCTTCATGTTCCTGTAGATGCAAATGTGCATGAGAAGTACAATTTACAATTTACAATTTATTCACGAGAAGATCTCGCGAGACTACAACCCTATTGGTTCAACAGAGGAGTCACTATTGGTCTGGGGTTCAACAGAGGAGACTACAACCCTATTGGTCTGGGGTGGCGACGTAGTTTTCACTCAGGGTACGGCGCAGGAAGTGGTCAAATCGCTGACACAGCAGGTAGCGGCATCGTCGGCGAGGGCTATGAGAGTGCACTTTCCCTCCGCCTCATTTGTATTGCATGAAGATGAACAGCAATAGAAACACCAGCATAAGCACCACACGTGGAGGTTGTGCATGACAAGTTCATGCGCCGAGTGTAGTACTCTTTGGGTTTTCAGAATCTGTCATGCAAACAGTGCCACAAGGCGAAGACAGCAACTGGATTTGGCAATGTGCATGACCAATGAGGGGCAGGGGGGGTTGTGCACTGTCATACGGGTGCACACTGCTGCAGTGCACCGCAACAGCTCGGCCGCGGGGCCCGCCACGACTGACGTGCCCGCCGGACACTGCACTTCGTATGCATTGCAAATATGTGTGGGTCCTCTGAAGTGATGCAGACTCTGGGGGGGCTAAAGCTGACCACTTCTTGGTACGTAAAGAGCTGCGAGTTTCTCATGCCGAATTCCAGCTCATCCATCTTGTGTTCCAGAAGATGCATGACATACATTTTCTGCAGTCTTCCAGACCCGAACAACATATTTCTTGCATTTGATACTTCGGACTCCGCGTCAAAACCGTTCTTGCACAGTTCGTTCGGAACACATTCGCGCCGATTGTTCGCATTAATCACCATGTTGTAACCGGCGTAGCAACTGCCTAGCTTGCAGCTCGTAAGAACCGAATCAGTCACGCAGTCGGTGCCGGTGTCGGGGGTGCCATAGCTACAAAGGCACACGTTCGGGTGGCAGCTGTATGAGCCTGCATGTCCTGGGGTCGCGACTCTATGATAGCCATCGTAACAACTCTGGCAGTTGGGCAAGCCGATCAGGTCACTTGTGCACGCCCCCTCGAAGCCGTGTGGGCACGCCCCGCAGTAAGCCCCACGGCAGCACAAAGCCCGTGTGCACCCGTGATATGGATTGCAAATATTTCAGGGTCTGGGGAAAGAATGTAAGGGGCGCAAATCTCATCAAGGCTGTCTTCAGGCACGTTACCGACACGCCGCGCGTTTCTGTCATGCAGATGAACCGCTTTTCGTCATGCAGATTGGCCGACGCCTAGCACCTCAAAAATTTATTTGTCATGCTTGTCCGTCAATGAAGGCGTCCTCGTCGTGAAGATTGCTTCTCCAACCTACCAGCCTCAGAACTTTATTCTAGACCCTCCAGAGGACTGATTTCCATTTGCAGTGGATACGCCATCGTCGCAGCCGATGCTGGCGGCGTCTTCCCGGGGGTACAAGTCGAAACCTTGCGCATCGCAGAGGCTGGCGTCGCTTGCACACGTGGTGGAAGTGCAGCAGGTTGTTTCGCAGTCTTGATTTGTACCAGCTGCATCTGCGAGCGCGCAATTCTTGTCCCAGCTTCCTTGCGAAACAACTTTGCCGACGCTAGTACATTCGTGATCGCTGCAGACAGTCGGTCCGTCGCAGAAGGTCGCGGCGTCGCAACCACCGTTAGCGGAAGCGCAGGTGATCGGCGGCGGGGTGGCCGTCTTCAGTGATGTAGCTATTGGATGAATCGGACACGGGAAATCGTCATAAGTGAGAGTGGTCCCGTCGACTCGAATAGTATGCGAATCACAGGTTTGTTCCATGCAGCAAAGGTTATTATTCGTCGGATTGTTAGCAACACAGGAATGAGTGCTGTCGTCGATGTTGGTGCAGGCCATCAGATCCCCATTGAGATACTTCGCAACCTTATTGGCGCTCGTGCAGTCATACAGAGCCAAATCTGGATCACCGCCGTCCACCACTTGGTTGTTTGTGCAGGTCGGTTTGCAACACTCCCGTTCAGTGCACGCGTCTTCAGCACACTTGATCAACTCCGGGTTATCTTTCCGCAGATAATTCTTACTAGTACACAAATTATCTGCAACCTGAGTTGCACAAGTTTGTACTACCGCCTCGCAGTCCGTAGCGAGTCGCGGATGCGGATCGACGGAATACCCTCCATCTTTCACCTTGTATAATCCCGCACTAGTGTCACATTCGCACCGGCAATTCTGGACACTGCACCAACCTCCGTACCGGTCCTTGCAAATCATGTCGGCATGGTCCGCTTCCGAGTTACTGAAACCAGTCAGCCCGGCACAGAAATTGGAACATGTTGTAGTGTCGTCGCCTGCACTACTCATGCAGCACTTGTCCGCCCTGCACAGCGAGTCGATTGCAGCGCTGCTGCATCCGACCAATTTGCCGTAGGGCGAGGCCGTCGTGTAGGTGTAGGGCTTGCTGGGGTTCGCATTGCACAGCGTCAAGCGAATATCTTCCTCCACACTGCAATCGACAAAACTCTTGTAGACAGCGCCGAAATCCCAGGGGTGCACCATGATGAGCGACTCACCAGCTCCGCAAACGGACTGTTCATCTACACCGGAACATGCTTATCAACTGCAAACATCTCGGAGTTAAATGGAGGGTTGCGGTGCTGGTGTGCGGATATTGAGCAACCTCCAGCTCAACGTGTGAACTAAACCCCTGCCGGAGGGAGGCAGAGCCACAGGTAGCAGCGCGCCTCAAGAAGCTTTTCGGTGATATTTGTGCTGGGAGACGAACTGGGTTGCGTTTGCGAAATCAAACCCACGCTACTGGCGCGCTAGAATGCCGAGTAACAAACTCGCGCGTAAAAGGACTTCAAAGCCGCCGCTCAAACAATGCGGAAGAAAGCCCGGCCAGATTAGGACGATACCAACAAGCCCTGAAGCCAGGGGGTAAGGCAGCCTGCCAAACGAAACAAAGGAATCACTCGGGCAACCCTACAAAACACCGCGGTGCACCGCCCAACTAAACAGCAGCCCAAACACCCTGAGCTTGGAATCAGAGACCGAAACTCGAACTCCTAAAAAGGAAGCGCGCTGGCGCCGCGGATGAAGAACAGGCACGCGGCCACCTACCGCTCCGGAGCTGCTAGACCGCCTAGCACCTCATGGCCTGGCCCCTCAGGTACTTTTCAGTAAAACAGGCAGCTACCTTAACGAAACCCTGCTACGATGTCCACGCCGCCAGTGCCTGTAGTAATCGATCATCTGTGCTAGCGGATGATGACCGAAGAAGTTTTCGGGATTCCGTTCCGAAAGTTACTGCCACTCGTGGCGCCACGACAAACCAGGGACCACCCCCTGTAGCAATTCGTTTTTCGTTTTCTCGAAAGTGTATTCATTCCTTTTCCGGGATCGACACGCCCGGTGCACAACACGCGTGCGAGATTTCTCTCTCCTGTCGAGCACGCATCACAGATCTTGCAAACTTCCAAACCCAGACATGTTTGCAGTTGATAGCAATGGTTCCAAAGCCACGCAGCAGCGGTTTTGGTCACAGGGGTCTCCATACCCGTCGTTGCCGCACTTGAAGTTCTTCATATCAAAATGGAAAATCCCCCCTCCCATATTCCAATGCATAACTCTGTTCTGATGCGAGAGTTCTGTACGCAAAGAACCATTCTGTCATGCCAGAACACAGGCAAGGCAGAGTGCAGGCGTGGGAAGCAGGTAGACGCTTCGCTGGCTCAGGATGAAAGAGGATCGAAGGCTGCAATTCTGCGCAGAATGGTATGACATCGGTGATCTACCGGCAGGACGTCCGGGCGGCCGCGGCCTTCGACTAAAATCAGTAAAAAAGAAGGGTCGAGTAAACTCTACAGCGCTTGTCATGAAAGTCCAGGCCTTTCGGAAAATGAGTGGTGATAGAAGGCGCAACGAGAAGGCGGCTCGGGCAGCTACAACGCGCAGCATGGGTCTGGGCCCCCGCTTCACGAGGGCCAGACGTGCGGCGTGCGCTTAAGTCGTGAGCTCGAACATGACGCACGGCCCTGGAGGTCCTTATGCATGTGGAGGCAAAACGCAGGAAAGAAGCAGCCGAAGCTGGCCGCTGCTGCGCCAATTCGGACAAATTCAGCAAGAAGCTTGCTGCGCTTCCTTCCCAGCGGCATACAGGTGCTCCGACATGAAAGAGCTTGTCCCCCCAAATCCGCAACCAGGGTGGCGCCTCCACCAGCAATGGGAGCTCTTTCATGCAAGCATTACGAACAAACGCAAAACCAAACAAAAAAACGGATCCATAAAAAGAACGAAAGCGCAGAGGCGCGCAATCTATCACCACTACTCGACGAAGTGCGACGTAGTTCTACGTAGCTCTACGGTCCAATGGCCTACAGAGTGAGCGTAAGGTGTGTCGCTTTTTCGCCTTTTTCGAAAATATGCATTGTGGCCACACAGCGGCATCGGAAATTTCATCCATCTTGAGTATGGGCAGGGGAGAATGTATCTCACGATAAGCCGGGCCGGCTCTGAGTGCGGAGCCTGAGGGACACGGCGAGTAAACCGCATTTCCTCCATCGGTATTGCCACACGTCCGCGGCTTGCAACACTCCTCTTCTGTGCAGCGACTGTTTTGACACTCGATTGTGCTCAAGCTGTCTTTTGGGGAATAAGAACTGCCGGTACAAAATGAGTTCGCAGTGGCCTCTGAACCGTCCAGGGCGCCACCATGCTTCAAACACGTCGGCTTTATGCAGTCCGTGCGCAAGTCTCGAGCAACGGAATACAGGCCGTTATCTGTAACCAGGTGGTACCCCGCGCCGGCGTTGCACTCGCACCGACAGTGTTGCATACTGCACCAATATCCCTGGTTAAGGGTCCACCTCTTGCATAGTTTCTGACTCAGTGTCGCGTGGGTGGAGACACCGATAGCCACTCCATTTGCATCCTTCAGCTCGCCGCAGAAGGCCCCGCAGCTGGTATCCGAAGAATCTTGAGACACACCTGCTGCTGTGCAGCACAACTCCTGGGTACAAAAGGTGGTGTCGCTAGACACATCGGTGCAATCGTCCACAAGTTTGCTGTCCAAAGCCGGCGGGTAGCTGCTGGTCACCATGATAGGATTCGAGTTTACAGGACACGACGTGAAGCTACCACATAATTATCAACTGCAAATATCATGTCGGGGCTATTGGGAAGATTGTGACGCTCGTGCGCGGATGTTGAGCAACCTCCAATAAGGGGCGAACAGGCATGACAAGTTGCTGAGCAAATACGTCAAGCGTGCCCTTTCGCACGACGACGACAAACAAATGAAGTGCAATTCTTTTAGCGTTTTTTGGTAATGAGAAAAGTGAGCTCTTTCAAGGATCACCCTGTAGCACAAGATCACGCACGACAGATTTCTCTCTCCTGTCAAGCAAGCAAGCTAGCGTCATAGGTCTTGCAAACTTCCAGACCCAAACATATTTACAATTGATAACAATTGTGTTACCACGCGGCAGCATGTGCCAGCATGACCACAATCTCCAGGGCTGGTATCGTCCTTAGTGTTGATGCATGTTGCTTCATCATTCACTACACCTTCATCAGGGTGCAATGCAGTGTTGCAGCTCGCATCATCCCAGAAAAATCCCGTAGCGCCGTCCGAGACTGCGGCACAGTTTGTAACGGCTTGGGCAATTCCATGTTGACGATGAGCCGTGAACAAAAAGAGCGCTGCCGCTGTTACAAGAGCATGCCCACGAACGGTACGATCCAACATCGTTCTCGGCGTTTTTCGGACGAATTGTGATCCGGATTGACGCAGATGCCTTGATGCTTCCTCCGACGACCTTGTCCTCAACCGTTCCTGGCTCTTCCACGAGGCAATGACATTACTAGGGTAGAAAAGCTGCGACATAATTTTTGTTCTAACCTTCGCCTCATTTTATTTCTAATTCGTCAGGGCTTCAGAGTAATAAATGCGTAAGTAAGCTTCTTCTCTGTGACCTACTTCCGTAAGAAGTACGTTAGTGCTTGTAATTGTCTCTACCTTCACACGCTTTCTGCACCGCAATGTTGAACTTTAAAGAAAAGATAGAAGATCGAAAAGCTACAAAACACTTCTCTACTATCGTCGGGGTCGGGACACTGCGAAACTCGGTAGACAAACTGCTCTATTTGTACATACTTTGGCAGCCAGGAAGCTGTACTTTGTAAGTAAGTCTTGTAGTCCAAGAACAATACACAAACTAAAGATATTTGTCAAGATGCAGGAGCCCGCAGAATGCTATTTCGGCTCGGCAAAGCCGACCTTTTTTGTGGTGACTTTTTTATCTGCCTAATTAGTGCGCAACGTTTTTTTCTTCCGAATGCCGTCTGCCGAGACTGCACCACTAGGGACGAGTACTTCCTTCTGGGAGATGAAGCATACTAATAAAAACAGCATCAGATCAGAGGTCAGAGGTGTCGGCGCACGTGGCGCAGCCACGCGAGCCGGGCTCAACGCAGCAGTCAGGCAATCCTAACCACCACGTCGGCCATAAAACAGTTTTGCGTTTGTCAGAAGTTTCAATGCAGGAACTGAGAGAGAGATAACTAACGCTTAAACTTTTTTGCAGACTAAAACTAAAGAAACTAAAACTGACGCTCCGAGGAGCTAAGCTGGAGTGGGCTATAAAACTATGCTCCGAGGAGCTACGCTGGAAAGGTTTGAAACATTTTTGCTCCGAAGAGCGGAACTGGGGGAGCTAAAACAGAACTAAAACTTTGGTCTTTGGCTTCGATAAAGATCTATTCGATTTTTTTTTTACGGAAAGGAAGAGCAACAACTTTTTTGAGCTAAACTGTAGTTTTACGTGGGGACCAGGCAGTGCGTGCAAGATCCTGGAAGGTCAGCACTTTTGCGGTTTTTTGTATCTATTGACTGGTGCGTTTTTACGCCCTAGCGTGGGGACAAGGCGAGCTTGATGGATCCGTAAAAGTAGAGGTCCACCCGAGAATAAATCTAAAATGGAAATCAGGTAAAACATTAAACCAAGCAATCGCGTGATAGCATCGT
This sequence comes from Amoebophrya sp. A120, assembly GCA_905178155.1. NCBI lineage: Eukaryota > Dinophyceae > Syndiniales > Amoebophryaceae > Amoebophrya > Amoebophrya sp. A120. The sequence continues at coordinate 1,539,669 of CAJINV010000004.1, read as the reverse complement.
GAGAACTACAACAACGGAGTTACCAAGAGAGACAAAACACGACCACGTCACTCGCCTCTCATCAGCACACCATCGTGTTGCGGACTAGCAAAGCTCTCAACTGAGAAAAAGAAAGGTAAAAGAAAAAAGAAAGCCAAACTCAGATAGTTTGACTTTTACCTTGCTTTAAAGAGAAAGAGAAACTGCACTATTAGAAAGGTGCGGTTTTTTTTTGTGTTTTTTATTTTCTGTGTAATAGTGTAGGCGTTTTCTCAGGTCTGATAGTCGACATCGATAAACTTCATATTCTGAGCATCGTTCCCTCGGTAAGATCCGACCAATTTCAGGACTTTAATATTCAGATTTATTAACTCCCCGGTGGTACACTCGTTCGTACATGGACGCCAGAAACTTGTAATGCGCGTGATCAAAAATCCTCTTAGAAAACTCCGAACGAGCAATACCTTGCTGAGTAGTAAAATAGCATTACAGATTCCATCCCACAACATCACCCCCACGAAGAGAATCACCCCTCACTCCCACGAGTCTGCCGAGACTGCACCACTAGGGACGAGTACTTCCTTCTGGGAGATGAAGCATACTAATAAAAACAGCATAGTTAGCTTCAACAAACTTTCTTCCGTCTTCGAAAGATGGACCGAGTAGCTTCTTGCGGCTTTAGCATATCTCTTCGACGAGTTACTGTTAGGCGGACGTGATCGTGATGTAGTGTATCCATTCTTTCATAAGATCAAGTACTTACCTCTTCCTGTGACCTGTGACAACCAGTTCAACGGCTGTACGAGCCACGTCTGTAAGAGTTGTCCGTTCTTTCGCGCGAAAATCACGATGCTCACACCTTCCTTCTGCATTTCCATTGCGGAAATACTCGGCACGAATCAGGAATTGAACGTCGATTCTATTTTGGGTCGACGACGACGGAACGTGTGGCAGCAACGAGAACGATGAACGAACGGACGCACGAGGATTTGATCCCGAACGATGGAGAACTATCTTTCAGGGTGGTGGAAGACAAAAAAGCATAGTAAGTAAAGAACGGGGAATCACAATCATATTGATATGTGCTTCTCGTAGTTACACACCATCATGTGCCAAAACACCACGACTCACCTTTACGAAAGATGCGGCTAGCAGATGGCACTTCTTGTTCTACTTTGGCAGCCCTTGTAGCACCATACTTACAAACATGGGTCAGCAAAAGTGCTAGTAGCACTGCTAACACAACAAGCAGCCGCAGAACAGGGCGTGGACGACACAGCGTTCCAACTGACCCAGATCCGTTTTCTTTCCGCATTGCAAAGAACCAAAGTCCTGTTCATCTTCATCAAGATCAACTCCATTTACTTTATGTTTATTTCCAATGATCACAATCAGGCAAATGTAAGTTAGACACTTCGCCACCCATGACAACACAAGGATTGAGCGAGTAACATATACAATTTTCCGAAAAAGCGCAAAGACATTCATCTGTATTGCAGAATATGCACGCGCCACAGCTTCATCGCACGCATTCGGCAGTACTTAGTCTTGTGTACCAGTTTCGCACAACCCATTGCAGGTGCTCAGGAGGATGTTCTGACTGGTGCTCAGGAGGACTGGATTTTTACTCGTCATCGTGCCACAGCGGGGTGAAAGAAACAATCAGCAAAGGAACAACGTGGAACTAGTCGATCTAGCACCATGGCACAGAAAGACCAGATTGGTTTGCTCGCTAGCGCGGGGTCGGTGGACTTCTTCCTTGTCTTCCCTTCGTCCGGGTTGACTGTTGATGTGGAGGAGCTCATTGTAGGGCTAGGTCTTGAAATGAGTATGATGAAAATGTTGGGAACACGAAAGCAAAATCGATGCATCTTCCTATCACCCAGATTGCTGGTCGGGGGAACGTGATATAATTTTGGTTGGAAACAAAGAAGTTCGAGGAAGAGAGAAGCGTGACACTCAAGGGTATAGTTTCGTTCTTCCTTCACGCGGGGCGGTCTTCGGGGCAGCATTCGTTCCTCACGGGGACAACATTATTTCTCTTCGTGCCAGAGCGGAGTCGAACCAGCAAAGGAACTTCTAGATGCATGTAGTCAGCCGGTGGTCTAGAACCGTAGCCCTACAGCAAACAAGCAAAGTTGGTTTGCTCGCTAGCGCGGGGACTTCGGTGTCTTTTCTTCGTCCAAAGGGTTGATGTCTGTGAAGTTACTTGCAGGTCTTCTGGGTCTTGAAGTTGAAATGGATATGGATATGGTAATATGATCGGGAAATAAAGCAAATCGATGTATCTTGCTATCAGATTGGTTCTTGTAAAAAAATGTTACTTTGTGATCGGGAACAAAGAAGTTACAAGAGGAGAGATGTATTGACGGGCTCTTTCCCGTTTTTCTTTCATGCGGGGCGTTCTTCGGGGCTAAAACTCTACAACCGAATAATTTCAAAACAAATTCATCACATAAGTACAAAAAAATCGATATCAAAAACGAGGGAACAATTACTACTCTAGGTGTATGTGTGACAGAAGTATGTGTATGTAAAAAAATGTACTATCATATGAAATATTTTAACACAAAAAACCTACCCTGTGGGCGCCGGCAGGCCAAATCTATTATTGCAGCTTGTCCTCTCACTGCCTTTTTTATTTTTTCAGATCCTCTCTGGTACTAGTGTATTTTTTCACATCGTCCTCCGGCTCCCTTTTTTTCCGTCGGGCGCCTGCTCATGCGCGTCGAGAAATCCCTTGCGCGGCGCCCCCGGCGAGGCGCTTGTGTGGCTTTCGCTTTTAATAAATCCAACTGGCAAGGAGGCCACCTTTCCCCGGCATGCCCTGGGGATGCGGGGACCACGAAGAACTGCCCTTGTTCCCTTGTCCCAAAAGCCCCGGCGCAGGGCTCTTCGGGCGCACGGGGGGAGGCGTAGCCGGACTGGTGCCTCCTGCCCACTTGTTCTTTCCCTTTGATGTTTGTCAAATGCAAAAATGTCTGGGTCTGGAACAAGACTCTGAGACTTGTGATGCACGGTTTGCATGAGCCATGATGTCTGTGATGCATGCCCTAGCGCCACAGGTTTTTTGAGGGGTTCTTGACGCCTATTCCGCATGACAGCTGCCCTCTCCGCGTAGCAAAATTCAGAAATCTTTTGCTGCTCATGCAACACAAATTTTTTAGACATCCAAATGCAGCTTCACAAGTTGCATTCTTCCAGGCCCAGACATTTTTGCATTTGATAATGCTGCTCCCCATTTCCCGCCGGAGCTCGGGGAAGAACCGCCGGCGCCATAGTGCCAGCGCTCGTTCTTGTTGTAGCCTCGTTTGCCTTGTTTTTATCAAATGCAAACATATCTGGGTCTGGAAGTAAAGTTTGTCATGCATCTGCTGGAACAAATGAGTGCTCTGGAATGCACGTGAAGCATTTATCTATATGGGTTTTGTTGCGAAGGCCAAGGCTTCCTGTTCCTGATCATGCCTACCCCGCATGACAAATTCGCAAATTGTGCAAGCGAAAAATAAGCAGCCTTTTGGCACCCTCACGCAATACAGATTTATTTTCGTCTGGTCGAGATTTAGCATCACAAGTTGGAACTCTTCCAGGTGACCCAGACACACTTGCAATGCATATATCCCAAGCTGCACGCTGTCCCCCGTACTGCTTACCACCTATCCAAGAAAAAAACGTTGTTAGTGTAAATTTGTCATGCGCAACCTGCAAGACGATTGCGTCTGTCATGCTTGGCATGCATCGTAGCTCCCATTAAAGGGCGTTTTCACGTACTATCTGCGCATGACAGGTTTTTGCTGTCATGCCAGACAAATTTGTAATGCTGTTCCTCCAAAAAAGTTACACCTACAATGTTTTTTTCTTGGATACCACCTTTCCACATTTTATTCCCCGATTGTGTTCCCCACGAACCGTCGCGGTTGTAAGCTTGCATGTATCTTCGCGTTGCCTCCTCGTGCTTTTTCTGGCGCCACACCGCCATCGAAAACAGGAACATCACTAGCAAAACGGCGCCCACGAGAACAAAGACAAGGACGATAGTTTCCTCATCTTCGTCGTCATTCGTGTCGGTGGTTCGCGTGGTAGTTGGTGCGTTGCCCGACGTATCAAATGCAAAAGTGTCTGGGTCTGGAAGAATACAAACTTGTGATGCGCATTTCAGAACACAGAAAAATCTCTCATGCATGGGTAGCAAGCGCTGCCCACTTTCTGTCACCAAAGTGGCGGATTTGTCACGCGGATTCGGCATTGCGGAAGCTTCTCGATACCTGTAATGCTAGAGCTTCCATGCCAGACCTTCTGTGTCATGCAAAAACAACATGACTCTTCCAGACCCAGACATTTTTAAGTACATTTGATACGACACGGGGGTGCTGGTCTCGCTCTGCGGCGCGGGTGCGCTAACCACGTCGGCCACGCTCACGCCTTCGGGCAGCGTCGCTGAGTTCGCCTCGATTGCGTCCGCAATCGCAGCCTCGAGATCGGCAGCGGGCAGGCTTGTCACCAGCTCCCTGATATCAAGAGGAAAATGAATCCCCCCTCCCCATATTGCGGCCCAAACGGAGTTTCTAGTGTTGGACTTGCCTTCACACGGAAGTACGCTCTGTGGTCTTGCAGCAAGGCACTGCGGCCAGATCTTCAGCCTGGGCCGGGGCGTTTAAGTCTAGTGGTTTAGAATTGCAAACTGCTACCCTCTAGGCCGCCGAGCAGCATGATCATTCCGCCCAATCGCTTGCACAATGAGGCGGAAGCCTCTGGCGCACTCGTTGTCTTCCTGCAAGACCGAGCTGATTTGTGACCAGAATTCTGCATCATAAACTTTCCCGTTGGGCATGGGGAGGTGGGGGGATCTTTCCTTACGATACTCGACAGGAAGGTCCTCCCCGGACTCGGCCTGTCCGCCCTTGACGGTGAAGTCCACAAGCACATCAGACCTGGTTGTACTAGCTGACGCTCGTCGACGCTTGTTGTCCCTCGTGTACTGTCGCTCGGTCGGCGATTTAGTAGTACTATCAACTGGTGCAAAGATGTCTGGGTCCGTCTGGAGACCTGCGATGCTGAGCGGCCAAGGGACTGAGCATATCATACTCCGGATTGCAGGAGCCAAACATGACAAATCTTGAGGACGCTTCCTGATGTGTACAATCAACGTGTACGTGTAGTGCGCATTAATAGAAACTGTGCTTTTGCATGACAAAACAGAGCTTAATTTTGGTGATGCTGGTCATGGAGGTGCGATACAGATTTTACAGGATTCCCAAACCCGCAGCACAGGTTTCACTTTTGCAGATCCAGACATAGTCACAATGCATATGTACCCCGATAGTTTTCGGTTGTTCCAGCAGCAATCGCGCCTTCCACCGCTCTGCGTTCCAAGTGCGGGTCTTCCAGCTGCGTGCGGCGGCGGGAATTCTCGAAGATGCATCCTCAGGCAAAACGCCCCCACCCCAGAGTCAAGACGCAGATGGGGTGGGGATTTGGGTTTATGGTGTGAACCACTTCCCCAAGCATCACTCCCCCACTGACCCACCTTGGGGAAGTGGAAGTGCTGCCCCTCGGGTCGTGGGCAAAGAAGTACTTCCCCAGGCAGTGCTGGGGAAGTGGGGGAGCCCGGCCCCACTTCCCCGCCGCACACTGTAATAAGTACCCTTGCCGCCCGCAGCTGCGCTCCGCGAGCCTGCCTACGTATGTGGCCGCCGTCTGTAGGCAGGCCTAGGATGACGAACCTGAAACGGCACGCGGGGCGCGCAAAAGTGCAAGTACACACGGCACGCAGACACGGCCAGGGCATGAAACTTGGGGGCCAGGAAGAAGCCGAGGCCCAAAGGCAGGCGGAAAAGGATGGACGGGGGGGGCGGCATGACGGAGCGACCCGAAACCTCGAACCCTAGGCCCTAGACGACCCTAAACAACCAAGTCCATCGCCGGCTGCCGGAGGTGATGCGGGGGAGGTGGGGTCTTGATCCGGATCGGGCGGTGATGCGTGGGGAAGTGATTCAAACAAAGGAGAGGGGCAGTGACTCAGACTCCTGCCGGGTTTTGGCTACACAAAGAAATTAACAAGTTTTGCCGGCTGTGGCGCATGACAAGTCTGGGATCCTAGTGTCATGGTGTTGGTGGTTCGGTGCAGCCGCATTTTACAGACAAATCGATCATCATCTCATCGCGATATGTAGCCTGACAGGCTGCCAGACAGCATTAGATTATAGAAGATGCCTTCATTGGGTTGCAGCGCATGGGAAACATTTTGATTTTACTTTTACTTTAGGCAAGCCGTTTTGCATTACAACTCTGGGGTAGGGACGATTTCCCTTAGGATAAGGTGATCGAAATGATCTCGACCTGGACTACGGAACCCGCCGGTGCGACGGCACGGATGCTCTGCTCGAGGCCGGTTTTCACGCTGGGATATCCTGAGAAAAAAAGCCCCGCCCGAAAGTCAACAAGATCGTGGACACGTCGTTGCTACGCAATAGACCCACAAGCTATGTGCAATGCGCAGAACAAATTAATAAATTGGGCTTGCAGAAGTGTAGTCGTGTTTAGCTAGTGCGGCTGCATGATAAATCGCTCAGCAGCATATCCTAGTTCTAACATGACACATTCCGAAACACCCCATGCAGATTTGCATGGCAAGTATGCGGCGGGGACGCCTTTACACAGGATAGGGGACCGAGTGTGTCCAACAGCTCGGCTTCCGTGTAGTCCGCATCGGCGGACTATGGAAGTGAAAAGCACCCCTATCTCAGAAACGGAGGGCGCTCGCGCGTGCAAAAGCTCCGAATGGAAACGCTGTCCGCATCCACCTACATCCTCCAGCATCATAAATTCGCCATGCAGCCTAGCGGCTGCAAAAATTGTCATGTGAAACATGCTTCCGAGAGTGCCAGCTCTGGACCAGGAAGATGACTCGTAGTCCCCTCATGCATTTTTCATTTGAAACCCTTATGCATCAGAAATTTTCTCCATTTCTGGGGATATGGCACTTTTCACCTGGATACGGGCAGGTCCATGGACAACGTCGTGACCGAGCGGAACGGCTCCGAGGCAACCACGCAGCATATTGTGAGGAAAAATCCCCCTCCCCATATCAAAAGGAGATTTCCGGTGCGCAACTTCTTGTGTACACAGATCCCTTTGTATTTTAGGAAGGTAAAGGGACAAACAGACTCGCGGCCTGTGTATTTCAGGAGCTTTGTCGTTCTGTTCTGGGCGAATGCAGTTGGTTCCTGTCATGCTGGAGTGGCAGGGCTTACCCGCGCCGGACAGCACTAAGCACAGTCTCCTGCATCTCTTCCCTACAAGCATCACAACTGCCTTTGTGATCACAAATCATGCTACACAAATTCCACTTTGAGTATGACGAGAAGGATTTTCATTTTGATACAGCATTCGGGAACCTCGCACCCGGTCGCCAGCGCACAACTCACGTTCGGGCCGCGATTCAGCGGCTTCGCGGCCGGGCAAGTCAGCGTCGCGCACAACGGCGCATTGACGCAGCACTCGCTAGGCGTGCAGGTGGCGCCGTTGTATCCCACAGAAAACAAGTAAACCCATTTTCATACTAAAAACGCAATAGGTAAGCACTAAGTATAGTGAAACTGTGTTGCAGCTGATTATAGGGTCATTAATTGTCGCTAATCCACATTTACAACAAGCCGCTGCACATGCACACGCATCGCAGCAAACTGCCACTCTTGTGGTCTTCGAAGTCCAGAGTTGCCATTCACGCCAATTTGGCAGCACAAATAGACTTTTTTTCTGCGACGATGGGTGTATTTTATTTCTGTTGGATACGTCGCACTTAGCGAAAAAATCGATGACGCGCGCCGCGCCGTTGACGGCTGGGCAGGTGATTTCCTCCTTTCCGGCCGCGGCGGCGTATTCTGTGTAAAAACGTCCCCAGCCCAATATCAGGTTCTTGGGACCTCTGCAACATAAATCCAGAGTGGAACCTCTGCAACACAAAGTCAAGTCCTCGGGACCTCGGCAACACAAGGATAGGGAGAGGGTGGACGGCCGCATCACATAGCCATCGCCGTCTGCTTCGCCTTTTTTAAACTATTTTTGAAAATACAAATGCCGAAACACGATTAGAAACGCGTCTCACGGGAATGCGCATCACAAATGTTGATGATGTTCCTGATCCTGTAGATGCAAACGTGCATGAAAAGTTTGGGGTGACGACGTAGTCTTCACTCAGGATACGGCGCACGAACTACTCCAATCGCTGACGCAGCAGGTAGCAGCATCGTCGGCACAGGTTATCAAAGTGCACTTCCCCTGCAGCTCCCCCTCATCTGTATTGCATGAACAGCAATAGACACACCAACACACGTGGAGGCGGTGCATGACACGTACTTGGTGCGCCGAGTGTAGTACTCTTTGGGTTTTCAGAATCTGGCAGCATGCAAACAGTGTCACAAGGTAGCAACTGGATTTGGCATTTTGCATGGCCAATGAGGGGGACGGGGGGTTGTGCACTGCCATACTGGTGCATGCTGCTGCACTGCACCGCAGAAGGGTGGCCGCGGTGCCCATCACGACTGACGTGCCCGCCGGACACTGCACTTCGTATGAATTGCAAATACGTGTGGGTCCTCTGGAAGTGATGCAGCAAACTCTCGAAGGGCTACAGCTGACCACTTCTTGGTACGTAAACAGCTGCGAGTTTCTCATGCGGCATTCCAGCTCATCCATCTATTGCAGAGGATGAATGACATACATTTTCTGCAAACTTCCAGACCCGAACAACATATTTCTTGCATTTGATACTTCGGACTCCGCCGCAAAACCGTCCTTGCACAGTTCGTTCGGAACGCATTCGCGCCGATTGTTCGCATTGATCACCATGTTGTAACCGTCGTAGCAACTGCCTAGCTTGCAGCTCGTAACCGAATCAGTCACACAGTCGGTGCCGGTGTCGGGGGTGCCGTAGCTACAAAGGCACACGTTCGGCTGGCAACTGTATGAGCCTCCATGTCCTGGGGTCACGACTCTATGATAGCCATTGTCACAACTCTGGCAGTTGGGCAGGCCGATCAGGTCACTTGTGCACGCCCCCTCGACGCCGTGCGGGCACGCCCCGCAGTAAGCCCCACGGCAGCACAAAGCCCGTGTGCACCCGTGATATGGATTGCAAATATTTCAGGGTCTGGGGAAAGAATGTAAGGGCTGTCATACGCGGCAGCTAGCACGAGTCTTATATTGAAAACTAAAATCCCATCCACGTTGCCGAAGCACCGCGCTTTTCTGTCACGCTGAAACGCTAAGTATTTGTCATGCAGAATGGCCAACGCCTAGTAGTACGTTTTCTTCATGCTTGTCCGTCCATGAAGGCGTCCTCGTGAAGATTCTCCAGCCTACCAGAACAAGCATCACAAGCTCCTAGAAGACCCAAACTGATTTGCAGTGAATACGCCATCGTCGCAGCCGATGCTGGCGGCATCTTCCCGGAGGATAAGGTCAGTCCCGTCTGGTCCTTTGTTATTGCAGCTAAATTGTTCGTTTGCGCTTTCGCTTGCGCACGTTGTGGAAGTGCAGCAGGTTCCTTGGCAATCTTCGACGAACGTACCCTCATGAATGCTGACCGCGCACTGCTTGTTCAGCCTTCCATTCGGAACAACAAAGTCCTTCGTAGTGCATGTGACGTCGCGGCAGACAGTCGGTCCGTCGCAGCATTCAACTTCGGTGCAACCAGAGGGGCAGGGGATCGTTTCCGGACTGGCCTTACTCAATAAACTGGCGTCACCGATGGCACTGCTACCACAAGTACCTCCGAAAGCAGCAAAGCTCGTTGAAGCGTCGTCAAAAGTATACTTCGCGCAGGTTTGTTCCATGCAGCACGCATCAGTGTCTGCTGGACATGCAGTAGCATCAGCCTCTTCCCTGCAGGCGATGAGATTCCCCGCCGCGTCGGATGACAGTACTTTAGGAGTAGCAAGAGATCCACATGAATAGCTTCCTTTACTGGGGGCTGTAGTATCCGTAGCTGTGCAGGTCGGTTTGCAACACTCATCAGCCGTGCACGCCGCTCCATTACAGCTAATCGCGGCCAAGCCGTCTTTCGGCAGATACTTCTTGTCAGTACAGAAACCAGCAGGCTCATCCGCACAAGTATGCTTACAGTCGCTGCGCAAGTCTCGAAGAGAGGTATAGGCGACTTTTTCTGGATCCAGGCGGTACCCCCCCCCGATGTTGCACTCGCACTGACATTTTTTCATACTGCACCAATCTCCATGCGCAAGCGAAAACGCAGTGCAACGGTGCGGATTGTAGTAAATGTGAGTGGCGACACCCATAACTTTGTCACTAGAGTCCTTCAGCGCGCCGCAGAAATCCCCGCAATCGGTCGTCGACACACTCTGATCAGCTCCTGTGCAGCACAATTCCTGGGTACACCAAGGAGATAAAGCCCCAGGATCATCGCCGGTCGTGCAATCGACCAATTCGTTTCCTGGATAGGTGCTGGTCACCATGATGGGACTCCCCAGGCCGGCCCCGCTGTCTGCTTCTGCAGTTGGACAATCGTAACTGCGACACAAATATCAACTGCAAATATTGTGTCAGGGTTATTGGGAAAATTGTAATGCTCGTGCGCGGCTGACGTTGAGCAACAAGCATGACAAGTTTCTGGGCAAAAAATACGTCAAGCGTGCCCTTTCGCACGACGACGACAAACAAATGAAGTACAATTCTTTTTGCGTTTTTTGGTAATGAGAAAAGTAAGCTCTTTCAAGGATCACCCTGTAGCACAAGATCACGCACGACAGACTTCTCTCTCCTCTCAAGCAAGCAAGCGTCATTATAGGTCTTGCAAACTTCCAGACCCAGACACATTTGCAGTGGATAACAATTGTCGAGAAACCGCGGCTACGAGTCTCACCCCCGAAATGCCATGTTGATGGTGAGTCGTGAAAAAGAAGAGCGCTGTCACTGTTACAAAAACCTGCCCACGAAAGGTACGATCCAACATCGTTCTCGACGTTTTTCGGACGAATGGTGATTGAGATTGACGCACTTGCCTTGATGCTTCCTCCGACCTTGTCAACCGTTCCCCGCTCTTTGACGAGGCCACGACATTAATGGGGCAGAAAAGCTGCGACATAATTACTGTTCTAACCTTCGAATTTGAATTTGTTAGGGCTTCGAAATAAGTTGTAAATGCGTGTTTTTTCTCTGTGCTACTTCACTTGCGTACTAAGTACCTACGAGCTTTAGTGCTTATAATTGCCTCTACCTTCCTCACGCGCTTTCTGCGCCGCAATTTTGAAGTCCTATAGACTACCTCGAAAATGCAAAAGCTACTACAAAACACTTCTCTACTATAGTCGGGGTCGGGACACTGCGAAACTCGGCTGCCGAGAACCTGTACTCATGCGTTGCAAGTTCTTAGGTAATTTTGTTCATTCAAAAAAGACAGTAGCATCAACTCCGTGTAGTCGTCCAACAGTAGATAAACTAAAGATATTCATATTTGTCCACTTTGGCAAGATCCAGGAGCCACCAAAATGCCACTTGGGCACGGCAAAGCCGTCTTATTTGTCGTGACTTTTGCGTATTTAGTGCGCAACGCTCTTTTCAGAATGCCGTCTGCCGAGAGCGGACTACTGGGAGCGAGGAAGTACTTCCTTCTCGGAGGAGCATACTCTGACCTCACTACATACAAGTAAAAACTAACAGAATACTTTAAATTGATTGCAGCTTCAACAAACTTTCCTCCAGCATCGACAGCTGGACCGAGCAGCTTCTTGCGGCTTGTTTATCTTATCTCTCCAACGAGTCAGTGCTAGGCGGAGGTGATAAAGATCTAATCTTAAATAAAATCAAGTACTCCGTCCTCCTGTGACCTACAACAACCAGTTCAAAGCCTGAGCGAGCCACGTCTGTAAGAGTTGTCCGTTTTTTATTCGCACGAAGATCACGATGCTCACATCTTCTTTCTGTATTTCAATTGCGGAAATACTGTTCATGAACGTAGATTCTATTTTTTTATTGGGTCGACGACGACGTGTGGCAGCAAGAACGAGAACGACTAACGAACGGACGCACGATTTGATGCCGAACGATGAAGAACCATCTTTGAGGGTGGAACACAAAAAAGCATACGTAAGAACGGGGAATCATATTGATAAGTGCTTCCACTATACACACCTGAATCCGTCTTCGGGTCGATGGAGTCGTCGCATGTTCCAAGTACTGCAAATACTCCGGCGGCTCCACCTCCGAGCGCAGTGTCGCAATCGGTAGCCGCCAAAGAGCCATCTGTTTCACAACTTACAGAAACCGCGGCTACGAGTCTCACCCCCGAAATGCCATGTTGATGGTGAGTCGTGAAAAAGAAGATGAGCATGAGCGCTGCCACTGTTACAAAAACCTGCCCACGAAAGGTACGATCCAACATCGTTCTCGACGTTTTTCGGACGAATGGTGATTGAGATTGACGAAGTTGTCTTGAGGGTAGACGTTAGGGTAGAAAAGCTGCGACACTACTTTTGTTCTAACCTTCGCCTTATTCTATTTCTAATTCGTCACGGCTTCAAAGTAATAAATGCGTCATTTAGTTTTTCTCCGTGCAGCTTCACTTGCGTAAGTAGGACGTCAGTGCTTATAATTGCCTCTACCTTCATGCGCTTTCTTCACCGCAATGTCTGTGGAAGCAAGTGGAAGTTTAAAGAAAAGATCGAAAGGCTGCGTACAAAACACTTTTCTAGCATCGGGGTCGGGACACTGCGAAACTCGGTTGACAAGAAACTGCTCTATTTGGACAAACTTTGGCAGCCAGAAACCTGTACTTTGCAGTCCAACAATACATCATAAGACAACTAAGAATATTTGTCAAGATGCAGGAGCCCGCAGGATGCTACTTCGGCTCGGCAAAGCCGACCTTTTATCTTGCGGCGACTTTATTATCTGCGTACTTTACAACTATTTAGTGCGCAACGTCTTTTTCCTTCGAACGCCGTCTGCACGGAGTGCAGCACTAGAGTACATACTTCTGGAAGATGAAGCATACTAAAAACAACATACTTAATTCTTGGCTGCAGCTTCGACAAACTTTCCTCCATCTTCGAAAGCTGGACCGAGCAGTTTCTCGCGGCTTGTTTATCTTATCTCTCCAACGTGTCAGTGCTAGGCGGACGTGATAAAGATCAATCATAAATATAATAAAACCAAGTACTCCACCGTCCTCCTGTGACCTACAACAACCAGTTCAAAGCCTGCGCGAGCCACGTCTGTAAGAGTTGTCCGTTCTTTCGCACGAAGATAGATGACGATGCTCATATCTTTCGGCATTTCAATTGCGGAAATACTCGGCACGATTCAGGAAAAATTGCACGTAGATTATATTTTGGCAGCAAGGACCACGAGAACGATAACGATAAGACTTGTGGCAGCTGCAACGAGAACGACTTACGAAAGCACGCACGATCGGATCACGAACGATGGAGAACTATCTTTCAGGGTGGAAGACAAAAAAGCATGGGATTGACATGTGCTTCTACTTCCACACCATCATGCGGCAAACGACACGACTCACCTTTACGAAAAATGCGGCTGGCAGATGGCACTTTGGCAGCCGTTCTAGCACCATACATGGGACAGCAAAAGTGTTTGCTAGCACTGCTAACACAACAAGCAGCAGCAAAGGAGGGAGTTGACGACACAGCGTTCCAAGATGAACTGGTGCGTTTTCTTTCCGCATCGAAAACCAAACTCCTGCTCAACTTCATATTTATTAAGTACTTACTCAAGTACTTCCAATCACAATCAGGCAAATGTAACTTAGACACTTCACCACCCACGACAAGAATTGAACGAGTAACATGACAATTTCCTCACAAGCACACAGACATTCTGTACCTACTGCAGAAAATGCTGCAAGCGCCACAGCTTCATCGCACGTATTCCGCTACTTAGTCGTGTGTACCAATAGTTTCGCACAACCCAGTGCAGGTGCTCAAAAGGATGTTCTGAATATGAGCTGCAAGTGACCACGAACTAGAACCATCATCACGACCCGTGAGGACCACGAACAATCCGTTTGGGCGTCGAGATTAAGATACTTGTCAAGCCGCCGTCCTTTGGGGACGCGGAAACAAAAGAAATCAGCGCGCAAAGCTGGACTGGTGCAATTTGTTGTTGTTCATCTCTTCAATCATTTGATACATATCTGACTATCACTGTGATAGAGATGACGAATAAAGAAAACCTGTTTAGATGTTCTTGTAGTATCTTTCTGTAATAAACGCAGGACACTTGTTCGACCGAATTCACCCGACGGCCGCGCAAGCCGTCGTGTGTAGTCGCCAACAAGCTGCTCTTTCTTTGGTTGCACTACATCCTCCCACCAGTCGCCGTGTAGTGAACTAAACCCCATACAAGGGCACAGGCTCATTTCGCCTGGTCCAGAATATCTTCGACGGCAAATCCTGTTTCAAACCGCTCTCACATATCAAATGCAAAGATGTCTGGGTCTGGAAGATTCTGAGACTTGGTTGGTTGGTTGGTTGGTTGGATAGCGCCTGTCGCCGGTGCAGGTCCCGCCCTCCATCGATTGCGATCCGGAGTAGCCAGAACACAAGGCCCTAGTGGCACAATCGATCGACGAAGCCCTTTATAACCAGGTCACGGACATCCGGCTGCCGTGTTGTCATGCACGTTTTGCATGGCCGTGTTTATAACTTGCATCCGGCTGCCGTGTTTATAACTTGCCATGCACGTTTTGCATGGCCATGAAGTCTGTGATGAATGCCCTAGCATCACAGACTTTTTGAGGGCTTCGTAATGCCTATTCCGCATGACAAATGCCCTCTCCGCGTAGCCAAAATCGATTCCCTTTGCTGGTCATTTTTTGGAATCCAAATGCAGCATCACAAGTTCGGACTCTTCCAGACCCAGACATTTTTGCATTTGATACCACCCCTCCCCATGCAAATCAGTACAACAAGGGCGATTCTGCAACTCATACTAGTACGTGAGGACGACAGCGTCCGGCGCATCACGTCGACGTCGCTAGCGTGCCCGCATCACAACTTCTTGCATTTGCATCGTACATGCTTTGCACCTGCACGATCGAAACGATGAGACTTGCATGACAAGGAAACGGTCGTCGACGGAGGTGTGGGAGAAGCAATTTCACACAGGATACGGAAGGCCACAGGGTAGATTTCTTCGCCACAGCGCTGCTGCTCGCATCTCCTGGGCCGGCCTCGCCGTCGTTGCCTGCCGACGTCTCTGGGAAACTACAGGTAGTTGTATCATTAGGTTGTAGGATATTATCCGGTGCAAAAATATGTCTGGGTCTGCGGAAAAGCACGCGACTTGTTGTCACCATGCTGAGTCGTGCAATTTCGTAGTCGTACGGCATGACAGCATCACAGGTTTTCCGGGCGTTATTGCGAGTGCTACCTCCGTGTTGTGCAGGTGACAACAAAGTGCAATTATCTTTATCCGCCACGACAAACGTTACACTGGCCTCCGCAATACAAATGACCCAGACATATTTGCAAGGCATATAGGGGCACTTCTGTCTTCGTCGCCCGGCCTTCCTTCGGGAAAATGCGGTAGGCCCCCGTTTATCGAATGCAAATATGTCTGGGTCTGGAAGAGTGCATGTTTGTCATGCTTGTCTGGCACGACTCTTGAATCTGTCATGCACGTTACCCAAGAGCCCCACTCTGCTGTCATGCAGAAACGCTGTTTGTCATGCAGAATAGGCAACACCTAGAAGCTCAAAACCTTGTCATGCTGAGCCAGCACTTGTGGCCTCTTCATGATACGCCGACCAGCATCACAAGTTTCCAGACCCAGACATTTTTACAATCCATACCGTTTTTTCGTCAAATTTCGGGGTGGTTGGACGGGTCCTTGTCGTGGCGACGCTTTTACCCGTTTGACTCTCGGCTTTCTCGCCTCTGTATCAAGAATTGCAACTACCGCGTCTGGGTCTGGGACAAGAGTGAAGCTTGTCATGCCCGTCTGGCACTACTTCCATCATCTCCTGAAAAAACTACATTGCATAATCGACAAAAGCGCAGCCTCTGTCGTCATGCGAAAACACACAATGTCATGCACTCATGAGAGAGCGCTCTAACAACTTCTCGTACTTTCCGGCACTATCAACTCCTCTTCCAGTGATTCACAACTCCGCATCACAATTTTCTTCCAGACCTCCTCCAAGACATGTTTGCAATGCATACTGCCACGGACCCAACAGCACTGCTTTCGTCGAGGTCACCGGGAGTACCGGGCAACAAAAGCCCTTCACTATCCATAGAAAACAGAAAAATCTTTCCATGGTCGTGTGATGTACTTAATCGTCGCAAGGATCGTAGGTATGCAAAACATAGCTTCTGTCGCCGCAAAATAAACAAAAACATCCGCCTAGGCTCATTTCGTGAAGGACAATGATTTCATGCGGTTCCTTTCTGAGCCGCGCGTAACTTCTCGTTGTCCTCGCGGCGCGGAATTATTCCTAGTACATACTGCGTTGCTACCTGTCTTCCAAAAGTCAAACATCCGCGAAGATGAAAAAAGTTCGCCTTCTTTCTATGGATAGTTTTCACCACTGTTTGGGTTGCAAATCTCGTAGAATCCAGCTGTGGTGGTGGTCGGCTTCCCAGTGAAGGAACAGCTCTGGTCGTTAACATCACGGGAGCTGCCGCCGCCGCCGTGGTCCAGGGAATAAACTGTCTTCAATCCCTGCTCGGCGGGCCGGGGCCGGAGAGCACTACTATAATCTGCGTAGTTCTTGCCTTGTTGACTTACGGGGTCGGTGACACTCCGCGGCGGTTGCAGCAGCACGTTCGGCAGGTCTTTTTCTCCGACCGTCGACCCCGTCCGCAGATTACGAAACGACGACCCTGCGAAGACCCCATCACCGTCCTATCACATGCAAAAGGGTCTGGTGGGTCTGATAGAGTCACGCTGTTTTTGCATGACACAGAAGGTCTGGCATGGAAGTTCTAGCATCACAGGTTTCGAGAAGCGTTCGCAATGCCGAATCCGCATGACAAATCCCTGATTATTTTGGTGACAGAATAAAGTGGGCAACTTTTGCTGCCTATGCATGAGAAATTTTTCTGTGTTCTGAAATGTATGCACACCACAAGTTTGTAAGTATTCTTCCAGACCCAGACATTTTTACACTTGATACATCCTCGTCTGGCGCAAAACGCAGGTGATGCGAGGAGGTTGGAAGGCTAACGTCAGTCTCACCCGTATCGCCGCCGCCCGCGGGATGAAAGACGCCACTGCCCGCCACGCGAACTTGCCCCGCGGCAGAGGAGGAGGAGATCGTGGAGGACGACGCTGATACAGGGATTGTGGCAGACGAAGGCGGAAAACTACACCCCGGTCCGCCTGCGGCAGCCAGGGTAGCTATCGGAAGGATAAATCCCCCCTCCCCGTATCGAAAGGGCATCCCGTAGGAGATTTGCGATGCTGATTTGTGGCCACAAGTCAGGTCTGTCGTGCAAGAGAGCAAAGCCAGCAGGGCTTCCGCCGCATTACGCAGGCAATTTGCGATGATGCTGCGCCACCAGGGCAGACGCCTGCCATGCTAGGCGCCCGCCGCCACCTCTAAGCAGCCCTTTCCAGGCTTTGCATCTGCCTGCACTCCTCTATTGCAAGGCAAAGCTGATTTGTGTACACAAATCCCGCAACACAGCTTGCCATTTTGATATGGGCGGGAGGGGGGATAGGGATTTTTCATTTTGATAGTAGCACCCGTCGCCTGCTCTGGGAAGAGCTTCGAAAGATGAGCCTGCTCCAGCGCCTATCCTGAGCAAAAACGTCTCCGCCCCAGGGTCAACATGTTGGAATGAACTTATTTGCTAGTGTACACAAGTCGACCAGCTTAAGCTTTGAGTGCTGGTGCGCATGACAAGTTTGGACTCCTCGCAGTGTAATTGTATCTAGCGTAGTGAAGCCGCATCAGAAATTGATCAGCTATTCCTGATTCTAACAGGAGAAGCTTGCAGGTAGCATTTTTCAAGCATGCTTCTTATGGGCGGGCTGCACATGAGAAACCTGAGCGCTCCTGTAGGCATAGGCTTGCAGATTTCCATGACAAATCTAGGGTGGGAATGTTTTTACACAGGGTAGTACCCGGGAGGCGCCAACGCGCAGCAGCGCCTCGTCCAAGCCACGGGTGGCTATGCAGTGCAAACATGTATCTGGAACTGGAAGCATACAAACTTGCGATGCGCTATGTGGGTGACCCGGACCTACTGTGCATCATACAAAAATAAAATGCAAATCTGTACTCTTGCATCAGCGACTAGAAAAGCGACAAGCGTGTTTATTTTGCTCTCTTTTTACGCAGACAGGGAATTTCTGATGGAGGCTGAGCGTAGGCATGGCGAAGCCGTCACAATATAACCAATGACGCGGTTAGGTCCTCGTCTTGCTCTTGCATTTGCCACATGATCTGCATGACAAACATGGACACTGTTCCGGACCCAGACATACTTATTCGTCTTTGATAATGGCGTTCGTTATCCTGAGTAAAAACGTACCCGAACCAGAGTCAAGATGGGGACTTTGCAACACAAACCTAGAACTTTTGGGGGTCACGCGTCACGCATTGCAGTCCGTAGTGTAGTGCAGGTTCGCAAGGCCAGCTGCATCAGAAATCGATCTGCTCATCCTGTTTACAGCATTACAAATTCCAAAACACGACTAAAAATGCCTCTCCTGGCGATGCGCATTACAAATGTTCCTGTCATTGCAAATCTGCATGACAACTCTGGTGTGGGTAGGTTTTTGCTCCGGATATTCGTGGGTGGATGATCTTGCGTGTCTTTCGAAATGGAGCTCGCGGTTTCCTTTGACTGCGAGTTTGAATTCGCCTGGGAGCCGCAACTAGTGGATATCCAAGGTAGGAAAAGTGTTTTACACATTTCTTTGCAGCAAGAACTTCAGCATCACAGACTTACCCGGCATGAACTACAAAACGGAAACTTACAATGCGGAAGGGACCACAAGGGCGAAACACGGATGAAAAGAGGCTCGCAAGCATGTTCGGCATGACAGATGTTGTATGTCTTGCTTCTCGTTGTCCGCGAAATCACAATGTCGTGTATTACTGTAACTAAACACTTTTCTCGCGATAATAGAGTCGTGGTCCACGGTGCCATCCTGGCCCAGTTCCCGCCCGTCTTATGCATTGCAACTATGTCTATGTCTGGATTCGTAATGCTAAATTTTGCGAAGGACGACAAGATCTGTGATGCATGGCGACTTTTTTTCTTCTCATGCTGGAAGCAAGTTTGTCGTGCTACACAAGATTAAATTCGCAAGAAGCCGCGAAAAACTTGTAATGCTGCTGTGCCGTACACAAGAACCTCTTGGCACCATGCGCATGCATATGCAAAAACCACCATGACAAATTGTCTGCATCTTTCCACACCGCCCAGACGTAGTTTTTGCAATGCATACTACAGCTGACACTAGTACAGGGGCACCCTCTAATGCGGAAGTTTGCTTGAAGCCCGATCCACCCTTCGGGGGCTGCGCCAGGATCTTGGAGGAGAGGTCCGCCCGCGGCAAGGCACGAAGCACCCCGTCGACCACACTCCGCGCCGGTGCCACTTGTTCTTCCCCGCCCGGGGCCAAGACAGTGCCTCCGCCGCCGACGGGGACCACCCCGCTGTCCCCGGAAAAATGATGTGCAGGGGCACCAGTCGGGCCGCGGGTGGAGGCTGCAAAGTTCACCCTCTTCTTCAACACGCCGCGCAGAGCTATTTGCTGTCGCCCGCCGGCCGGGACGCTTCGCGACCGCGCCGCGGCCGCTCCGAGGATCTTTACCTTGCGCTCTGATGATGTTTCAGAAGAAGCCCCGTGGTCCGTTGAAGACGTCGAAAACGTCGCCTTATTTTTGGCCTGATCGTGAACTTCTACAGGTGTCCGACCAGCACCATCTAATCGCTCCACCAACGTCGCGCAGGAGCTTCTGCTGGTGCTACTACTAGCAGTACCACCACCGCCGGCCCCGGGAACCGGCTGCGGCGCGGTGCCGGCGGACGACGAGGCCGAAGACTTTTTTACCAATTCCAGCAAGATCCGAAAGGCCTCCGTGTTGTCCTGTGTCGACTGCGCGAGCACGTCCTTCAAATTTTGCTCCACCAGCACCATCTTGCGCGCCACGGCGGACTCCAGATCTTGGAGGCGCGGCGTGATACTCGCCGCGGCCTTGATGGTGCCGAGGCCGGTTGCACTCGACCCCGTCGTGCAGCTGTTGCTGGCTTTGGAGGAAGAACAAGAACTCTCCAGCTGCAGCGACGCCTTCTTGGTGTTGGAAGCCAGCTATCCCACAGAAAAAAGCTGGCAGGTCACATTTGTAATGCAAAAATAAATACACAAAAAAATATGTGGTGCGTATCCTAAACAGCATGCTATGAGGCCGCCCATGACAGCTTTTTCTGTGTATTTATTTTTGCATTACAAATCTGACCTGCCAGCTTTTTTCTGTGGGATACCAGCAGCTCGGACAGCCAGCGCTGTTGCCCGGCCATCCACTTCTCCTGGGCGGCCTGCAACTCCCGGCGCGTTTCCTCCATGTATCAAATGTAAAAATGTCTGGGTCTGGAAGAATGCAAGTTCGTCATGCTTGTCTGGCATGACTCGAGAATCTGTGTTGCATAGGCACGAAAAGGCTCTCTTCTCTGTCATCATCATCATCATCATTGAGACGAACCCCCTGTGGTCGTCCTCACGGTGTCGTCTTGGCCCTAGGCTGTTTCGGACAGATGTTGGTTGTGTCCGGCAAGAGGACGGCCCTGCCCGGACAAATGTTGGTAATGTCCAGCGAGAGCACTGCCGTGGCCCGTTTTCTGCCGGTTTTTGGCTTTCGCCAGGAATACCCGCAACACCACCCGTGGATAGTGAAACCCATGGCAGGCTTTC
>CAJINV010000004.1:1458466-1517480 GCA_905178155.1 Amoebophrya sp. A120 | reverse complement strand
ATGAGGCGGATACATTGTCTCACTCTGAGCGCGTTGCCAGTCGGTCCTGGCATCTGCTGGGTCCTAAAGACAGACCAAGCACTTTTGTGCTCCGAGCACATGGGCTCCCTTCCCTACAAGGGCGGGATGCAAATTGGATACATCAATGTGCGATGTATGATACACTGTGCATTGGTGTATCATACATTGCAAATTGGATACATCAATGCACGATGTATGATACACTGTACATTGGTGTATCATACATTGCAAATTGGATACATCAATGTACGACGTATGACACATTGATGCATCATACATCATACATTGATGCTTCATACATTGCGCATGGATGTGTCACATTGCAGAACTTGCGACGTATGATGTATGATGTATGATGTACGAGGTACCTACCGCGCAGAATTTGCGATGTTTGATGTATGATGTAGGAGGTACATACATCGCAGAATTTGCGATGTATGATGTATGATGTACAATGTTCGAAAGGTCGTTCTCCTCAAATCTTCGATGTGTGATGTATGAGTTTTGCGATGTATGAGGCTCATACATCGCAAAACTCATACATGCCTCTCGCCCCCACCATATTGGGGGGCACTGGGACTGTTCGGCGGATTACTGCTGGATATGAAAAGTTGGCGGGTCTATTCACTTCCATGGTCGCAGGCAAAGTTGGGCCAAATTCCACTGGAATTTTAGCACAGGTGGCCTCGCATGGGGTGATTAGTAGTTTCGGACTTGTCTTCTTCGTCCCCCTTTTTTCTCTCTCTTTTCTAGTCGGCCCGCTCCGCCCCCTTCCGTCGTGGCTGTGGTGCTCGTCGTAGCAGCGGCGCAAAGAGAACTCGGGGTCCGAGTTTTTGTCGTGGGGGGACGAACGAGTAGCGCGCCATCTTGTTACTTTAGATTTTCTCTTTTTCTTTTTCACTCCGCCGGAACAGCCTCCCCCCTGCGATTCTCCTGTAGAGCTCCAGTTTTCCGTCGTTCGGCTGTGTGTGCGCCTCACTAGCTCCCTTCGGAGCTGCTGTATCTTTTCCCTTTTTTTTTTAAAAAAAAAAACAAAATTTCTGCTGTTTTACAAAAACGAAGCTGTCCCTGTTTTTTGTTGTTTTTTTTTTTAAAGGCAAGTCTTCCTCTTGAGTTTCGAGTTGACCGCTAGCCTTGCTCGCTTGACTTAGTCCTGTGGTGTTTTTTGTTTCTCCTCCGATCCCCGTGACTTCCTGGCTGGTGTCCGCGCACTGTGAGCGGCTGGTCGTCGCACGTCTGCTGAGTGGGGGTCGGTGCGGGGGGGGTTTTTGCCAAGTTTCTCGGCATGGGGGGGCTTTGTCGTGGGGGGGTTCTGTTGTTGTGGCTGCGCTGGCCGCGAGGAGCTGGCTGAGCTGCCGAACATGTTGTCCCTAAGTTCCGCGCCTAGGGGTCCGAACAGGTCCGTGACGCTGGAGAACTGCGACAGATGGGCCGGCTTTCGCTTTTTCGCTGGTGGTTTCCAGATCGGTGACGACTCTCGTCGTTTCCTGCCTCTAGCTTCCGGCTCTTCATCGTCGCCCGCTGCCTCGTTCCTCTGTGGCTTCCAGACTGGTTCTGCGTTCGTGTTTTCAGCTTTTGTGTTTTTCCTTTCCGAATTACACCGCTGGGCCTCTTCGTCTGCCTCTCGTCTGGGCTCGTCCGGCAGCTTTCCGTCTTTGTCGTCCTTTGGTTTCTCGCCGACCTGCTCTTCCGCGCCTGCCCTTTTTGCTCCTGGGGAGTTTTCGCTCTCCTTCGCGGCGCCTCCGTGCGTCTGTTGCGCACCTGCTTCTCCGCTCGGCTGCCTGCTTCCGCTTGGGTTCCGCTTGCCGCCTTGGCTTGTTCTCTCTTCCTGCCCGCTGTTTCCGTTTTTGGGTGTGTTGAACAGCTGGCGCGGTGTCGGTGGGGATCCCACCGCCTCGGTCTCTTGTCCCTGCGTTGCCTGCGCGCCTCTTTCGGCCTCCTCGTCTCTCGGGGGTGCCTCTTCTGCTCGTGTTCGCGCTCCAACGTTTTCTAACGCTTTCGTCAGAAATTCTGCCCGCTCTTTCATCGACATCGGTGGCCACTCTACCACGGGGGGGATTCCCGGTAGCGCATCGTCCCCAAAATCGAAATGAAACCACTCGGCCGCTTTGTCGTGTCCGGCGACGTTTATGTACTGCAGGTTGATTTCTGAGCATTGGCACTTCGTGTCGAGCGTCCTTGCTTCGCTGCTTCCACCTTTGACGACCCGATGTCCGAGTCCTTGCAGGTCCTCGATCTTCTCGACCAAGTCTAGGTGGATTCCTTGCTTCTGTCTCATCGGGCCTCGTGTCGCCTGAAGAAGTACCTGGTAGCTCTGTAGGTGAAAGACGAGGGTGTCGCGTGGTGTCGGTCCTGCAAGATTTGCCGCCAGGATCGGCATTGCCCATATTACGTTGTTCGCATACGCAAGGAATCTCTGCTCTTTCTTCCTTACCTCGGTCTTCAGGTGCGCGCTCTTCGTTCTACACTGGAGGGGTAGTCGGATTTCAGTTGCCGTGTTTTTCATCCGCGCCGTACAGACTAGTCCCGCGCCGTCAGTGGTCGTCCACAAGTAGACACTTGTGCGATCGTCGGCTCTCTGCGACGGCTGGGAGCCTTGGTCGCTTCGATCTGGAACAAAGCCCTCTACTCTCAAGTCGCTCGACGGCGGTAGCCTCGTCGCCGCCCCGTCCGTTGCGGCCGTTATCAGCGCGGTGTCCGCGTCCTGTCTGTCCTCCAGGTCGTCGATGTCCGCGTCGGACATTCCTGCGAATCCTTCTCCTGTCATGCAAAAACGCAGTTTACCATGCGGAATACGGAACACATGGCAGCCAAAAAATTTGTCATGCATAGCTGCGTATTGCAGTGCGTCTATCATTCACTTTTAGCATTACAAGTTTCCAGACCCAGACATATTTGCAATCCATACCATGCGTGTGTGCACCACCCGCGTTGCCTGGTCCCGGCTGTGCTGCCGAATCTGGTCGCCCAAAACCAGCTGCACCTCTGCGAGAACGTCCTGCTGCACTCGCGAAGCCACCTCGCGCACTGCCGGCGGCGGAATTGCATTTCCGGAAAGAGCGAGGACTTTGCTCGCAAGGAACGCTATGGAAATATAAAAAAATCCAGCCCCTGGCTCATAGTCAACGCGAAATCTGTGCAGCGCGATTTGTTGTACACGCGCACCAGTGAGGAGCTTCTGCAGGCGGAGACTCACTGAGCCTGCTTTGTTGGGGCGTTTTGGTCGTCGTCGTGTAGGCTCTTCGTATAGCAGTGGCCTGAGCCTGGAGTGCAGTTGGAGGCGCAAAAGCATTACAGATCGCATGGAACATGGGGCGCACCCTTTGGATTTGCTCTCTTCCATCAAGACAGACACAGGATTTGTGACCACAAATAAGAAGCACTGATTTGCAGAAGCATCAATTTTCAATATTATCTATGGGGAGAGGGGATTTTTCCTCACCATAGCGTCGTGATCCACTTCTGGCGCTGCAGGAGCAGCAAAAGAACCACCAGTTGCGATGCCCGAGTCGCTTATCCTCGCAATCGCCTGCGTTTCCAGCGCGGACAGGCGCAAGACCAAATCCTCGAGCCTATCCCAGAGAGAAAAGCGCCCCACAGTACAACTACAGCAGGTTGGGATAATCATATGCTTAAACTATAATAGACCGGCACACAATAAATCCAGAAGCAGGTTTGTATCTCCTATCATGCAAAATCAATCCCATGCTAGCAGCTGTATGTAAAAATGCTTTTCTCCCTGTGATAGAGCCGCGTTTCCATACTGCGCACGTCACGCTGCAACTCCTCCTATGCATTGCAAATATGTCTGGGTCTGGAAACTTGTGATGCAAGAAAAGGAATAGTGAACTCACTATGATGCGCTGCCAAGCATGACAAGTTTTTTTCATGGTTCTGAGTTGCGTATTCCGCATGACAAACTGCGTTTTTGCATGACAGGGGGGAGGAGCTCTTCGCGGCCATGCAACACAGAGCTCAGAGTCATGCCAGACTAGCATGACAAATCTCGCAATCTCCCAGACCCAGACATTTTTGCATTTGATACCTCCTGTTGGACGACCATTTCTGTCGCCGCTGTCCCCACTTCTCCCGGACTTGGCGCGCTCATTTTTGTTGTTGCCAAACTATAATTTTCAGCCTTCTTGAACGTCGCTTCCAGTGCCTTTTCCTGCTGTTCGAGGATGCGACGCTCCGCTTGGCTGATCAATGCCACAGTTCTCCGCTCCAGGTCGGCCTGCACGCTTTCGCCCATATCAAATGCAAAAAAGTCTGGGTCTGGAACAAAGCTGCAAGTTGTCATGCTAATCACGGAATCATGTAAGATTCTGTGTTGCGTGATTACCAAAAGCTGTCCACTTTTGAGCCAATCGAGAGGCGGTTTTTTCTCATGCAGGATAGGCATGATAGAACACTCACAGAATCTGTCATGCTATGTCTTACATACCAGGCCTCATGGGTCATGGAAAACCTGCACGACAAATCTGGCATCCTTCCAGACCCAGACACATTTGCAATTCATAGCCCAGCAACACGCGCAACTCGTCCTCTAAGTGCCTAAAGATATAGAACGAAAACACATTTGAAGAGGATGTTGAGCGGTGAGAAAACAACAAGTACCACCTTGCTTTGTCATCAAGCGTTCAATTCTACAATTTTGTAGTTTTGGTTCACTTTCATGTCTAGCTCTTACTTGTTCATGCGCAAAAAACTATGAATGTACTGTAGGCCCTCCCTGGTTCTTGCTTCGAGCTCCTCGGCCTTTTGCGTTAGAGCAGTCTGTATCCATTGCAAAAATGTCTGGGTCTGGAAGATTCTGACACTTGTCACGCACGTTTTGCATGAGCCCTGATGTCTGTGATGCATGCCCTAGCATCGCAGATTTTTTGAGAGCTTCTTGATGCCTATTCCGCATGACAAATGCCCTCTCCGCGTAGCAAAAATTACATTCCATCTGGTACTCATGCAACACAGATTTTTCTGGAATCCAAATGCAGCGTCACAAGTTGCATTCTTCCAGACCCAGACATTTTTACATTTGATAGTCTGTATCCACTGCAAACATGTCTTGGCTTGGACAGAACATAGTGCTGGCTTGGACAGAACATAGTACAGCGAAGCATTTCCATTCGCTGAGTTTTGCACCACATCAGAACTGCGTTTTGTAGTTGCTGCACCGCATATATAAGTTCAATTCGTAAATAATCGCATGAAAAACAAAAAAGAAGCTGGCTCGTTGCAGAGTGACAACATAACTCGCGATAATTCCTGCTCATGCACACGTATAAACACATAATACAGATCTGGTCGCCACACAGAAATGAACGAATAAACGGATATCCAAACGCAGAGGAGGACACATTTGCCATGCATAGTCTGCACCTTCTCCTGCAGCCGCGCTTCCGCCCGTTTGGTCGCCTCCGTCGCCGTATGGATTTCAAACATGTCTGGATCTGGAAGATTATTGAAAAGAAATGACTATTCTTTTTCTTTATGCTCATCTGGCATATGTTCGGAATTCTGTGATGCTTATGCGCTAGAACATCCTCAACATCTTGCCTGGCATGCAAAAAGGTAGCTTGCTATGAGGAACACGCTAAACGTAGCAGTAGCTCGAAAACTACTTTAGTAAGTACTTGCAATGCCTGGCCACGTATTGCAACATCAGCGCGCAGCTTTGTTTGCATATCCATCGAGCACTTGCATCACGAGTTTCCAGAAGACCCAGACATATTTGCAATGCATAGGCCGTCTGCTCAACGGCGGAGAGTCGCTGCTCGAGCCCGCGGCGGCTGACCACCTTGCTGTGCTGCGACCCCCCGGCATTATTTGTGGAAGTTGGTCCCATTCTCAAACCAGTTCTGGAACAAGTCTGCTGGTCGATTACACCATCTTCCACTTGCGGAGACCCGAAGTCGTCGCTCTCCAAAAACGCTGCGCATTTGGTCTCCAGTTCCGTCAGACGCGCGACCATCAAAATGAAAAGTCCCCCCTCCCCATAATCAAAATAGAAATGTTTGTGGCGCGGAATTTGGGTACACAACGCAGCTGTGTCTTGCAGTAAAGGATTGCAGGCAGCTGCAGTGCCTGGAACGGAATGACTTGACGGAGGCACTTAGCATGCTAGACGTCTTGTCTGTAGGCCGCAACAGCATCTTCACAAACCGCCTGCATAAAATAAAAACGCGGCGGACTTTCTGCTCTTGCCTTCTTGCAAGCCAGACGCAATTTGTGGTCACAAATCTTCACCATGACAAATTTTCGGAGGAATGCGCTTTCAACATGGGGACCCCGGGAGGGAAGATTTTTCCTTGCAATAGCGACCAAGCGGTGCTCCAAGCGACTCAGCTTGTTCTCCCAAATCCGACCGCTCTTAACAGAGAAAGACGAAGCGGATGAACAACCGCCGCTCGGTGATGTAGCGCCAGCTTGTTCAACATCTCTCTGGCGTTGGTGACCTCCACCGGTTGTGTCTGCTACAGACGCGGTCGCCCCACGACCCGCACCAGGCGGGCTGCTGGCACAAGCAGGGAGATCTTCTTGGTCTTCGGGTGAGCTTGGAACACCACCTCCTGGCCGGCGCTCCTCGAGGCTTTTATCTTTTCTGCCCACGGGTCCTGATGCGGCCGACACTTCTGTAGCTCCGCCACCGTGCAGCAGGACGGCTTCCAATCTGGCTAGTCTGGGTTCCGTCATGGAGGACCGAAAATCGCCCACGGAGCTGCGTGATTTTTTTTTGTGTGGACTTGTTTTGAAAAAATGTAACAAACAGAAAAGGTTGCGCAACAAAAATGCTCAAAATGATACATAGAACCATGTACACGACGCAAGCACTCTGCAATAAAAAGCCAGCAGCTCGCCCAGTTCCTGAGCTAGCGAATTTTCTCTACCTTTCCAGGCGCTGGAAGCGCTTCGCCAAGTCGCCGAGTTGATCTTGCAGAAGTGAAGTTGCTATCCTGAGTAAAAACGTACCCACACCAGAGTTGTAATCCAGATTTGCAAAGACAGGAAGACTTGTAATGCGCATCCCCATGAGAGCCAATTCCAGTCGTGTTTTGGAGTTTGTGATGCTGTGAACAGGATGAGCAGATGAATCTGTGATGCGGCTGCACTTGCTAACCTGCACTACACTGCAGAGTGCAACTTGTCATGCGTGACTCACAAAACTCTTAGGCTTGTGTTGCAAAATCCCCATCCTGACTCTGGTGTGGGTACGTTTTTACTCAGGATAGTTGCCCTTGTGGAGGTGCTGGCAGCTGCCTCTCTAGTTGTGCTCGCCTCCACGTCGGTCTTGCCAACGGCGCCAGTGCACGTAACTTTGTTTTCATACCGGAAAAAAAAACTGTCTTAGCGGAAGCAATACAAAGCTTTTTTGATTTTTTTGGATCAGCAGCATCACAAATGTCTTGTTTCGCGTGACCTGTCATGAGTGGTGAGCGTGTGAAAAAAAGAGAAAAAAAACATAGGAAAATCAAATAGCCTTAGCCTGACTGTGACGGCGCACATCAAGCATGCTGAGTGTAGGCGTTATGCATCGTCCTCTGCAAGAACACAGACCAACGTACTTACACTGATGCAGTAGTTTTTTCCTTGCGTACTTTTCTACCTGCAGCACACGGCACTCCAGGTCCCCAAAACGGTCTAGATCGAATTGGGTTTTCTCTCCGAGCTGCTTGCGCCACGGCTCCACTTCGGTGGCCACCACTTTTTCCACGGCCCGACGAATGCTCTGGTCGCACATCTCACTCAGCTGCAGCAGGGAGCTGCGGCTATTCTGGTCCAGCTTGTTCATGTGCTGCTGCAACCGCTGAATTTTTTCCTGCACGTCCGCATGAACGTGCGAGAGCTCATCCCGCAACCCGTGTTCTACCTTCTGTAGGTCCGAGGAAGGAGAAACCATGGTGACCTGCTCGGTGTTTTTACTTGAAGCAGCCGCAGCAGCGGATGATGACCCTGGCCTTACCAATTCCGCGGAGCGATCTGGCTCTTCACCGGGTCCTCGTGGCTGTTGTTTACCGAGAGTGTTAATATCGCCTTGGCGGAAAAGAACGTCCGAAGACGTCGCTACCGTGGTCTCTATGGTTTCGACCTTTTGCGCGAACTCCTACAGCATCAAATGCAAACAATATGTCTGGGTCTGGAATAAAGTTGGAACTTGTAAAAATGCTGGTCGTACATTTTTGGTGTGAAATCTGTATTGCAGGACCGACAAAAGTCGCCATAGGAAAACGCAGTGTCATCTCATGCGGACTGCGTAGGAGAAAACGTTCTGCAAACTTGTCATGCTTGTCTGCATAATTCACGATCACGATAGTGTTTTCATCATCCACAGTTCAGCATCACAAATCTCCACCTCCAGACATAAATTATATTTGCAATGCATATGTAGCCGCAGGTCAAACGTCTGGTCGCGCTTCTTCCACTTGCCCTGCAAATCGCGCATCTGCTGCGATTATCAAAAATAAAAATGTCTGGGTCTGGAAACTTGTGATGCTGGGTGGCGTCTCATGATGAGGCTACGAATACTGGCTCAGCATGACAAGTTTCTGAGCTCCTAGGTGTTGCCTATTCTGCATGACAAACTGCGGCTCTGCATCACAGAAAAACGGAGCTCTTGGGTAACGTGCATGACAGATTTAAGAGTCATGCCAGACAAGCATGACAGACATGAATTCTTCCAGACCCAGACATTTTTACAGTTGATAGCGACATCGTTTGCAGTACCGTTTGGCAGAGTTCCGACATCGCGGCTACTTGCTTTTCCAGATCCACAATACGCTTCTCGTGGCCGATAGTACTAGCAGCTGCTGCTTCATGCTCTCCTTGATTTCTACTTTCCTGCTCGGGCTCCTCCGAGCGTAGTACTAGGTGTGCTTCTTTCTCTTTTATCTCTGCGGAGGAGCCGCTGCTCGTCCCCAAAAACTTTTGGTCAACGTCCCCGAGGTCGCGGTTCTGGTGCACCGCCGCCGGAGCTCCTTGCGCCGCAAGTACCGCCGCCGCGAGCTGCTCCTGCAGCTGCCGCTGCTCCTGCACGACGTGCTGTAGCTGCAGGGACAGCTGGTCGTACTTGCGGTCTTGTTCGTCGGCAAACTGTTGCATCTGCGCGTGCAAATGGTCCTGGTCGGCCACGGTTTGTTGGCACATTTGCTCCAGGTGCTCCAGGTGTTGGGCATGCTTGCTGCTGTAGTCCAACTGATGCTGTGCTGTCGCCGAAGAAGAAGTACTACAACTACCGTTCGCAATAGAAGTACTGCTCTGGTGGAGCCGCTGCCCAAACTGCTGCACCGCTTTCTCCAGAGCCTTGTGGTAGTTCGCGTTCCGCTCCGTTTCTTCAGCAAGATCGGAAAGTCGGTGGTGCAACTGGTCCTCGAGTTCGGTCAATCCTCTCGCTAAAATGTCCTGATCCATGCGAAGCTGGTGCAACGTTTCCAAGTGTCCGAACGAAAAAAAGGGTGTTGCAATGCGAACTAGCATGATCATGCAACAGCATCTTCACACTTGTCATACCGGACAGCCATGTTGAAGTCCTCTTTTTTCACATCATCCGTTTTGACTCTACTAGCTAGACAGGCCAGGCTTAATATTTCTCTGTCATCATGCAGAATGAACTTGCCAACATGCTGCCAGTCCGAACAATAAACCATAACATGTTCTTGCACTGTCTGGGCATTGACACACTTTATGTTTCCCACACGATCATACCAACTGCTGGTAATTCATTTGCGCGGCTGCGTTGGTAGATGAGGAAGCTGATGATGAGGAGCTCGGCTTGCCCCGCGCGCCGCCCGAACTGGACGAACTGCTGCGCGTCGCGTGTAGTTCCAGCTGTTGCTGGTCTGCCACAGGAACCAGCTGGTTGTTGCTGCCACTAGTACTGTGCTGTTGCGGTGCCCCCGTCGTGCTGGTGCTGCCGGCTGCAGCTTTATTGCGGTGTCCTCCTCCTGTTGCAATGCCACTCCTCGAGGACGACGCACCACCTGCTTGTTCCGACTGCCGTAAAGGCTCGTCCAAAACGACCACCTCCGAAGCGCTGACAGAAACCTTGTTCGCCCCCGTTTTCGTTTTGCTCTTGCTCTTCGTGGCCTTCCCACTGCTTCTCGCAGACGCAGAGGAGCTGGCGGCAGGGTTTGAGGACGCGGTTGGTGTCCTGTTGGAAGCGAAGGATGAAGGGGTAGCCCTGTCTGCTTCAGCACCAGAGCAACCGACTGCATGATGTTGCGCACTGGAATGCTGATCCTGCTGGTGGTCGGTTGCAGTTATCATGGGGGAAAAACAAATTTCTAAAGCACCCAAGTGCAATTCCCGCAGTGATCGTCTTTACAATAGTCACTTTCTATTAATCTGTCGTGGCTACGCTTCCAGCGCGGGAAAGCAATCACCGGGAAGGTGAAAGTATACTTGTGTTTGTCTTGAGGAAAACGGAAGCAAAAATTTTTGCAAAACAAAAACTTTTTGGAATGCAAAAAAATAAATCCATGCGCTTACTCACACGAAAAAGTGTAGTTGAAGACAATGGGTTGTAGTTATGCTCCTCGTTGTTTCCCCCTCCCGATAACTGCAACGGTCTGCAACGGCACGACAATCGCTGGCATCGTCGTGGTCGCGTCTGCTGGCCCCGTTGGGGCGGTGTAATTACTCCCACCCGCGCCAGAAGTGCCCTTACCAGCTTCCCCAACACCTCCTGACACGGTACCTCCTCGCGAGCTCATGTTTAAAACTTTTTGGTGACCAGGCGTTAGTGGTCAGGCCACTTACTTTTTCTTTTGTCCCAATATGAGTATCACAACTCACGACAGAATCTTCTTTGTTCCGACGGAAAACAATTTAGAAACTGTTTCAGAGAAGCAGCGGCCGCCCCGGCCAAAAGGACACAGCAAAGTCACTTCAAAGATAAGAAACGACGATGGCTTCGCTCCTCCTCCTTTAAGAACCATCTATCCATCTACTTAGATCTCATGCCTTTTTGAAGAACAACGACCAATAAGATGCACATCTTCCAAGCTGTGCATCAACCGCTGCATCCACCGCAACTACAGCAGTAAAGCCCCGGCGCTCGTCCACAGCACGCACTTTCCTCCTTATTTAGGGGGTATATCACAACAGAAACGCAACAAATCAATATCCCGTTTCTTGCAGGATAGCTGTTTGATGTCATTATTTTGCCTTGATCTTCTCACCCTCGCTCTTTCCTTTTCTGCCGATGAATTCAATGCAAAGATGAAAGTATATTCAACGGCAATCAAGTGCATCCGGTTTCATTTGTTGAGCCTGCTCAAATGCCCAAATCCTCGAACATGCTGATCAACAAGTTCAACAGCTCTGCTGCTGGAGCTGGAGGTCGCGGTGGACAAAATGTTGTACGCATTTTTTGTTCCGTTTCATCTGAAGACCACTCTCGTTTCGCTCATGCCCCCGCCTAAGTCGCGTCTTCTACTTACTTGACCGCCACTGTCTAAAAAATCTTGCAAAGCATTCGATGTCGTAGTCCTGTGTGACAACTGCCGTTCTTGTAAGTAGTAGAGGAGCAAAAGTATTACGTCGGCCACAGCTACTGGAAATCGAAGCTGTTGAAACTGGGACGCTTTAGTGCACTCCTCTGACGGTTTGGTGGAAAATGTGCAGCGCTGCTCCCGCAGCAACGAAATTGCAATCGGGAGTCCAGTGTGTTGGCGGTTTATTCAGACAGGTGGAACTTTCATTATATACTGACACGCTCGTAATGTAATCTTCTTTTATTCTTGTTGAAGCGAGTCCATAAGATAAGTACTAAGCAGACTTACGATCATCCTCAGTTGTACGCCCCACCCCCCGCGGGCGGCAAAAATGGTGTGCTCCCTGGGTTCCGTTGCGCAGCGGCCATCTGCTGCTGTAGAGATTATCGAAGGAAAAGACTGCATGTATTTCTTTATGTCCTTACTTTACTAGTCCACAAGTTGGTTTCTTTTCTACCGAAAACAATCTCTACTACTCACATCTGCCACAAAAAAAGACACAGTGCGTCGAGGCACTGTGAGCGGAAAGCTGAGAGGATCAGGTGAATCATGACCACGCCTAATCGACGTCCTCAGTCGCGTTAAACCAACCTGCCGCATGGGCGTGGAAACACCGGAGATTAATATTCCACGCCGTGCAAAAAATCATGCATCAAAGTCAAACTCAGGGAATGTTGAAATAAAAGCACATTTTTTTCCTTGGATAGCACGGGACTGTAAACCACTTTCTGATTGGTCTTGGACGTCTCTGGACCACCCGCATAGCCACCGTAGCCGTCCAGGCGTCTCCTGTGTAAAGACGTCCCCACACGACCATAGTAGGTGTCATGCAGATTTCCACGGCGCACAGGAACGTTGCTAGTGCGCATCCACACAAGTGGCGTCTCTCGTCCGTCGTGCAGTTTCGAAATTTGTAATTCTGCAAACAGGAAAAGGGGATGGATTTGTGATGCGGCTTTTCTTGCTATCCTGCACTACAGTATTACAGTGCAAAACTTGTCATGCGTGACTCCCAAAACTTCTGGATTTGTGTTCGCAAAGGTTCCGACTTGACCATGGGGAGGTGGGGACGTTTTTATAAAGGATAAGACCGCCGCCGTAGGAATTGACCACCATAGATTGCTGCATTCGGTTTCGGTATCGCACGAAAAAAAATAAGAGATTTTTCTCCTCCTGTGATCATCATCATTGTTATTTAAAACAGGCACTGCATAAGAACTTTTTGGTAAAGACCAGAGCTGTTCCAAGTTCTATGCTGTTGTGCGATCTAACTTCCCCCGCATGATCACACGCTCAAGACACTTTTTTCGTGCGATAGCATGGGCGAGTGCCCTGGCGACATGGCGGTCACCATTTCGTGCTGCTTGTTACGGGTCTATGCAGTGCAAAAGTACAAATGTTTTTGTTCATAGCAGGATGTGCCATTATGCAGAAACGACGTAAAAGACTGGAAGTCTGTCATGCAACGACACCAAAAGGACTTTTGCATCTATCCGATAGCATTTGCTGCTTGACGATATCGTTGTAGAGCACCGCACCGAAAATCAGGCCGACCACAATCAAAACAGCCTGAAAATCGTACTCCGCCAGATTATATGCATTGCGAATCTGTAGTCATCTGGGTGTAAATTTCTCATGCAAGATTTCAAGGACAGCAACATCTTCTGTGATGGATGAAAAGAAGTCTCGCTCGCTTTTTTGCCTCGCCGGAACCTACTTTTTTATGCGCATGACGAATCAATCTCGGAATGAGCCTCGCAAAACTTGTGATCATGCGATTATTCGTCCATACAAGCGACTACTCCGCGGCGCGAGTATCTTCAGCAACACAAGTTTATTCCAGACACAGATCGATATTTACAATGCGTAGCTTCGAGCGTAGCTTGCAGACCCCGTGGAAGCAGGGCAGCGTCAGGGCCGCGGACACGTCCAATCCCAGCAAGTCGTGCCAAAGTTGATGGAACGCCCGGGGTATCCAGTGCAAGAGTATCGTTCTTGTAGTGATCGTGTCCCAGTTATGCACCACAAATCATCTTTTTTCCAAGCATGACAAATACTTAAATTCCCTCTGTTATTGCATGCTGAGCTAATTTGTATAATAGAATACTACTTGCATTTGCAATTCCTACTGGTACGATGCTTTTGCAATGCATATGGGGCCGCGCTTGGCCTACCGGCGGAGCCATACACGTCTGCAGGACTTGGTCTTCGCTCGGCTCGCATTATCACACAGAAAAAAGCGGGAGGGGCATATTTGTAATGCAAAAAGAAATACACAAAAAATCTGCATTGCATATCCGAAACAGCATGCTATAGGGCCACCCATGAGAAGTTTTTCTGTGTATTTATTTTGGCATTACAAACATGCCCTGCCAGCTTTTTTCTCTGGGATACGCATTCCGGTGTGGTCATGGTCGAGCAGTCTTGCCGGAGCTGGGTGTGGATGTGTCAGAGTTGAAATCGACAAAGTTGAAATAATTTGTCATGCATCAAATGGATGCCAGTTGGAACCCAGTTTCCAAGTGGCGCATGACAAATCTTGGCGGCCCTTAAATCCAGTTTGTCGTGCTGTTTAGGCAAAGAAGAGCGATTTTCTCATGCTACTTTAGCAGCTCGAGCTGTAACCCCAAACAGGCTTACAATCGGCCTCACTTGCCTGCTCTGCAACGCACGTACCTCGGGTCATGCATTTTATGCATTACAAATTATTTCAACTTTGACGATTTCAAACCTGACGTTTCCATACTGCGTGTGGTTTATATATTTCTCGAAGGTTTTTTCCACACACGACAACGATGCTCACACTCACCACAGTTGCCTCGTGGTTTTCTTGTGGAAGTGGATTTTTTCAACTACTCAAAACAGTGAAAACCTCGTAAGTAAGTACTTCTTTCATTTCCGCCGCCGTCATGGGGAACTTCTTGTCTGACAGCACACACACTATCAACCGCAAATATGTCCGGGTCTGGACACTTTCAATAAGTACAAGGACGTGAATGAAGATGAGCGCGTGCTAAAGGCAGCGAAGCATAAGAAGTTCGGCCTTGGGTCTTGCCCTTGCGCATTCCGCACAGGAAATTGCATCAGTTTGCATGACAGAAAACGAATGACGCGTGCTTTCCTTCGTGCACAGGCATCACAACGAACCTCCGAGCCATGTCAGACAGGCACAACAAATCTTGCAATCTTGTTTCCGACCCAGACATATTTACGACGCATACCCATTTCCAGCACCTTGAACTGGCGGTAACACGACCAGACGTAGAACCTTTTTTTCTTCTTTTTTTTTCGCTACCTTGGGGATGGCCGAGAAAACGAAAAGCGACCGAATAAAAAAATCGATTCATAGAACTGTACCTGAGCCCAGCGTAACCCACGATGATGAGAATGATTGTGGCGGCCACTATTCTTCGGCGAAAACGGAATTTTGATCGCATCGGGTGTATGCAGTGTAAAAAATGTTGTACCTTCTTCCCGCCGCGCACACAAGAGAGCCAAATCTAGCCGCAGAACTGTTTTCCAACATCCAAAATGATGTAGACAGTGCTGTGCCTTGTCGCCTGATGCGCTGCTGCATCAGTAAAGGCCAAGTACGCTCTTGCAATTCTTGTACGCATCATGTATACGCCGGCGCCTTCAACAATACTTTATTTTCCCCCAGAGGATAGCGCGTATCTCCTGCAGCATGTGTTCGGCGGGCTCGGTGACCGCCCGGCCCTGCGTGTCGATTAGCTGGAACTCCGGCTGCTCCTTCAGCTCGGAAGGATCGTAGTCGCGGTAGATCCCAGTGCCCCGGTCCATCAGCGTCACAGTTGCACGGTGCGCCGGCTCCTCGGACACTTTACGCAAAATCCGGTGGGAAAAAGCTAGCACGACAAGCGTTTATATGTTTAGTGGATCCACACAAAAATCAAAAATTTCATCACTCTGAGTAGACCGGCCCTCGGGAGGCGGCTCTTGTGTAAGCGCGTGAGAGACCTTTTCGCGGCGGGATCATGCGGAAGCGGATACGACAAATTTTCATTTCTGCATAGGGTGGTAGCAAAAAAAATCGCTCCTACGCTAGCTTCTTCATGATCGATACGGAGTGCAGAATCGAAATCCTGCGAAAACTCTAGAATCAGCCAAGCCGGCGTTTCGTAGTCGTTGTTGCGATCTTTAGAAATTTTGTTTTCATAGCATGAGAAATCAAGAAAACGAATTGGAGTTTCTATCTTTTTTGTGGAGGCTGGATGCAACCTCGTATCTATAAATAAATAAGTAAGTACCTGAAGGCTCCATCTTGAACCGTTTTATTATCGGCTTTCCGGGGTGGTTGGCCTCGTGGTCGTAGATCAGATTGAAAACATCCGGTATCGGGGGAAAAAAGATGGGATTTGCTGCAACATAAATCCTGCGACCGTTGTAAACCCCGGCAGTGTACCAAGCAACGGCAAAGTTGTACTACATGCTAAAACTGCAAAGTCAATAAAGCTAAACGCTGGTCAGATTGATGATGTTGCGCGCGCTTTATTATCCAATAAGTTTTACGTAGACAGTGGCAGTGCAAGAACGCAGTACAAACACGGCCCGCTTGCATGTGCACACCTTCACGAGGACGCAAAGTTCTTTAGACTGACTCCATCTATCCGTATCCATGGCAAACAAGAGGATTTATTTGTAGGAAAGAACCAATGTTGCAACAAGGCGTGGTTTTTTTCCCATTTGATATCCGACGCGGAGATTACCAGTTCGGCGACCTCTTCCGATATAACCCGCTCAGGTGTTACAATCTCAAACGTCACAATAGAATATGGAAATCTGTGATGCAAGAGTGCATGATCTTCTAGTCAACTCGCATAGGATTGCGCATCACAAGTTCCGGAGCCCCAAACCGCCCTACAATCTGGCGAAATTTGTATTGCAGAAAGTGGAACGGTCTGCGAGTCTGTCATACTCACCATGCAACACAAATTCCAGATTCTATTGTAACGTTTGAGATTGTAACGCTTGAACAAGTCATATCCGAGCCGAAGAAATTTTCCTCCTTCACCACAAACCGCACCTTGTCCTCCATCTGGCTGTCCCGAATTCGCAGCACCAGCTCCTCCGGAAACGTGATCACCTATCAAATGCAAAAGTGTCTGGGTCTCGAAGATTGCAGGAGTTTGTCATGCATCTTCTGGATCACGCAACTGGTCTCTAATGCACGCAAAAGCATTTACAGATTTTGCGCAGGCCTCCTGATGTCTATTCCGCATGAGAAATTCCCTGTTTGCGTAGCAAGAAGCTTTTGGTGCTTATGCAATATAAATTTTTGCCCATTCCAGAATCCGCATGGCAAGTTCCAACTCTTCCAGAGCCAGACACTTTTACACTTGATATCACCTTCGGGCTGGCGTTTTCCTGCACCGAGGTGATCATGGGTGGGTGGGACCCGCACTCGCACATCAGGTAAAAATCGCCCGTCGCGCCGCCCTTGAAGGGGAGATCCCCCGCCCGGATATTGCTGATCTTCAGCGGGATGGAGACCAGGCCGAGGGACTGGCCGATTTTCTTTTTCACGTTGAAGCCGAACACGTGGATCGACCTATCAACAGGAAAAATCCCCCCTCCCCATATCGAAACGAAGTTGCTGATGCTGGATTTCCGTACACAAGTCAGATCGTCTTGCAGTAGAGGACTGCAGGCACCATATGCCAAGCCTGACTCGAGAGGTTTTGACGTAGTTGCCTAGCATGCCAAACGTCTAGGCTGTAAGCCCAACAGCCTCACAAACAGCCTGCATAATGCGGCGGACTCTCTGGGTTCGCCTTCTTGCAACACAGAGGGTGTGGTCACACATCTGCATCACAAATTTTTAGAAGCGTGCGCTTTCAATATGTGGGGAGGGGGGATTTTTCCTCACAATACGACCACGTGCCGTCGCAGGCGCCGAAGCAGCGGGCGCAGCCCCACCAGATGCCGTCCAGCGTGTTTCCGTGGAGCCGGTCGTCGCCCGTGAAAAGAAAACGAGTATCCAGGAAAAAATTGTGTTGGTGTAACTGGTTT
Source organism: Amoebophrya sp. A120 (assembly GCA_905178155.1). NCBI lineage: Eukaryota > Dinophyceae > Syndiniales > Amoebophryaceae > Amoebophrya > Amoebophrya sp. A120. The sequence continues at coordinate 1,499,940 of CAJINV010000004.1, read as the reverse complement.
TTCCTTTTAATTTTAATGATCAGCAGCATCACAAATTCCATTTATTCCAACGCGCTTTGCATAAAAGCAAAACAAGATGCATGCTCTATCAGCACACGTAGTCTCCGCTCATCACTTCTAGTTCTACTGGTATCTATCGGGCATGATAATAACACGTGTCAACTGAACTCAGAACTCTGGTGTGCATTTTTTGCATTACAGATTTACAGTAACTATCACTAACACAGTTTTTTCCTTGCACAAATGACGCGGTCCTTGTATTTGAACGCCAAGATTCCCAGCAGCACGACGATATGCATTGCAAATATGTCTGGGTCTGGAAGATTGCCAGGCTTGTCATGCATATTTGGCACGACCCATGACGCCTGTAATGCATGACCTAGTATCACAGATTTTTAAAGGGCTTTCTGATGCCCTTTACGCATGAAAAATGCCCCCTCTACGTAGCACACCCTGGACTCCTCGTCTCGCCTGTCATGCAATACAGATTTTTTTCGAATCCAAAGATAGCATCACAAGTTGCATCCGTCCAGACCCAGACAGATTTGCACTGGATAGACGATCACCAGCATCAACACCTGGTTGGCATGGTCTACCAGAGCCAGGGCCGGGTTACCCGCCTGGACCGCATGGGGCAGGAGCAGGGCGAGGAAGGGGAGGCGGAAGATATTGTGCATCTTCTTAAGCATGGTCGTGGGCTTTTGATGGTGAAGAAGTACCACGCGGCGAGGATGAAATCGTCCTTGACCGTGACGAAAACAGTCTGTCTTCACGAAGTAGAGCAGATGAAGATGAAGGCCGTCCTACTTCAGGATCCGGTTCCGGGAGCAGGAGGTCTATTTTCTTTCATATCCACAGCATGATGAAAACCACCAGACTCATGGTCGGTGCGGGCGCAACTCAAAATTCTACTACACCGTTAGAGAAGTAGTGGCACTCAGCTTGATTTCATCTTAGTCGTGCAGCCAAGGAGCACCGGAGACGTGCTGCCCTGATAAGTAGATACAACGTTCCTAGCGCTCTATCCCTGAGCTTCGACGTCGCTGAGTAGATTCAGAATGGGTATTAAGGAAACGCGTGCGAAAGGAAGCGAAGTAAAAACCCTAGTAAGAATCATTCATACTACCTGTTTTTACACCACCAGCGACCACATCACTCGGCTGATAAAAAATCCAGGCTTATCTAGTAGAGCAGATTCTTTTCACAAGAGTAGTTACATCAGCCTTCTCTTCTCGTCGTTCTTCGTAAGCAGAAGGATCTATGCACGACCTTCCAGGCAGCTACAACTCTCCCCCGTGGCAGTGGCCGCAGAGACAAAAACCCAACAACTCCAAACAGAAATCACAACCTGCTCTCCTGCACTCGAGCAGACGCACTGGACACCACGACCACTCCTGTTTGTTTTCATAATCGGCACCACTAGTGCTGGTTGTGTAGAGCGATAAACTCGTTCCCTCATGTCCCACCTCAAAGAGAAAAGACATTCTGAATCTTCAGGAAGAGAAACCACTAGCCGACGTACATCAAGTCACGCAACTACTTACACAGAGGCGCCCACCCACCGGGATTGTAGGCGCAGCAGAGCTGCTGGCATGCTCGGTTTGTTCCAGCCTGACCTGCCGTTACGACGAGGTGGAGGATAATGATCCACGATCAAAGATGAAGAACGAGGACAAGACCCTGTGCAAGTAGTAGATATGCTCACTGTCACTGGTCAGAGACAACCAGAGCCTGACAATCAGTTTTGCCGAAAAAGATCGTTTTACTTGAATTGTTCAATCTCCAACTTATTTCTACTTCACTCTGCCACTTACTCTGTCTGCTTGCGGCTTTGTGCAGTTCTTTCCGCCACTACTCCGCATATGCAAAAATAAATCATCTTGATGGCTGCGCATTTCCTACTCGTGTAGTTCCAGCTCCATTCTAGGTAGACGTTGCTAGGCTAATAAGGCAAGGTTTGAAAAAGTTTTATGTTGTACTGCCCTTGTTCACTGAGGACAATCACCACCGCAAAGAACCCACTGTAAATGCTGCGCTAAAAATGATAATGAACTCTATTTATCTATGACGAAGCTTCTCGTCACATCACCTTCTTCATACACTGGCGTTGTTGCTCCAGCACGAATAACTCGTCGTTTTGCACGACGTGATTTTGCTGGTTACTCCCGCCGAGGTATCCTCAGCAAAAACGTCCCCACCCCAGAGTTGTAATGCAAATGCGCAATGACAGGAACATTTGTAATGCGCATCTCCATGAGAAGCATTTCCAATCGTGATGTAGCATTTGTTATGCTGTGAATAGGATGAGAAACTGGCTTTCTCATGCGGCCTGCCTTGCTAAGCGCCACTATACGACAGACGGAAACTTGTCATGCACACCTCCCAAAGCTTGGCGATTTGTGTTGCAGATGTACCAACTTGACTATGGGGTGAGGACGTTTTTGCTCAGGATACGAGGCCGCCACTCCCGTTCAACTTGTCCTTCGAAGTTCGCGAACTCCGGCTACTACTCGCCGCCGCTGCGACTCCCCCTCCCAACGCGCTGCCCAAAATGGTTCCGGTAGTTGTCCCCGCATTGAAGTTTGCGGCCGACGGCAAGATGCTGTGCAGCAAGGTAACGATCTTGTTGCCGCTGCGCTCCTCCATATCGTCGTTGTCGGAAAGCAGTGTTGGGTCGTTGTTGCAGGTCGTTTCTACCCCGTCGAAAGTGCTACTAGAGCCCTTCTTTTCTTTCTCATGATCCCCATTTGTTGAATGCGTCGTGCTGTCGTGACCCTTGTTTTCCGCGTTTATTTTTCCTGTGGCGTTCGCGGTGATTTCTTCCGTCGTGTTCTTATTGGAAGTTGTGGTTTTGTTCGAAATACTAGTGCTTCCCTGCGTGGCTTTATTGTTGTCCGACGGCCCCGATTGAAGCAGGTTAGCTGGCTTTATTTCTACTGCAGCACTTGTTGTAGTTTTGTCTTCCTCACGACTGCGGCTGCATTGGACCGGCACCAAGTCGTCTTCGTTCATCTTCAGGCTGCGAGCGTAGTATCGTGGTGAAAAAAGCTGACATGTCTAACATGCATCATGCAGAAACAAACCGCCGGGCTCAGGAGCTCGGTCTTTCGCATGCCTGCTGTTGAGCAAGAAGTCTTGTTGGCGCCACAACCCTATCAAGAACGAAGTACTTACGAGTTACTAGTCTTCATTTTCTACAGAAATCAATGTATTTCATGAGGGTCTGCTAGCAATTTCCGGCACGATACACTTCCCCGAGTGAGCAAGGAGTTTCCGGTCGGGCTGCTCTGCTGGTGCTGCACCACGGTCGCAATCGGCCCGGCGACGGGGGGGACTTGAAAACTGAAGGGCACGCAGGTCTCCCCTTCCAGAAAAAGGTCCAGCTCGTCGTGCAAATCGTATGAGAGTGCACAGCTCTCCCGCCTCTCCCCCTTATTTGTAATATGGCTATAGCATGAAGTGCAATACAAACACCCTATACATGTAGATGCTGCGCATGACAAGTTCATGCGCTGAGTGTAGTACTGTTTGGGCTTCCAGAATTTGTAATGGAAACAGCGCCACCAGGCAGCAACTGGATTTGCGATTTTGCACTACAAGTGAGGGGGAGAGGGAGCTGTACACTCTGATAAATCCCCTTCCGAGTAGAGGAACTCGCCCTTGTGGTTCTGGAAGCACAGGACGCGCTTGAAATAGTGGAACCACTCCTGGTATCAACTGCAAATATGTCTGGGTCTGGAAGATTGCCTGGTTTGTCATGCATTTTTTGCATGGCCCGTGATGCGTGTAATGCACGACCTAGCATCACAGATTTTCAGGGGGCTTCCTGATGCCTACACCGCATGACAAATGCCCTCCCCGCGTAGCACAAACTAGACTCCTCTTGCTGGTCATGCAATACAGATTTTTTTCGAATCCACGGACAGCATCAGAAATTCCATTCTTTCCAGATCCAGACATATTTGCACTTGATACCTGTCGGGTGATGATTTTGTCCCCGTCGAGATCCATGTCCTCCAGGAGTTTGTTGGCGGCCAACCCACTGTATGAGGGTGCACATGAAGATCTCCCTCGCCTCATTTATCGTGCAAATTAATAGCAGATTCACAGAGACAGATTGGGCTTATGCTTGACCTTAAGCACTGTATGCATGACAAATTTCGGAGCAACTAAGGGTAAGCACTACAATCCGTGTGCACGAAATTTGTCATGCGGAAGCCACATTTGTGCCATTGCTTGTGTTCTTGCTGCTCATGCTCTTCGAATGAAAGAGGGGGGGATACTGAAGTGCACTCTCATATTTTGAACCGCGAAAACATCCGGAGCGCCTCGTCATACTCGACCTCGCCGCTTTTGTCAATATCCACCTTGTCGAACGCCTTTTCGATCTTGTTCGCAAGTTCGACCGTCAGCTGCATTTTGTTCGGGTCGCGCCGCCGCTTGCTGCCCCAGGGGAAGCAGGAGGTGAGGGAGGACGACATGGCGTCTTGTACTTGTGCACAGAAAAACTATCGTATGAATCAATTCCACGGCCGGTCGGCGGGCGATACGGTACTTAATACATCGTGACTTGTGATGATGCTCTTGTATGAAGTTCATCACTTCTTTGGGATAATTTTCATATCTCTCCGCTCTTTTCGTCGCGGTGGTGATGGTGAACCAACCTAAACTCCTCATGAAAAACAAAAACGCGTCGTCCCATAATCACTCCGTCGTCCACAACTCGGTCTCTCTTGAATTGGTGCCATGACTGGCTGGCTGATCCAAACTGAAAATGCACCTCACGTGTATGTTAATCTTCAATCTCTTTTACTCTCATGATATATTGTAAGGTCTCAGAGGCAAGCAAAGCTACTTATATCTATAGTGCCCTCCTTCCCTGGCAGAGCTGGCACACGATCAATCCAAAAGCATTTCCACTGGTCCAATTCGTTGTCGTTTTGGTGGAGACCTCGACATCCATTTTGCTTTTTTTCCCCGGGTCATGCAACAACAAAAAATTCAGGCGGGATACGACCGTTGTGCATGGTTCTTCGAAATGGACGTTACGTGCGTTGCATAATAGATTTGATTTATTTTCCCAAGAACATCGTACAGGTATCATCGAGAATGCAGTAAGACGAAAGAACGGGTAGCTAAGAATGAGAATAACGTGAAATGTTAAAGAGGCACTGTGAAATAAATGACAACGAAGTAGTACATTTTCTAATGTGTTGCCCTTCGACCGCGGCCAGAAACAAAAATAAAAACTAAAATTGCATAATGAAAAATCTGTGCGTCCAGCACACGAACCACTGAAACTGAAGATACGTAATCGTAATACTGCCACAAGTCAAGAAAAAATAACACCCAAACAAATACTTACTTACAACCGGTCTTGTTCTGCGTCAAGTTTTTTCCACGACATCAACTGCGCCGTAGCATTTCTGGAATCTGGAGCTGTTTGTTGTAACCACAGTACCTACATCCCATGCACGACAGGGATGATTTCTAGTGGTTCTAGTTTTCGAGTTTTACAACTTTAGTAAACGACCAACGAACTGAAAACAGAGAAGATGAATAAAGAGAGAACGAACTGACGAGAGAAGTAAGCTTCTTCCTCTTGGGGGGGTTCGAACTGGCGAGAAAAGTAAGCTTCTTCCCCTTGGAGGGGTTCGAACTGGCGAGAAAAGTAAGTTTCTTCCTCTTGGAGGGGTTCGAACTGGCGAGAAACGGAGAGTCTTTGTGTATGGGGGTGATCGAACTGGACAACGGAGAGAGAAGAAGGTAAGAAGGGGGGCGCACTGGCCGCCAGCTGAGGCCTTTTTTGGCAGCTTGCAGCTGGGAACTTGTCCAATTTGTGCTTCTTTTTGTGTTCCTTGGTGTGAGCTTTGTGACCAAAAGAAACACTTCGACAGCGCCACTCTCTCCGGACCACTGCCTGGCCTCCGATGGCCATGGTAGTGGATGTTTTGCGCGCGTTTCAGAAGCCACCCAGTTACTAGGCCGATTTCACTCCGAAAGAAACGGAGAAGGAAAGGAGGTCGAGCAAAAGAGCGCGGGGCGCCCAGGCTATGTGTTGCCCCGCTTTTCCCCCCTCCCCCCCCCATTTTCTTGCGTTTTAGTGTTTATTCAATGCGAACGCGCAAAATACAACGAAAACCGGGCAACCTAGGCCATGAAGCGCAAAGCGCCAACTTAAAAAAAAAAAATTTTGCTTTAGTTCAGTGTCTGCCTGGTTTTGCAAATAAAAACTTCGCCGAGAGCCAACTCTTTGCCGAAGTTTTGGCGAATTTCGGCAAAAGAAATTGCCGAAATTTGGCAAGATTGAAAAGCATTGCCATGGCTTAGGTTGTCCGGCTTTGCATTTTGCGCGCTCATGCTATCCAATGGGCCGCCGCCCTACCGCCCCCCGCCTTCTTTTTTCCCCTAGCTATTCCAATCGGCACAGGCTGCCTAAGCAAATGCGCAGGCAGTTCGCGCAGTCCACCAGCGCCCCACCGCGGGCAGCCACTTCGGCGATGACTCCCGAACACGAAAAAAGCGCAGCGCCGCGCCTTGGTTTTATTTACGCAGTGCCCCGCGAGCGCGGAAGCAGTTCGCGCAGCTGCGCAGTCCGTCAGGTCGCGCAGCTGCGCAGTTCGCAGTCCGTCAGTTCGCGCAGCTGCGCAGTTCGCGGTCCGTCAGCTCGCGCAGCTGCGCAGTCCGTCAGCTCGCGCGTGCTCTGCAGTTTGCAGCTTGTCAGTACGTTACGAAAACTCGAAAACCAGAACCTACTTGATTTCCTATAAAGGCGAAATTTGACTAGGAAAACGAAAACGAGATAATTCGCGTCTCGGGCGAATAATAAATTGATCGGCTTCACCATCATCATAGAGATAAACTAATCAACCTTTACAAATAACAGAAGACGCAACACGACAACTTGTTGTCTGCGGCATTTGATTTGGTGGATTGTTGACCTTTTGTAGAAGAAGTAACAACTTCTTTCTTAATACTTGTTGTAAACAGTTGCGTGCCTTCATCTACTTATTCCATGATTTTTCTAAAAGAAAAACGTTTTCATGCTAGAGCTTGCTTCGGTTGGGCATGCTGGTCTTGGGTGTGCGAAGATTCGTAACCACCCAGAGAAGCCTCCTCGGTGCCGACATCCTTGTCAGGATTCGGTCCACCTCCGGTGCCATCTTGGGCCGCGGCGACACGACCAGAGGACGCACTTTTCGCCTTTGCCTCGCTCGCTTTCTTCTTCTCCTCCGTCGCCTTCTTTTCCCCCTGTCCCGTCTTGCGCTCCGCCTTCGCGTGCCCCTCCGACTTCTCCTTCTTGCTTTATCAAAATCGAAACTGTCTTCAAACTCCACGCCAAACTGCTAAACAGCTTGCTGTCGCACAGCGCAGTGGTGCAAAACTGAAAGAATTTCGCATATTGCAGATGCATTTGCTCAGCTTTAGCCGAAAAGCTACTAGATCTAGATCAGCCGTCAGTACGACATGGACATACGGCCATACAAGTTGCTGGAAATCATCATCATCATCATCATCTAACTGCACTGGGGGGGGAGCGTGCAATGGGTTGGGACCTGGTTCAAGTTCAACGTTTAGAGCATGTCTTAGTCAGGGCACAGCACGACATGCTACGACTTGCGAATCCGTCTACGATCAAAAACTTATTTTCCTCGTGCTCATTTCGCGATCATTCTTCGTCCTCAACTCCGTCGGCCAGTTCATCTTCGTTTTCGCTTCCAGAAGAGCTAGCAGCGTCAGCAGCATCTCGATCTGTTTCTTTGTCGAGTTGCAGCGCCCTTTTCTTCTTGCACTGCTTTTCGTGGTTCAGCATCCTCGTCTTCGCCCCGATTTTTCGCTGGTACTTCCGTGGCCACGGGACCTCGTGGCTGGCGCATACCGGGCATCGGATCCGCGTCACCTTGAACTTGCTCGCCTCGTTGTCAGGCAGGAAGCGTTCCGGTGGAAGAACGTGCTTCATCTTATTCGTGTACTTCGGTGGTATAATACAATTGCCGGACTTACCATGCAAAAATTCTTCGACCGGAACGCAGTAATCTCCTGGCTCCGACACGAGACGCGCGAAGTCATCCGCTTTGTGCAAGTTCAAGTGCGCCCGCAGTGCTCGGAGGCTCCCACCAAGGTTCACGTCGCAGGCTCTGCATCGCAACACCCCGCCCTCACCAGGGGCAGGCCCGTATATCCCGCCCGAGTCCGCAATAATCTTCTCCTCCTGTCGCGCCGTTGTGTCAGTGCTGAGCTCCACCTGTTTCGCCCGAAGTCGCTGGACGCTTCGCGTCGGCTGACCCGCGGCGCGCCTGTTGTTGACCGGCGGGCGATGCTCGTAGTACCGCTCGTACTCCTGCTGGGACACGTCGAAGCGCTTCAACAGATTTGCGAAAGCGCACTCTACTTCCGGCTTTGCGGCTCTAGCAGTGCGCCAAGTCGGGTAGAACCAGTGCCGCATTGTTGCGTCGATGTACCACGAGCGTGTCGAGACGTACCAAATCCGGCGCGAGTCCGGCTGCGAAAATTCCCCAAAGTCGCTCGTAGCTATGCGCGCGTCCGCACACGCATCCACAAACGCCTCATACACGGAGGGCAGGCGAGATGGCCGACGGGGTAGCAAGAAATGCTCGGGGTTCGCGTCCGGGGTGATGTCGGGGTTGGCGCTACTGATGACGAACCTGCCCAGGAAGGCCTGTCGGGGTAAAAACGAGGGGTCCCGCCGTAGCAGGTGGCCACCGTGTGCAAGACGTGCAAACGCAATCTCGGCAGAGATCGGCGCAAGCTCCAAGTGGCGGCGGAGCGTGTGGTGGGACAAATTTTCGGCCTCCATCTGCGGCCGGCACGTGTTGAAGACGCGGCGCAGTATCGCACTCTCCTCTTTTTGCAGCGTTGCGAGCTCACTCGAAGAAAAGTTCCTGCCGTTTGCGCCGTACAACATTGTCCCCCGAACGAGCGATACGAGAATCGCGCGGCGCTGCTTCGCGGACAACCTGCCGAACCCGACCAGTAAGCGCTGCGCGCCGTAGTACGCCCGCCACCCCCTGTTGATCCGTTGCTGCATGTCACGGGAGTCGCACAAGTACACTCCGAGAAACTTGCAGATCTGCTCCGCCAGCGGCCCCATCTCACGTTTCGAGAGGTTCTCCTCCATCTGCGCAGATGCCAAAACATCCAGTGTGGCCTGGATCACGTCCGCATTGGGCTGCCCTCCTAACGATTCGCCAACCAGGTTGGTGTCGTCGGCGAACTTCCCGCTGCCGACCCGTCTCTCGCCCCGCTTGCTCGCCTGCGACGCCCTCAGCAAATTCTCCAGCTTCTCCTTTTCTGTTGCCGCGTAGGAACTGTCCGTGGGGTAGCGCAACAAAAGGCCCGCATTGTCGAGGTTCTTCTGCTCCGGTGGAATTACTGCCCGCGCGCGCCGCATCGATTCGGATACCACTGCATACGTGAGTGTAAACATGCAAGGACTTGACGGACAACCCTCTTGGAGTCCAATCGGAAGAATAAAATCTTCCTGCTCGCGCGCTTCCTGGCACCATACGTCGCGGTGGCAGGCCGACAACCCTGCCCAGGTGCGTGTTTGCGAAATCCCGAGCCGATCGCTGACCGACGTGACACATTCCCAGCTCAATGATGGGAATGCCTTCCTTAAATCAAGAAACAGCCCCCAGGGGACCGCATACTGTTCATGACTCTGGAAGTCGCGAGCATCCTCAAGCATGCGCCGGAAGAGCACCAGGGCGTCGCTTGCGTTTCTCCCGGGAACAAACCCGAAATTTTCGGGATCTATCAGGCCGTGCTTGACGATGACGGCCTGAAGCCGCTTCGTGAGGCAGTGCGCGAGCACTTTTGTCACCGTCGGAACCGCCGATATCCCACGATAATTCGTGAGTTTAGTCCTGTCTCCCGATTTGTGTTGTAGCGTGATCCTGGCCCGCCGGTACTTGCGATCGACGCGTTGGAGGCCCCACCCGGCCGCAAGCTCGCAGTTCAGTTCGTCTAAAAAGATCTGCGTGCAAGTGTCGTCCAGCGCGTCGAAGACCTGCTTCGACCAGGATTGGGAGTCGTTCCCCGGCCGCACCTCCTTCAGCGCCTTCCGCCACTCGGCGAGGTCGATTGGCCGATCAAGGTCTTGCACACAGCTCGGCGGAAGCGGGTCAACATACTCTGTGGCGTCGAAACTGCAGTGCGGATGTGCCTTCGCGACGACCTGCGTGAGGTAGAAATCCGCCCAGCCGCCCGGCGCAGTCGACGGACCCCGCTGCTTCTTGCACCCTCCGATGTGCGCCCAAAGCGCCCGGAGCTTCGATGGGCAGCCCGCTGGAGCAGCTGCAGCAGCAGGGGCGCATTCTTCGCGGATGCGCTTCTGCTCTTTCTTGTCGGCCCGAATGCGGAGAGCCCGCTCCTGCCCAGTTTCCATCAAAACTGCCTCTGACTCCGACATCGCCTCCAGAAACTTTTGCAGGCCCGAAGGCGCATCGCCGTCAGGATCAGTGGGTGCTTCCTCACTACCGTCGGCGGGGGACTGGCTGGCAGCGGTCTGGGAACGCAGGGTGGACAGCACCTGGTCGGAGAAGAAGGTCCGTATCTCCGGCGTGATCGGGACAACCCCGACCCATTTCTGCCCTTTCCGTGTTTGCCCCGTCGCCCCGTGCTCTACGTCAACCCGGGGAACCGCGAGCGTGATGGTCTTCCCGTAGTGGTCCAGCGCTGTTGTGCCATCTTCCCGTAGCGTAGTCTCGTCGCGTAGAACTTCGCACCGCTCAATCTTCTGGACCCGCCCCAAGAAGCGGCCAGCCGTGATGAAGCCGTCAACCTCGGATCGCTGCTCCCCCCGAAAAAAGGTAAAGCGGTCGTCGCCGTTGTCGCCAATCTCGAAGAACGAATCAACGAGGCGGAGGTTGTTCTTGGACAAGAACCGCAGCAGCGCGTGCCCCTTGGGGCTTGTGGCCTTCGTCGTACATGCGTGCTCCCCGACCGCAAACCCGGAAACCTCGGCCCCAACATGGCAGTTCAGGTCCCCCGCGATGAAGAACGGAAGGTCGCGGCGGCCCTTCCGCCGCAGCGTACGGCGTACGTACCTGCCAAGGTCCCGCAGGTAGGCTGAAACGTCAGCGGGGTCAGCATTAGCGGGTGCGTAGGCGCTGAACAGCGTGAAGTTGCGGAAAAACCCCGTGCAAGTTCGCTCCCGTACTTCGAATTTTTCTGCGAGGTCTTCGTCGGTCAACCTGGTGAGCTCATCGAGCACCGGCCCACCGCGGACTGCAATGCCTGCGCCCGGTCCAAGGCAGGCAATGTATCCCCGCCCCCGCGTCACGTAGTCCTTCGTCGCAGCGAAACAGGGCGGGGGGTGGTCGGGGCAGGAATCTGCGCCATCATTTGCTGCTCCGACTTCCCGCATGATCTCCCCGTTTAGGCGCTTGACACCGACAAGCCCGCACCCCGACTTGCCCCACCGTGTCTCCGAGAGGGCGATGACCCCGAACCGCTCCGGGGCGTTTTGCAGAATGCGGTCACGAGCGTCGACCCCTATCACCGCCTCCCGCACATTTTGCGTCGTGATTTCTATGCTGTCGCAGTCGCCCGCCTGCCCCACATTGAATACGTTGTAGTCGGCACAAGGCTTGTGCGCAAAACGGGAGTAGTCACAGGTCTTCCCGCTGTTCACCTTCTTCTTGTTGTCCTGCGGGGTAGGGCCCGCCCTCGCCTCAGTCCCCGCGTCCGCATCTGCTGCCGAGCCTGCTGCGGCTTTCCTTGCTTGTCGTGCTTGGCGGCTAGCAAGAACAGTTTCCGCGTAGGAGGGCCGTATCTCCGCTGCGTAGTCGGCTGGACGGGAAGCGCGCCCACTCGTAAGCCGCAAGCTGTACTTCGAGACCCGAAAGCCACCGCCACTGCTGGACGGCTGCATTGCTATCCCCTCACTCGCAAGACCGACGACGACCTTCACAGCATGTCGAACACAGGAACTTCTATTTGCGCGGCGAATTTCAAACAACTTATTCTTCCGTAGGCACTTCTTCTTTGCTTTTCCGAGAGACGAGCGAAACAGAGTGCTGCATTTCTTCCAAACATTCGTCAAAAAACGGCCACAGTGCTTCAGTGATGTGTTCGCGATTCCAACAAAGTAGCTCATCTTTATCTTCAATTCAAGCGCCGCCACAATGCAGCAAGCGGCCCCGGTGCGTAAGAGAAAGCCCGCAAATCCGTCTGCGCAGGTGCTGGAGCCCTTTGTCTCCGCGCCGTGCTGAAAAAATACAACTCCCTTCGGGATGCAGTTGCGAGATCTCCGATCTGGGTCGGTAATGCCGGGTTGAAAAAATACTGCTCGTGAGAAAACTACTGGAGATGTGCATGTAGAAGATCTTGCACAAATTTTGACTGCTTCGGTTCCAAAACTGTAGATGTCGCTGAGAACGTTGTAGAGCAATTTCCGGTGATAAAAAAGATGTCGAGCGAAATCATAAACGGAGGGCAGGGTGAGCAGCTGGATCAAGGGCGCGAGAAGGTGAAAGGTGGTGACCCAGCTCCAAGTAATGAGGCAGAAGAGAACAATGAGAAAGTCGACCACAACTCCGCCTAGCGGGACGCCGTCGCCGTAGCGCCAGCAGCCATCGATGCTGCGGCAGCCGCCGCTCCCGATCCCAGCACCGGCACCGTCCGCTTCGCGCGCGAATCCTCCGTGTTCTTGTCCACACCGTCGTCCCGCTGCCGCTTTGAAGCGGGGGGACCGGTGTCCAGATCCGCTGCTTGCTCGCTTCCCGGCCTCGGTTCCTGCGGCGGTACTACGAGTTGTGGCGGGGCTGCCGTCGCTGCCGAGGCCTGGGCTCCCACCGGTCCGCCCACCGCTCCCTTCATGCCCAGCGTAGCGCCTTTCTTCCCGAACAGCGATATCTGTGATTTTAGAGGAGTCATGAAGATCGTGATGCGCATGGATAGGGAAGTACTTAGCGCCATTGCCATAGGTGTTCGTCATATTTGCTGCGTACGTGCTTCCGGTCGAGGAGAGTGAGGTCTTGTAGGCTTTGCGACCCGCAACTCGAACTAGAGATGGATCGAGCACGATGTCGTGATTGGCCACCTCGTTATTCTGGCTCTTCTGCTCGGTGACCACCTCCACATTCGTAGGCGGAGGCCTCGCCGGCTCGAGCGATGGATTGCGGAGTGCGTTACAAACATTTATTACCTGACTCATCCCTGTCTGTATCGACTGCATCATGGCCTGGAGCTGGGCGTTAACTTCGACCTTGAACCCCTCGATGTGGTTCTCACAAGCCCCGACCCTCCTCTGCAATTCCTCGCGCGTGGTGAGCATGTCCTCGCGCAGCGTGGCAAACTCCGTATCACATTGTCCCTGTAAGGTCGAGAAGTGGTCCCGCGCCGCTTCGATGCCGGAGGTCGCCGCGTCGATCTTCGCCCCCTGGTCCTCGACCTTGGCCTTCATCTGTTCGAATTCCTCGTCGCGGGCCGCCAATGCTTCGTCGATGAGCACCCGGACCTCGTCCCGCGTAAGCATGTTGTCGCGGCCGGGGTTGGCGCCTAAAGCAGGAAACGTACCGCCCTCCTGCAAAGCCTGGGCGTTACGCCACGGCGCGGGCGTCGGTTCTGCAAAGGTGAGCGGCTGACCGGTTTCCGTTACGAGTTGGACGTCACGCGCAATCCAGGACCAGTGCTGCTCCCCGGTGAGCGGGTTCCTCCGCTTGTACGTGTCGATAACAAACTTCACATGGGCGCCCGGCTGCAGTTCGCTCGGTCGCTGTCCGTACTTAACGCTGCCGATTGTCGAGTAGATGCCCTTGAACCAGCCCCGTTCGGTCCGCTCCGATCTCCACTCCCCGATTCTCGTCGCGCGGAGGGGCTGCACCCAGAAAAAACCGTTGGTCACTGCTTTCGTCTTGGGGTCCCGCCCGAGATTCAAGATCTGCCCCAGTACATATCCGCCAGGGAGGAGGCAGTTCAGACCAGCAGGCTCCACATCACTGCTGTCGAGCGTAGCACTGTAGACTTGTTTCCTGCCGGTGTAGCTGTTGTTTTCGTCCGCACCACCGAACGCCGGGAACGTGGTGGAGGACGACGCCGTTGCATTTGCCATTGCGCTCTCCTGCATCGTGACGTCGCTGTCAACGGCCATCCTCGACGCGCCGTAGCGCTCGAGGCAGCCGGAACGTCGGAAGTGCCGCAGTCAGGTCGCAGGGTGTAGGTAAGCCGCAATCAAAAAGTTGCGATCAGGAGAAACATCTTAACTCCAACGGAAGGCGCCTGGAGGCTAGCGCTCTCAACTATCAGTACTCAGTACGCACTCTCAGTACGCACTCTCAGTGGCACTCTCGAAAGTGATTAACATCTACCATTCCTTGCAGAAATAAAGTTAAACTTAATATGCTTCAGTACATATCATCTTCTCCGATGCAACGATTCATGTTCTTGGCGCAGAAAGTGAAAGTGATATTCCACCTCCATATCTTGCCCTTGGACGAATCCACGCGCACGCGATCCACTTCCATGAACCCCTTGGCCGAGGACTCGCTCCCAGCCCATTCGTGGGTCGCCTTCCCGGCTTTCTGGACCGCCGCCGCAAACATTTGCTCGCCCGCCAGCGGCAGCAGGCCAGAACCGGCCGCTCCGATCTTCGCAAACTTCTTCATGATTTTGGGTTTTTTGTCCTCGTTTATTCCTCCAGAGTACAACAAAGCAGCGAACAAGGCTTGCTTGGTCTAATTAGGTTGTTTCTAGTTTTGAGCTTTTTCTTCGAACTACACTGTACACCGAGGCACAGAGGTCGACGACGTGGTGTTTGGTTTATTTCCCCGGGGAAAAAAACGAAAATTCCTGTCGTTGACATGGAATTAATGGATGAAAAATGAAATGATTTGGCTTCGGTAAGGTATGACAATCCATATACGGAGACGACCACTTTCATCAATGACCTTCGGTTCTAGAATCGAAACGACGTGGTCAAAATCTTGCCCGGAGTTGTGCGACGATGGGTCCGAACGAAATGACAGCTCCAGTACGATCACTTTGTTAAATCCGTTGTTTACGAAACGATTTTGGTGAACGTCGAAGTGCGACGAGGAGCGAGCAGAGGTGTTGTACACACTACACGGAATCTGTTCAAGTATCATTTCTGCACGAATACGCCATCGACGGACGAGCAGAAAGCCAGTTGTCACGACAGTTTATTTTTGATGCTCACGTAGTTGTGATGTATGAGTCGTGCCAAGGAAGGAGATCGATGACTGAGTAATAGTTTTTGTCGCTGCCTCGAAGATCATTTTCTCGTCACTTCTTGTGGGTGTAGCTGGTTTTGAGTAAACACAGCTTCAACACCTCACCACAAGCTCAGCAGCTGGAGACGACGCACAGTTCGTTGCTAAAAAACGGTTGCACTACTTTTGGTTGGACGAGGATCTTCCGGGGGGAAGCAGGCAATCAATTTGCTCGCGCAAAAAAACAAATGAAAGTTCGAAATCGGAATCATTCATGACTGATTGTAGAGGTTCACTCCTTGTTGTGTTTCCACCAAAGTCCTTGGCTTCACCATCATGTAGTGTGTCAACTTCAACATGGCTGCAAAAACAGAAATTCGCTCCTTGCATGTCGATACGACTCCCTGGCAGTCGAAGAAGTCAATATCGTACTTACTACTTCTTCTGTGATAAAAGTAAAACTGTACGCCTGTCGAAGCATCCTGCCGCGTCTCGGGTTTCGTCTCCCCTCCCCGGCAGTCGCCCTCACAACGCTCGTGGTTGAGAGTTTCTACTCACCAGCACCCATATCAAATGGAAAAATGTCTGGGTCTGGAAGCTTGCCAGGTTTGTGTTGCATATTTTGGAAGACTCGTGATGTCTGTGATGCATGCTCTAGCATGACAGATTTTTCGAGGCCTTTGTGATGCCTCTACCGCATGAGACATGCCCTCTCCACGTAGCACAAACTGGAGTCCTTTTGCTGGTCATGCAATACAAATTTTTTTAGAATCCAGAGACAGCGTCACAAGTTTAGAATCTTCCAGACCCAGACATTTTTACATTTGATAACCCAGATCATCGGGGACCGTTTCTTGCGACGCCGAAGCCGCTTTCCGCCGGTCTTCCAGGTATTGCAATGAAAAATGCCCCCACCCCAGAATGTGCAAAAGTTTCTGATGCAAAGTTTCCAAATGAAAACTTTTTGTCTTGCATGGAAGGACTGCGAGTCTTTCTAATGCAGAATCTAGGCACGCAAGGCATCTTTTGCATAAGAGATCCGGCTGGTGTTGGGCTCTTTGCAATACAAATTTGAGCTCTTCAGCGTGAAAAATTTGTGATGCTGATATATGCAAGACGGGGAATGTTTCTTTTTGAAAGGTTTGCAATACAAATGCTGCCAACTTGTGGGGTGGGGGGCATTTTTCATTTTAATACCAGGATTTCCTCCTCGATTGTGTTTTTCGCCACGAAACGCCAGATCTTCCCTATGACGCGCTCAGACAGAACGAAAGTCTTGACAGGAACATCAATTTGTGATGAAGAGAGCGAATAATCTCGGTAAAGCGTCTTTGCGATTCGCGTAGCAAACCTATGAAACCCCAAATCGCTGGGTTCGCACTCGCAGTGAAAATCAAAATGATACACAACCTGTCATGCAAAGCAGAAAGGCGCACCCTCCGCTTCGGCACATTATGCAAGACAAATTTCCGCGCTACACTGTTCCAGGTCAGATTTTTGTTCCCGCTGAGCATGGCATATTCACAGGCTTCTTCTGGCCGTATCGCAACACTCGCCCGACCGCCTGCTTCTCGTAATTCAAACACTTTTCCTCGGATTCCGCGTCGAAAAACGGATATGAAGTGGAAAAAAAAGCTAGCATATTGTTCACCTCTAATGCGCAAACAAAGACTGAAATCTTTTTCTTTTCTATCTTGCCAAGCACGTTTGTCCGAGCAGGTGAGTGCGCGACAGCGCAAAGAGATAGTTTAGCTTCTGACTCTGTCTGAAGATTTTGAGTCGGCAATGATATTCAGCCAATTGGGTATCGATTTAGGACCTTCTGCACGACCCGACGATGATGACTGAAGATCGAAATATGCTATTCTTTTTTCCCCCACATACCGGATGCACCAAGAAAACGTGATTCGCTTGGGTCAGGTTAGCCCCGCTCGCCGCGTCTTCCATCGAGAGGATCAAAACCCGGTACTTCTTGTCGTCCTTCGCAAATTTATCGAAAATGATTCTCTTCTGGTGCGTTGTGCCCTGCAGGGTGAGGTGCGGCACTCCGAATTCGTCGAAGGCCTTGGCAATTTTCCGCTTCAGGTCCTCCCACTGGACGAAGAGAATCACCTTGTCCTCCGCGGGAATGAACATCGAACTTGATGTTCCATTACTGGTCTTTTTCCCGCCGGCTCCACCAAGAGCTACTGGCGCAACAGAAGAAGCAGCAGCAGCTCCGTTCGGATTCGTTGCAGTTGCAGCTCCGGTTGTTGTATTAAAACCTCCACCGGACGATGTTGTCACGTCGCCGCTCGTTTTTAGCAGTTGCACGATCTGCTTCAGTTTTGAGCCGTACTTCCCGATGATACTGGAGTCGTCTTCCATATCAAATGCAAAAATGTCTGGGTCTGGAAGAATGCAGAAGTTTGTCATGCAGATTTTCCATGACCCATGAGATCTGTGACGCATGCCCTAGCATCAGAGATTCTGCGAGGGCTTTCTGATGCTCATACCGCATGAGAAATGCCCTCTCCGCGTAGCACAGATTGCGCCTCTTATGGTGCTGTTCATGCAATACAGATTTTATGTAGAGTCCAAAGGTAGCATCACAAATCCCATTCTTTCCGGACCCAGACATATTTGCAATGCATATTCTAGCTTGTCGAGCAACTCTTCGGCCTCGTTGCGCCCGAGCGTTAGCCGGCACAGTTCGCTCGCCTTTACGTGCCCCGGACACCTCTTCGGGCACGTCGGGCCGTGGGCATTGCCCTGTTGCCGATTGCACTGCTGCACAAGGTATACATCGGAAATAAGTACCCCTGGAGGTGTGGAAATTTGTGTTGCTCGCGACGCTCGCATAGCAGAGTAGCCACTTGCACTTGCACGGCATACTTAAAAGCATCAGAAATTTTACGAGGCTCGTTATTGCATACTTATTTGCAAAACGACCGAAAAACTGGCTTCCAGCACGACAGAAAAGTTGGACGACCAGCACCGTGGTAATACTCAACATCCATGGTGCACTTTTACAGTTCTTGTTGTCCTTCAGATTTCGCATCACAAAACCAGCCCCAGATACATTTGCAATGCATACGGCGCAGTCGTAGCAGAGGAAGTGCGAGCACGGCCACATTCCGGCCTCCGTGCAGTCTTCGTCCATGCTATGGCGTTCTCAACCGTTACATTCTCAACTGTTGCATGAACTTGTGATGCAAGAATGACAGAACTGAAAAGGGGAAGATTGCGCCAGTTGCATTACAAGTTTGGCGCAGATTCTGAGCCTGTTTAGCGCTTCGAGAATTTGTCATGCGAAGCAGCTTGCTCGTGCCGATTCTGATTGTGCGTTTGTATCATAAATTCGTGTATACAGTTGAAAATGTAACATTTGAGAACTCCATACATGCAGGCTTCGCATTCGAAGCGGTCCTTCTCCATCACCTTCATCATCTCGTCAAAAAACATTTTGTCGGAACTATGCACCTTCACAAAAGTCGTCTCTAGGTTGACAGACCGCATCACAAATTATTTCGCTCTTAGCGGCGAACGTTTGTCATGCAAGCTGCACATCGCGAAGATCACCATAAGACAACTACACGAAGAAGAAGACCTTTTGCGTTTGGATAACGCACGGCGCGCTGGAGTTTGGCGAAGGCCTCCTTTTCGATAGCCTCGTAGTGGTTCACCGCGTCTTGGAATTTTTCGAGCGTGTTTACGTCTCGGTCGGTCCGCAAGTGCTTGGGGTCATCCTTGGCCGCGTTAACAATCTCCGTGGCCATGATCTCCTCCGCCGAGCCCTTCTCCGGCTGCGCCTGCTTCCGGACCGTCCGTCCGTCGTCAGTTTTCACCTCCTCACTTTCGCCGTACCGCTGTGTGTTTTGCGCAAATAAATTTCATGTCGGTTCTGGAAAGGGTCTGCAGGAGGCAGATACCCCGAGCGGGAAGATCATGTCGGAAGTAAACTACAGTCACGAAATTCAATGAAACAAAGACAAACGAGAGACAGCGTACACAATCGATAGGGAAACTGGTGTTCCTGTAGTTGTCGAAAAAAGTAAATAAATACTAGTGGTGGTATAATACCAAAAAGTATTTCTTCAGCCGGGCTCTGCGCTGGTCCTTCATTTCCTCGCGCTTGGTTTCGTTTCGCGTGTCCTGCAGGGTGATCATGTACCCACGAAGACAGGCTTCGAACTTCCGGCAGCTGTCCTGCAGCTTCTGTATCCAGCCAAAAAACTTCACTGTGTTGACATCCATATTGCACAAAGTTCTTGAAGAAGGCCCAAAAATGCTTTTTGTATTTCATCGCGAGGGCGTCGTATAGTTCATCAAACACCAACTGCGAATTTTCTTCGTCAACAGATCGCGCACGCGAACCGGATCTAGTCATGCACATGATCAACATGCTCGCGATTATGCAAAAAGGAAAAGCGAAAAGTGTCAGCACGGAACTTCTTTATACAGAAGTTTTTTTTCACCTGTGATAGTCCGCCGACACGCTTCGATCGCGTCCTTTTTCCGATTATCAAATGTAAAAATGTCTGGGTCTGGAAGGGTTTAACTTGTGATGCTACAGTTGCACTCTACGTAAGATCTGTATTGCATGAACGGCAAAAGAGATGCACTTTTGCTACGCGGAAAGAGAATTTCTCATGCGGTACGAGCATCAGGGAGCTCTCGCAGAATCTCTGACGCTTGGGCATGCATCACAGACATCATGGGTCATGGAAAATATGCATGACAAACCTGGCACTCTTCCTGACCCAGACATTTTTGCATTTGATACCGATCCTTAATACGGCCGGTTTCGCCCTGGTCGCTCTTGGTCAGATCCCCCTCTCCGTGGTCGTCGCGCAAGAAATGGGAGCAGAGTTTTAGCAGCGTCTCCTTTTTCGAATTGGATTTCCGGGACACCTGCTGCAACTGCTTCTTCTCGTTCATGCTGAGCGAGATGATACTGCTGGTGGCCACCCCGCCCCCGGCGCCCGCGGCGCTCGCGTCATCCTTCAGTTGGTGGGCGCAGTCCAGGTAGATGGCGTGCTCGTATTTCGACTGCTGCACCACCACCACCTTCTCTTCTTTCGGAATTGTTACGTTGGCCAAGGTGTTGGACCGCACGAAATCTCGAAACACTTGCTCGTTGTGCTGCACTATCAAATGCAAAAATGTCTGGGTCTGGAAGATTGCGAGATTCGTCATGCTAGTCTGGCATGACTCTTCACTCTGTATTGAGTGGCCACCAACAGGCCCTCTTGCCTGTCATGCAAAAGCGAAGTTTCTCATGCGAAATACGCAGCACAGAAACACGAAAAAACTTGTCATGCCTGGCGGCGCCTTACAGAGGGACTTGCATCACAAGTTTCCAGACCCAGACATTTTTGCATTTGATATGCACCGGCGCCAGCACGGACTTCCCGTACGTGAAAAACGACAAGAATTGGTTCAGCACCATCCTGTTCTGCAGCGGTAGCGTGCCGGACAGGGCCCAGCGGTAGGAGCTCCGGATCTTTTGCAGGCAGATCAGAGCGCGGCCGAGTCGGTCGTTATGGAAGAGAAAAAGATTGTTTTGTTAGTGTAAAAAAAAACTTTGTGATGCCACACGACAGCATGCAAGATGATTGCGTTTGTGTCTATCTTCACGCTGGTCTATCTTGCGTCTGGGTCTATCTTCGTAGGGGGCATTCATTCAAAAAAAAGGTACTACACTCTACGTACAAACTTTTCCTCATCTGATAGTAGTACGTGTGCGGGTACAGGCTCGCTGCGTGCGCGGAGGAAGACAAGGAGGAAACCACGTCGCGCGGCGAGCTGGATTTCAATGCGGCGTACCCCCCTGCAGTTCCACCTGCAGCAGTTCCCACGGCCGCGACCACATTCTGCAGATCGTCCAATTTCGAGTTTCGCACGGCGGTCCGCGCGTTGGCCTCCGAGGAAGGCAGTTTCGTGTCGAAGGACTGTATCACACAGAAAAAAGCTGGCAGGGCATGTTTGTAATGCAAAAATAAATACACAAAAAATCTGCATTGCATATCTGAAACAGCATGCTATGGAGCCAAGCATGGCAGATTTTTCTGTGCATTTATTTTTGCATAACAAATATGCCGTGCCGCCTTTTTTCTGTGGGATAGACTGCAAATCTTGCGCAAACTCCGCGGCTTCGTGCAGTTCGTCGGCCACCACGCGACGGAAATAGAAGAGCTCCAAGACTGGTATAACCTGCTCAAGTGTTACAATCTCAAACGTCACAATAGAATCTGGAATTTGCCTTGCATGAAGAGCATAAGGAACGTACAGAGTCTTGCGCTTTTCGCAATACAAATTTCGCCAGATAATTCTAGTGCGGTTTGGCACTCCAGAACTTGTCATGCGCAATCCTGTGCGAGTTGGCTGGATCATGTTGCACTTCTAGCATCACAAAATCCAGATTCCAATGTAACAGTTGAGATTGTAACGTCTGAGCGGGTCATAACTGGAAACCGGAAGCTGACCTCATCGTAGCGCTGCATGCGGTATCAAATGTAAAAATGTCTGGGTCTGGAAGGATGCGAACTTGTGATGGGTGTTGCGGATCATACAAAAATCTGTGTTGCACGACTTGCAAAAGGTCCCCATTTCTAGCCATACCGAGGGGGCATTTCTCATGCAGAATAGGCATCACCAAGGGGCTGCAGAACCTGTTATGCTACGCGCTGCATTCGAGACTTGGCGGAGCTTGGAAAAACTGCATGACAAATCTCAGAATCTTCCAGACCCAGACATTTTTACATTTGATATGCGGTCCGCGAGATCCCGTAAGTCCGCGAACTTGCACTCGAACTCGTTCTCCCACAGGGAGGACAAACCCCAGTTCAGCTTGCGGTTGTGCACCGCTTGCTTGCTCGTGTTGTTCGTCGCGGCGGTGTGAAAATTATCCTGCTCTTCGGCGGAAGAAGACGAAGAAGAGGACGTGGCTTGCTTCGCCTGCTTATCGAGGAAGTCCGCGAACAAATTATTTCCCGTCGAGGAGGTGGAGGGGACTGCACCAGCATCGGAGGCCGATGCTCCTCCGGCACCAGCTGCTGCGCCAAAAAACAAGCCGCCGGCTGTACTGGAAGAAGCACCGCTGTTGTGCGAAGTTGTTGAACCAAAAGCTGGCATTTTTCCGTAGTTGCCATCATTCTTATTTCCACCCACAACAGATCGCGATTGCGCTTGTTCTGCTTGTACGCCACTAGTTGTATTATACGCGTTCGCTTTACTGGCCTGGAGATCCATTTCTGAGACCTTGCCCACACCGTACTTTTCCTCCTTCCTCGCGAAGGACGTGAACTTCGCGTCGGTGTTGCAGTACTTGCAGAGCTCCTGCACCCGGTGCTTGTAGCCCGGGGAGTCAAACACCTTGCTGTTGCAAAGAATCACGTCGTGGTTCAGGATGTCCGCGACGGTGCGCGCCTTCAGGTCGCTCAGCGTCGCGATTTGCATCACGGCAAAGTCGTTGCCCACAAACCTGGTGATCTCCTCGAACCACTGCGCGAGGAGGTGGGGCGGCATCACCACCAGGGTGCCGCGGTGGGTCCGGTGGGACCCCGTCCGTTCGCCCCAGAACTTCAGGTCGGTGCGCTTCGGGCACTGCTGCTTCAGCGTCCAGTCCATCAGGCCGATCATCAAACTATCAAAGTGAAAAACTTCCCCCCCTATCAAATTGGAAGTCTGTGATGCGGGATTTGTGTACACAAGTCATTTTCTCATGCTAGAAGGAGAAAGATGCGAAGTGTAGTGCTGGGTGGCGTGGGAAAGCCTCGCCTCTTCACCATGCCAGGAGGCAGCTGGAAGTGGGAAACAGCATGACAAATTGCCGGCAAGCGGGGCCCCAACTGCATCTCTTGGTCTTGGCCTTCTAGCAATACAAGTCGACTTGTGTACTCAAATCGTTTTCGATATGGGGAGGGGGGATTTTTCCTCATGATACAAACACGTCTTTCCGTACCCCAGTTGGTCATTCAGAATCCCGCCGCGCACCCGGATCTTCGGCCCCTGCACCCGCATCTCGACGAAGTCCGTCTTGATAGCGCCACTCGCAGTACCACCGCCGCCACCGTCGGCGGAGGGTAGTTGAAGCTTGCCGCCGCTCTTCGAGGTGCTGTTCAGCAGCAAGTTCTGCTGCAGCGCGGCGGGGTAGTTTTTTTGCATATTGCAATGAAAAATGCCCCCACCCCAGAATGTGCAAAAGTTTCTGATGCAAAGTTTCCAAATGAAAACTGTTTGTCTTGCATGGAAGGACTGCGAGTCTTTCTAATGCAGAATCTAGGCACGCAAGGCATCTTTTGCATAAGAGATCCGGCTGGTGTTGGGCTCTTTGCAATACAAATTTGAGCTCTTCAGCATGGAAAATTTGTGATGCTGATATATGCAAGACGGGGAATAGTTTCTTTTTGAAAGGTTTGCAATACAAATGCTGCCAACCTGTGGGGTGGGGGCATTTTTCATTTTAATACTGCAGGTGGAAGAACTCCTTCTTCTTGTCCGCCGCCTGAAAATGTTCGAGATTTTCCCTCGCTTTCGCCACCTCCTTCTGTGTTCTTGTCTTCAGCTCCAGCAGCATGTCAATCGTGACCTGCCGGCTGGCGGCGAAGTGCGTGGGAAAGAGCAGTGGCTGCTGAATCCGCAGGCTGTCGCACCGACTGCTGTGCTGGTCCCGGTCAATCTGGGTGTGCGAAAACTGCCGACATCCAGAAAAAAAGTGTGTAAGTGTAACTGTCTTTGGCTGACAGCATCACAAATTTGCTCTACATGACAGAGAAAACCTGTCATGCGTCGCTTGTAAGGGAAAACACGCATGAAAATAGGACTTCGTGGCTGTTTGGCATGACAGGTGTAACTCTGTTGCATGTTCTGCAACACAAATTTACACTTACTCAGTTTTTTGCTTGCATAGCCGAAGCACGTCGTTCAACGGCTCCTCCAGCGCCTCGCGGGTCGTCTCCCCGCTGAACAGGTTCAGCGTCGCCACGGCGTTCTCACTCGCGCTCACCAGCTGCTCCAAGTCCTCAATCTTTTTCTCACGCTTCTGATCGCTTGCGGACTGATATGCGAGTGCACAACTCCCGCCCCTGCTCCCCCTCATTTGTATAGCATGAACAGCAATAGTACGCACGCCAGCTCGCGTGGAGCTCGTGCACGACGAGAATACTGCTTGAGGTTCCAAAATTTGCAATGCATACAGTGCCACAAGGCAGCAACTGGATTTGGGATTTTGCATCACAAGTGAGGGAGAGGGGGAGTTCTTGTGTACTTCTCTGATAACTGAAACACCATCTTCTCGTTGGGAATCGGCTCGCGCCACTCCATATCCAATGCAAAAATGTCTGGGTCTGGAAGGATGCAAGGTTTGTCATGCACATTCTGCATGACTCCTGATGTCTGCGATGCATGCCCTGGCATCACAGATCTTGTGAGGGCTTTCTGATGCCTCTACCGCATGAAAAATGCCCTCTCGCCGTGGCCAAAACCAGACCTCGTTTGCTCTTCATGCAATACAGATTTTTGGATAATGCAGACGCAGCATCACAAGTTGCATTCTTCCAGACCCAGACACTTTTACATTTGATACTCCACGTTCGCCAGTTGCAGGTAGTTTTTCGTGTTCTCCTGCTCCTGCTCCTTCATCCACTGCAACTCGCGCATCTGCTCCGGCCGCAGCTGAAAGCTGTGCTGCGTGAAGTGCCGGGGCTGCGGGGCCGCCGCGTTGCCACTGTTGTCTTGCGCAACCAAAGAGGCCGCGTCGAATACCGTGGCGCTGGACTTCTGCGTCTTTGGCCAGTCCTGCTGCTTCTGCAGCAGATCAGAACTTCCATCGGTGTTGTTCGCACTACCCTTCGAACCTGCCCGCTGCGGCGGTTGCTTTTTCTTCATGGCAGCAGCTTTTTTGATGTTCGCTGGGTTGACACTATTTTGATCTGCGGGCTGTCCATTTTCCTCCTGCGGAGGCTGGTGAAGATTATTTGCCCGTGATGAAACTAGTTCCGACTGCTCGCCAAAGACGGAGTCCGACGGGGATCCTCCTGCGGAGGGGTTTACTACACCGGGGGCGGCGTCCAGAGGAGAGGACGCTTCGACGAGCACCTTGTCATCCCGACAAGGGTCCAGAATCGTGATCTTGCTCCCGGTCCCCGTCGCCCCGGCCTTTTTCGTGACCGGATCTGCGTCGAGTAAGCGCGTATAGCTGGTGTTGACCTGGTGGTGTCCCCGAGGCAGTAAACCTCCTTGCAGCTGCCCCGCACCTGTGAAACTTGCACTGCTACTTCTGTTGTTCAGAACTCCGTAGCCACTGGCGAATTCCTTCAGCGGCTTGTTCTTCACGACACGCCAGGCCACGCGGGGTAGAACACAATTTTGCTCCTTCAGCCACGGTATGCATTGAAAAACCATCGCGCTTGTTGTAGCTAAAAATTGCACTCAAACATGACAAATCTCGATCTCCCTCCTAAGGTAAAAAACATTGCAAATCCAAATTCCACTTTTCTTCTACTTGAAAAATTTCATTGTGAACAAGATGCAATTTGTAGTACTTCTTACGATGCTTTTGCACTGCATACACGGCTCGAACCCCCCGTAGAAACCCTCACAGATGTATCAAAATGAAAGATCCCCCCTCCCCACATCAAAACGAAGTTTGTGATGCGGGATTTGCGTACACAAATCGGATTTGTCTTGCTGGATAGGACTGCCGGCCCATGCCGAGCCTGAGCAGAGAGGTTTCGGCCTAGGCTCTCAGCATGAGAAACGTCCGCGCTGTAGGCCCAGCAGCATCACAAACCGCCTGCATAATAAATGCGGCGGAGCCTGTGGCGTTGCCTTCTTGCAAGACAGAGGTGATTTGTGGCCGCAAATCAGCAATGCAAATTTTCTGCGACGTACCTTTTCGATATGGGGAGGGGGGATTTTTCCTCACAATAAGATGCCCTTGAACAGCACGTGGGGCGAAAAACCGGTCACCTATCAACTGTAAAAATGTCTGGGTCTGGATGAGTGCGCATGTTTGTCATGCTGCTCTTGCATTACCAAGGAGGTCTGTCATGCAAGCCGTAGCATCACAAGTCTTGAGAAGGTGTCCTCATGCCTAATCCGCATGACAAATCTCCTATTTTGGTGCCAATTTCTGGGCCGCATTTGCTGTTTATGCATGACAGATCTTTGTGTTGTCTGAAATTTGCATCACAAGTTGCAATCTTCCAGACCCAGACATATTTGCAATGCATATCACCGGCACATGGTTTATTTGCTGGTTTGTGGAGTTTATGCCGTCGTTTGATGTATCATGGGTTGTTGTGTTCAGATTGTTCAGCGCTGAGGAGGAAGAGGAAGAAGAACTGGCTGCCTTGCCCTTCTTGTTCACGACCCCGGCGCTAAAATCTCCTGCAGTAGCAGAACTCCCAGAAGTAGAAGAACTTGAACTGCCCGATGAAAAATCCCACATGCAGTCTTCGCGAAAGTCCCCCAACAGAACCCGTGCGACCTGGTTCTGCAGATTCGCGTCCGCCTCGTACGGCTTCAGAACTTTCTCCACGTCCACATCCAGCGACCCGTTGCAGCAGCTGCTGCTTTCCAGATACGCCTGCAAAGATTCTGGCGGAACCTCGGTGAAATTCTGCAGCGCCGTCGATTTTCCCGCGAGGTACGTCAGCGGCAACGGCTCGTAGAGGGAGTTTCCGGGTGTGGAGGTTGTTGTATTTTGTGATAATTGGTGACTTGCTTCTGCTTGATGTCCTTGTGCTTTCTTCTTACCTCTCGTAGTTCCTGACGACGACGCAGACGCCGAGCTTTGCTGCACAGTAGAGATGACACCAGAACTGCTGCTCGCCGCGCAAGAACGACCCAGGCAGTACTGCACAAACGCCTGCCGCTTTCCCGCGTCGAGATCCTCACTGCCCGCTCGCAGGTGCCGGCTCGTAGTTGTTGATCCTGCGAAATTAGCACCCGATGAGTCCTTTCGGCTTGCCGCGCCAGCAGCTGGTGGTCCTCCCTGCTTCTTGCTCTTGTTCGATACTAGTTTATTTCCGCTTGTCATCGGTTTGGCAGTTTCCTTCTCTGCGACCTCGACTGCATTGAAGTTCTCCAGTTTGAACGACTCCACAGCCGTGTCATCCAAGTCCATCGCGATCTTCTCGGTCACACCGTAGTCTTCCTGGTTGCCATATGGATTACAAAAATGTCTGGGTCTGGAAACTTGTAATGCTGCGTTGGGAATAATGAATGCTCTGTAATGCACAGCCAAGCATGAGAAATGTCTGCGCTTCTTTGTGTTGCGCTTGCGTTTTTCGCGTGACAAACTGCGTTTTTGCATGACAGGCAAAAGAGTCTCTTCTTGGACACGCATCACAAACTTTTTGGTCCTGCCAGACAAGCATGACAAGTCTCGCAATCTTCCAGACCCAGACATTTTTGC
Organism: Amoebophrya sp. A120; assembly: GCA_905178155.1. NCBI lineage: Eukaryota > Dinophyceae > Syndiniales > Amoebophryaceae > Amoebophrya > Amoebophrya sp. A120. Next base: position 1,472,343 of record CAJINV010000004.1, on the reverse strand, counting down.
ATTTAATATGCCAAAGTGGTCGTACCCTGTGGCCACGTCCGCCTCCTGCCACAACCACGTCGGGTTCGCGGCCTTCTTCTTGTTGTTCTTCCTTTTTGGTGCCTTCTTCCCCAAGGCCGCCAGCTTCTGCCGCTCCTCCTCCTCCTCCGCCGCCACGCGCGCGAACACACTACCAGTCCTATCCTGTGTAAAAACGTCCCCACCCCAGAGTTGTCATGCAAATGTGCAATGACAGGAAGATTTGTAATGCGCCCTTCCATGAGAGGCATTTCCAGTCGTGTTTTGAAATTTGTAATGCTGTAAACAGGACGAGAAAATGGCTTTGTCATGCGGCTTTCCTTGCCAGCCAGTACTACACTGCAGATGGAAACTTGTCATGCAGAACCCCCAAAACTTGGGGATTTGTGTTGCAGACTTCCCATCTTGACTATGGTGTGGGGACGTTTTTACATAGGATAAGTCCTTGTTCCGCCTGCTTTTGTGGTGTTCTTGTTCAAGTCGGTAGGTGTTTCCTCCTCTTCTATCTTTCGCTTTTTCGTCATCTTGGTCGACATCGAGGTAGTCCCTTCTTCTTCCTCGGAGTCACTTAAAATCTCCCAGATTCGCCCGCTCTCGATCTCGCTCTTGTACAGCGTGCGCAGGTATCAACTGTAAAAATGTCTGGGTCTGGAAGATTCTGACACTTGTCATGCACGTTTTGCATGAGCCCTGATGTCTGTGATGCATGCCCTAGCACCACAGACTTTTTGAGAGCTTCTGGAACTGGATGCATATTCCGCATGACAGATGCCGTCACCGCGTAGCAAAGACTACATTCCTTTTGGTACTCATACAATACAGATTTTTCTGGAATCCAAATGCAGCATCACAAGTTGCATTCTTCCAGACCCAGACATTTTTGCATTTGATAGCAGGTAGTACTCGTTCGGATGCTCGTTCGCATCGTCGTCCTCGTCCAGCATGTCGTCTACATCAAAAATTTCCGCCGCAGCTCCAGACGCGCCGTTTTCACGACCATTAGCACTTTTATTTCCCTTCGCAGAAGATGTTGGACCTGCTACGGACGAGGAGGACGCAGCAGCCGCACCGGCAGCACCAGATGAAGCTGCTGCACCTGTGGGAAAGTAAAACGCGTCGTCGAGCGAAAACGGATCTAAAATGTCGTCTTCTACCGAGGAGGAGAGGAAGTCACCCGCCCCCTCATGCTGGTGATCCCATAGCATCGAGTCGTTCAGGTCCGCGTGGTCCTGCCTCCTGTTTATTTTACCGGGCCCTTTCGCAGAAGCTTCTTTCGCCTTCATCTTCGCGTCTAGCTTCTCAAGGTGCCGGTAGGTTACCTGCTTCTTTGATGACGTGGCTCCTCTTTCCGACAGAGTTCTTTTGCCACTTTTCATCATCTCGTTTGGAAGAAATCCCTCATCATCCGAAGAGAGAGGGACGAGAAGCGTTTCCTTGTTCCCGGAGGAGGTTCTCGACGTCTTATTTTTTTCGCCATTTTTGTTCTGATCCTTCTCTAGAACGCTCTGGTTTATTTTCACAGTGCCAAACTCGTCCTCCCAGGCGTCCTCAGCCATCTCGCGTCGCTCCTTCGCCGTAAAATTCTTCGCATCAAGGGACACGTCCATGAGATCCTTGATGTAACCAAGAATCCACGTCTCCTTCTCGGCGTTGCCGTCCGCCTGCCCGGATGGGTCGCCCATTTTGATGAAAATTTAAATTTTCTGCTTCTGATACTCTTCTATTGCGACTTGCTACACAGCAGGTGGCACTGCAATGATATTTGAAAACAAATCAAAGACACTTCATCTTGACGATTGTCATTCTGCACTATGGCAGCTTGCACATGAGCTACAACCTCGTCGGCCTCCTACCTATTGCGAAGACCTTATTGCGAGGACAAGTTCTCTTATCGTCGATTAGGAAAGTGACTAAGCAGAACTAGGAAAAAGTGATACAGGTGAGTCTTGCATTCCGTCGTGCTAGCTCGTGTCGCCTGAAGCAAAAGTTGTCGAATAAATCTACTCCGCTTCGCGTTGGATAAAACTATAAAGAAGGCGCTTGCAGCACATAACAGGCGCGACGAAGATTGTGGTCGTCCAACAAAAATTTCAATAAAACGTTTAAAAAAATTCTACTTCGGATGTAGTGATACATTAAGGACCACTTGTAGACATCAGTGCGACTGGTCGTGTGCTGTACACGTTTACTCAGTGTCAGTTGTGAGGATCGCGTTTGTTATATTACTTTCGAAACCTTCATCTTCTCTCGTCTCACATCCTCAACTCACGAGCTTACGACGTTTACAACTACTTACTTCCCCGAATCAATACTAGCTTCTCTTCATGCCACAGGAATGAATCTGGTTCCCGTCGTGAAGACGGAACCAAAGACGTCCAAATCCAAATTGTCAAAAAAGCAAGAGGCGAACAGCCGTGGCAGACCGAACGACTTCACTTCTGAGACGAAGAACCCGACCATTTGCAGTGACGCATATCGCACCCCCGCGATCGTCTCCTCCGAGACAGGATTTTATATACTCGCGCGATTCGAAGATAGATGTCTTGAACGTGACTACTAGTATTCAGCAAAATAAAATGTCTGCAATCAGAATTTGCCCGTTCTTGCTTATGCTTTCCAGGCGCGGGAAGCAGAAACAAGAATCGAGCCGATGCCGAAACTTGTATTTCGTATGAGTGTTGTTTTCTTGCGCTTGCGATTGCTGTGTCTGAACAAGGGGCTCTTTTTACGTCGGTCCGAAAAGTCGCTCGGCCTTTTGCCCTTCCAATATTTGCTTCGGGCGAGCAGTAAGTAGAAGAGTGAGCTGCACTGCAGCACACGACGGTGGAGGAATAAGAATGAATTATTTCATGGGGGCGGGTACCTGAAGAACTGACCATCTTCTGGGTAGAAGAAGCAGCAAAAAAGGGGGCTCTTATTCTATTTCTAATTTCAAAGATTACTTTTACTCTTTCGGAGGAGAGCAAAAAGACCATTAAAAGAAATAAAACTCCTCGACAACCTACGCTGCTATCCTATTTGTAATTTTGCAGAAAATTTCCGAAGTTTCCCTCGCTGCGCATCTTGCGCGCCAGGCGGGAAGAGAAACCCTGGCGCTCTTTCGGCAGGGGGGGCGACGCGGAAGAAGAGTCGGAAATAAATTGCTGTTCTGGGAGGTTTTGTTGATGAAAGACCGTCGCGGCACCAGTAGTTCCGCTAGTTGCAGCTGCCCCCGCGGCCAACATTGTTCCGGTACTGCTGTAGTAAACACCACCACTACCGCCCGCGGCCGCCACGGGCGAGGTGGAAGACATGGAGTTGTGCTGTTGTTGCGCTATCGTGCCACAACTCTGCTCCTGCATATTCCCTCTCTCGTTCAGCGCATTCAATGCGGCCGCCGGGCCCGCCGGTGGACTTGTTCCTGTTAGTATGGAGGTGGTTGTATTACTTGTGTTAAACACTGGTGAAGTAGACGTTGAGTTCTTGTTGTTCTGCTGTATTGCCGCTCCTAACGACGTCGGAGGACTAGTACCGGACATCCCGATCACTTTGTTCTGACTTCTCCTTTTCGGCGACACGGCCGTCGCGGGGATGTCCTTGCCCGGTTGCTCCCGCCAGACCTGTTGCCTGTTCCCAGCAGCGCCTAAGGGTGCGTTCCCGGGGTACGCCAGCAAAGTGGGCGGTGTTTGGCGCTGGCTTGCATTGCGCGGCAGGGTGGGCTGTTGGTCCTCGTCCGGAAACTTCAGCTGGGTCAACTGCACCATGGCATTGCGCTCGGCCTGCTTTAGTTTTATTTGTCATACAAAAGAACAAAACTGCAGTTCTTTTTGTGATGCTTATGCTCGTAGTCCTACACGACAGAAAGGCGACAGTATTGAGAAGCAACTGGAACTGCAACTTCGTGGATGTGAATGACAAATGAATTTTTACCTGTTCCGACCGCACGATAGCCCCATTGGCGTCCACAGAAAGCGTCCCCCAAGAAGGTATACTCATGGTTCGCCTTCCGATAGTAATTACCTTGCAGGAGCTTTACGTTTTTTATGCACGATGCTGTTCTTCGTGTACTGACAATTATTAAGCAGAAATGGCACTGCAATGGGAGTGAATTTCTGTGCTCAAGATGAACATGCTCTAATTCTACTTGAAACGAGTGAAAATTACATGGAGAATCGTCTAACTACTTGCCTACTACCACCCGCAACAAGTTCTGAGAAGGGTCAGAAACACCTTCACACACGACGAAGTCGCTTACTCGCTTGTGCGAAGGTGTTCCAGCTTCTAGGGGGTCTTTTTCTTACTAGCAGATTCTTGCACTACTTGGCCGTGGTACTCACAATAGGACGGGTTCCGGGTTGTATATCAAGCTCTTCTATATTAGCTCTGTTTCAATGTTTTTCGTTTGCGCAATAGAGTGAAATTCACCTTGCCTCTCTCGTGACAACAACTGGTGACACTAGCGTGCTCTGTTGGCCCGCTTTGTTCCGTATCTCACCGCTCTTTCTTGAGGTTGCACGAATGATCACGTAGCTTTGAACAATTTGTGCACGAGAGATACGACTCTGTGTACGTTCTGCTGTACGGTGAGTAGTGCTTACAAGTACCTCTGCAGCACGTCTCTCGTCCTCCACACGGGGCAGAGTAAGCTGAAATTACGGACCGAATAACTAGAGACACTCTCATCACCTTCACGGAAATAGAAAAACGAGGCATTGTTCTTATCTCGTACGTCGTGTCGCACCACTTAACTCGAGTACGAACAGCCATGAATACGTATAGGACGAGGAGTTTGCGAGTACGGCAACGGCTACGGCTTTCAATAAAAGTTGCATTTCATGATGCGATCCTGCATGGAAAGTCAAGCAATTCTGCATCTTCCTCATTCCAAACCGTAGAAGAAGCTCCTGTGGGAAATAAAATTTTGCCAACAATAGAGGACAAAGCTTTGTCGAGCTTTTTTCAAGCTCAGCAAAACACCCTGGCACACTTGTGCTTCTCCGCGATCACAGGGTTTTTGATTGAATTTCAAGTAGTATCCGTCCTCAACGACGAAATAAACAACGACGAAATGAACAAACCGCGGACTTTTTTGCGTTTCACAATACCGTGGATTTTTTTTTGTGTTTTTACACATGCAGTTTTTTTGTGTTTTTCCATATGTAATTTTTTTTGTTTTTTTCTATATGTAATTTTTTTTGTTTTTTTCTATATGTAATTTTTTTTGTTTTTTTCTATGTGTAATTTTATGACTATGCGTTTGGGTTTGCATGGAGGACTTGGAGCAACTTGGGGCTGGGGTATCGAGGCGACTTGGGGTCTTTTCGATTGTTCATACGTCTCCTCGTCCAGCTGGTGGCCCAACGACCGAGGTTCCGTGGTTTTTGCTTTTATTCCCATGAAAAGACGTTGTGAAAAAGCACAAATCGGTCGGGATGCGACAAATTCGACGGGATACATGAATCTATATGCAGGTCTGGTTTTGGTAGTTGTCACATGATTCTTGCAATTAACTTTATTTGTTCTAATGAGCTTTTATTTTTCCCAATGACGTGTGAGTCCAAACTGACAGCGGGTCGAGCAAGTTCTACAGATATCTTCGGGCAGGTGGGTAGCTGCAAAAATAGTTGTTCAGAGCGGGCAATACATTGTGTGGAGCCGTTGTGAGATGAAAAGAACATGTGAAAGTATGTAACTAGTTGAAATTGATATTGAATGTGGAAAGTCAAAAAAAGGTTGTCTTGCAAAATCCCGGAGGGAAGTGAGTGGAACTTGATTAACGTGAGCGGAAGTAAAACATGCGGAAGTAAAACGATTAAAATATGCGTAGCTGTTAAAAAGATGAAAAGTGTACTGAAATAAAAACGATCGAAGAGAAAGAAGAAAATCAAATGTTTTAACGTGTTTTCCTCGTCATGAAGGAGGTCCAGCAACATGTATTGCAAACTTTGCACTACGACTTGCTTCCTGTCGCTGTGCTTGAAATTTTGTATTTGTATCATGACCACCCCATCGCTGAGGCCCCACCTTGCGGCCCTCCTGCGGATAATATTCAAACATGTGTAATATCCTCCGACTCAGAAAGAGTTTGTGTCTAGAGGGTACGCGGAAAACAAAAACTGCACTTCCTGATTACACCGGGAAAAGAACAGGAAGCTATCTCGTATAGAGGTCGCTCTCAGTACAGCATGTTTGAACTCTTCTCGGTCCTGTTATCTACAGTTCCGATTCACAGTTTAAAGAATATTGAAAGGGAAACATTAACGTTGAAATTCAAAAAAAGACTTGCACGGATTTGAAGTACCTTCTTGATGTTTCTGCAGAAAGAAAGCGGAACCACATGATGCACGTGATTGAGAGAAATCAGGAAAAAAAAACACTCAGATTGATCGGGTCTTCTAGCTTCGACTTCTTTCTCTGTGATCGCGAAACAGGACCCCTTCCCCGATCAATTCTGAAGAATGCACCCTCGCCGGTTCAGTCACTTCTGGTGACTGCGTCTGATGGAAGCACGGGATCGTGCCACTTACATATCCAATGAAAAACATCACCACCAGACCATATGCAGCTGAACCGTTTCGCTGAGCTGAGGGCCGGCCGACATTAAAGTGAAAAGTTAAGATTTGCAATTGCAGAATGATTTTCATTCGTGGAATAGAGTTACATAAAAAGCTACCATACTTTTTTTACGAATTCAAGTATCGGATCTCTAGGATCTTTTGTGTCGCGGCGTTGCTGAGCAAAACAGATCTTGGAATTGGAAATGGACATAAGCAGCCGCGGGCATAAGCAGGCTCACCACCGCATCCCGGTGAAGGCCCTTTAACATTGGTGAAAGTACTTTCGAAATAAAGTGCCTGGAAATTGAATCTAGCACTTTTGTTTTGCTTTTGTCCGCAACATCAAGTCGGCACATGCTGCAAATGCTTTTTGAATACGAATTCTCTTGCGTGATGGTGATGTTGTTTTTTGTGATAGGACAGCACCGAATGCTCCATTCTGTTGTCGGTGTGTTTGCAGAAGTAGTCCGGATTTTGTCACATTGCCCGGGACTGGCCACTTTCTTGCTGCACCGCAGTGCCGACCCATCATCGAGCAAGCAGCGATCACACATGGGGTTCCAGGCAGGAGAATTGGACAACACAGCAAACTCCTGGTGGCGACCCGGTAGCGGCCACGGATGATCGTCCACCCACACAGTCGTGAAGCAGTGCTTTCTCATCCAGTCGCTCGCCACACACCCAACGTTGTTTATACCGTTTGCAATCAACCTCCTCACCGCAAAATCAAAGGAAGTTTGTCACGCAGATCTGGTCATGTCAGAGCGTGTGTGCTGTGCGTCTCCGGCGATATCGACAAAGAGTGTAGTTTTGTAGATACATTGGGTTTGCATTTGCAAGTTTGTCATGCTGTATTCACATCGACCGAGTTGCTTTATGATGCGATCGTGCTTGCCAATCAGGGCTGGCTGTTCACTTCGGGTTCGGGTTCGGTGCTAAAAGTAAAAGTTGTGGCATCTGCATAAAGCTTGAACTTCTACACCTAATCGAACACATCTCTTCGTCTTGACTTTGTGGTGGGCCAGTGTTACGTTTGAAGGATATTTCTCTCATCTTCGGGTATGTAGGCCTTCCGAGACGAAAGCGAGAGCCTGCCGCGCTGAACACGAGTCGCAGCTTCCTGCTTCTTCTTTTTCCGCTGCACCTCGGAGGCACCCCCCCCCCGACATATCAACTGCAAACGCATCAGCATCAGTAACAGTATCGATCCTGAATAAATGGCCGAGAGTTTCTCCTTTTGTTGGTTGTGCGTTGTTACCAAAAATTTCATGCCATGTTTCCAGTATTGTAGAGACTGCTTGTGCATAGTGACGATGCGTGCTACTCAACTGAACCTGACATGTTTGCAGTGGATAAGTTGACGACGGCGACAATGGCGACTTTTTTCCACATCTTGGTCCTTTTGTTTTCGAACCCTTGATGATTAGGTGGTGTTGCTAACTGATTCCCTACTAAATCATATCCTGAGTAAAAACGTACCCACACCATAGCCAGCATGGGGATTTTGCAACACAAACCTAGGAGTCTTGTGAGTCACGCATGACAAGTTGCACTATGCAGCGTAGTGCAGGTTAGCAAGTGCAGCCGCGTCACAGATTCATCTGCTCTTCCTGTTCACAGCATCACAAATTCCAAAACACGACTGGAAATGGCTCTCATGCGGATGCGCATTACGAGTCTTCCTGTCTTTGCAGATCTGCATTACAACTCTGGCGTGGGTACGTTTTTACTCAGGATAAATCAACCTGACTAGTTGTATGTTGTGTCGTGCCCTTCGCAGAACAGACCGAGGAAAAAAAACAACAAAAATTTGGGAACTGTTATTATTCAGTAAATTCGTAGAGTAAAACTAAAATCCGCAAGACGCACGTTTTTCCCTACTTTTGAGCTGAAATCCTGCACGGCCAATCCGAGAGAAGAGACGATGGAGCAAAAAGTTTTCTTTCTACGAAGGCAGTGAGTAAACACTTGCATTTGTTCATCTTGCACCATCAGCGAATCTACTTCTTATTCCGACAAAGGAGTTCTTGGGGGGACACCTTTACAATGTCCCGCATATCTCTTTTAGCTACTTTTTCTTGATGTACTACGAGCATCATCACGACGTCAAGTACGTAATTCAACAGGAGCACGACCTGTTTCATTCATCCACTAGTATTCGCACGACGCCCAATATCTTCTCCAGCAGACGATGAAAAATACGCAAGAATACGCTGAACGTGTCACTACACTATCCTTTTGTTTTTTCACGATCCTTTCACTGTACGAACAACCATAAAGTCTTCCTGTTTTGTTCATGCCACGAAAGAACGACACGAGTCTAGCTTCGTAAGGATTTGACTTTCCTGATGCGATCCTGCAGTGAACGTAAGCACTTCCTCATTCCGAGCCGCAGCAGAAGGCGCTCCTGTAAGATTTTGCCTACAGTTGAGGAGAAAGCTTTGTCTTTGTCGAGCTTTTTTCAAGCCCAGCAAAACAACCTACACCTGTGCATTTTACATCCTTATCCACTACGAATCTATCCGCAGGTCTTCGTACTATCTGTGGTTACTCTACTTCAAAATTTCATTTCACTGCTTCTATGTACTTCTTAGCGTGCGTAGGCGAGGATCATGCGCAAACGAAACAGAGTTCGGGAAGGAAAATGGGGTAGATGATTGCCTTCTCTGAGAGGACGTTTCGAGTTTCACCGCTAGTGCCCTCTTCGTCGTCAGTACCTGCATCTAGCTTTACACTTGTATACGTAGATACGTACTTGTACTTGCAGCTTGTGCGTGTAAATTCGTTCAATGACTATTGTCGAATTTTTGCGCGTCCATTTCAAACAAAATTAGGACCTGGGCGGTTGCCTCCATTTGGCGTGGGGGAGTCAGGGGGAGTCATCGGGTCGTGGGTACTACTATTAGTTGCTGCTCTAGTACTTCTACTGCCGGGCGTAGTACGTCGCGCGGGATCTCTTCTGCTGTGCGGGTTAGAATTCATCCCCGTACTAGAGGAAGGAGGCGAAGGACCACCAACGCCAGACGAAGAAGTTCCTGTTGCACCACTGGTAGCAGTCCCTCCTCCTCCCCTCCCGGGGTTGGACGATTGCTGCGCAAAATGCAACATCTCTGTCGTGTCTTCGCTCCACTGCGATTCCGGAGTACCATTCACGCTGTTCAAATCTTCGTCGTTTAAGTTTTCTATGTCGTCGTTCATAGAAGTGTTGTTCTGCTGCCGCTGCTGCTGTTCTTGCTGCTGCTGTTGATCCACTGCCGCAGCAGAAGTTCTCGTTTTTTCGTTCTGCAAATCCCGCCACCGCCCCTCCACCCGCACGGACTCAAACGGGTCAAATTCGTCCCCCGGCTCCAGAAACGTGGCGTGGTAGTAGCGACGCGAGCTCGTGTTGGGCCGGTTGTTCATCCGATCATTGGCGGCCTCCGTGGTGGCGGCCTGCCGCAGCCGCCGGCCCGCGAAGTCGGGTCGCTGACCGTCCCCGGGCGCCGGTCCGGGCTGGGGCGCCACCGGCGGCGGACCCATCCCTGGGTGGTACACGCGGGCCGGGACCCCCTGGGCCGTGAAAATCGGAACGCCATGGGAGGACGTTGTTGTTACTCCTGGTGAAAATTGCCCATTCTGCTCTTTGATGTACCCAGTTGGGATGTAATTCTGGCTGTTCATCTGGCTCACGCTGCCCGGACCGATGACCGGCTGCCCGGTCACGACCAACCGCGGCGGCGGACCACCGCCACTGCCGCTTGCACTTCCGCTTGACAAAGTTGACCGCGGACTCGATAACTGTTCGCTGTCGTTCATCTCGAAGCGGTATCAAATGCAAAAGTGTCTGGGTCTCGAAGGTAGCAAGTTGTCATGCTAGCTCTCCACACCTGGGAATAAATCTGTATTGCATAGCCAACAAAAGTCGCAGCCTCTTTTGTACATGCAAAAACGCAGTTTCTCATGCGGATTTCCTATGAGAAAGTGTTCTGAAAAGTTGTCATGCTGTGTTGCATTCGGAGCTGTTTCCATCATCCACATTTTAGCATCACAAGTTTATTCCAGACCCAGTCATTTTTGCAATGCATAACCGGTCCCTGTCCGCCCGAGCGCGCTCCTCGGCCGCCGCCGCCTCGGCGGCCGCGCGCCGCCGCGCCCGCGTGGTGTTGGCGGTCGGCCGACCGGGAGTTCCGGACGCTGCGCCTGCCGCCGCTCTCCGGCGGTCTTCCGCCGACGAGGAGCCTCCCCGGTCGGACCACGTCGATAGCCAGTAGCTGGGCAGCAACGCTGCTTTTTTCCTTCTTTCCGTACAGTTTTTTCGGTACCAGCTACTATACTTGGACAATGCCGCATCAAACCCGTACAGTGCCAGCAACCCGCCCGGAATGGCGACGATCAGCACCAAAACCCAAAACTCCCCCCCGACGTCGTCCGATGATCCCAGCCCCGCGGCCTGCGTTTCTTGCACTTTCAGATTTGTGTCCGCCGACCCAGAACCGTCTAGATTTTCGTCTGTGCCGTCTTGGCCCGCGTTCTCGCCTAAAGAACTAATCAAGACCGCATCGGGGTCGACGTTGGTGGACTCCTGTATAACCCGCTCAGGTGTTACAATCTCAAACGTTACAATAGAATCTGAGATTTGTCTTGCATGATAAGCATGATCCAGCCAACTGTCATAGGGTTGCGCATGACAAGTTCCGGAGCTCCAAACCCGACTACATTCTGGCGAAATTTGTATTGCAAAAGCTGGAACGCTGTGCGAGTCTGTCGTGCCCATCATGCTAGACAAATTCCAGATTCTAGTGTAACGCTTGAGGTTGTGACGTTTGAGCAAGTCATATCCTGCCCCGCGGGTTCGGCCACCGGAACGAGATTCCCGCCGATCGGCTCCGCGACCGTGACCCCGGACTGCAGGAAGGAGCACTCCTGCGCACACACGTCCTTCAACCCGTCCGGACACCGCTTCTCATCCAACACCGTACTGCAGTCCGCGGACACCATGGCCAGAACGCCGTTCAACGTATCCCGTGCAAAAAAATCGCACTCGTAGTAATCGCAATTACGCATGACAAATCTCCCTCCGAAGCTAAAACAGCATGACAAATTCCGTTTGTCATGCTAAGGATATTTGTCATGCAATTTCTACTAGTACGATAGTTTTGCATTTCATACAACGACAGCCCCGGCAACGACGTCACCGTCTGGAGCGCGGTGGTCATGAACCCCATCATGGACCCGGCCGTCGCGGTCCCCATCTTCGTCGCCATCCCTGCAGGCTTATCCAATGGAAAAGTGTCTGGGTCTGGAAGAATGCAAGTTTGTCATGCAGGTTTTCCATGACCCACGCGGTCTGGCATGCACTGCCTAGCATGACAGGCTCTGAGAGATCTCTACCATGCCTTTCCTGCATGAGAAACTGACTCTAAACTTGTTCAAAAGTGGACCTCTTTTGGTAATCATGCAACACAAATTTTTCCACGATCCAGATGTAGCATGACAAGTTACACTCTTCCAGACCCAGACATATTTGCATTTGATAAGGATCGTTTGTGAAAATCGCGTACGTGCAAATCACCTGCATAATTTGCGAAGACGCCCCTTGCAATGATCTTCGCCTGTCGATCAAATTGTTGATCTTGCGCCCTTCTTGTTGGTCGAGAACTTCTTCTTGTTCCGTTTCGGAAAGTTCAAGAGTTGATGCTGTGAAGATCTTCTTCGTCTGCGGAGAAATTGTACTAGCGGTTGATGTATCAAATGTAAAAGTGTCTGGGTCTGGAAGATTGCGGGATTTGTCATGCATATTTCGGATCACGCAAATGGCGTCTGATGCAGGCAAAAGCATCACAGCTTTTGAGCACGCCTCATGATGCCTCTCCCGCATGAGAAACTTCCTACTTGCGTGCCAAGAAATGGACAGCTTTTGGCGCTCATGCAATACAAGTTTTTGTGTGTTCCAGAGTTTGCATCACAAGCTCCAACCCTTCCAGACCCAGACATTTTTACATTTGATATGATGTGGTCAACATCCTTGTTCGCACACTTCTTCTACGAGTCGTCCCCTGGCCGCCAGAGGCCGGCATCGGCGTGACGTCAAAAGACACAATCTCCACGTCACGGACCGGCACTTCGTACTGCCAACTGAAACCCTGCTTGAAGCTGCCCACGATCTCCGGATTCTGCAGGAGCTCCGCCCCGGTTGTGCCGACCGGGAGGGTCATGGACAAAGTCACCCGTGCCTTCACCTTCTTCGCGGTCAGAGTCTCCGGCACGACCTTTTGGAGAATCGCCGCCACCGTGGACGTCGTGGTAGCGGTTGTGGTAAACGTCGTCGTCGTCGTGGAGGTCGTGACTGTTGTGGTTGTTGTGACTGTTGAGGTCGTTGTCGTTGTCGAGGTTTCTGTCGTCGTGCTAGTTGTACTACTCGTCGTTGTACTACTAGTACTACTCGTAGAAGTAGTTGTACTGGTACTGGTAATTGTCGTGCTGGTGACGGTTGTCGTCGTGGAGGTTACCGTCGTAGTCACAGTGGACGTCGTCGTAGTTGTGCTGCTCGTCGTTACCGTGCTAGTGGTAGTAAAGGTGGTGGTCGTGGAAGTTCCGGTTGTAGTGGTTGTCGTGGCGGTCGTGGTTGTCGAGGTCATTGTCGTGGTCGTGGCTGTAGTCGTTGTAACGGTCGTCGTGCTTGTCGACGTCGAGGTTGTTGTCGTGGTTGTACTGACAGTGGTTGTACTCGTCGTGGTTGTAGTCGTCGTTAGAGTAGAAGTGGTCGTGATCGTGCTGGTTGAGGTTATAGTACTTGTGGTGGTCGTATCAAATGCAAAAGTGTCTGGGTCTGGAAAAGTGTAGGCTTGTCATGCAGATTTTCCATTACCCATGAGGTCTGGAATGCGGGACTTGGCATGACAGACTCTGCGAGGTCTCTGCCATGCCTATCCTGCATGAGAAACTCCCTTTCAACTTGGTCAAAAGTGTACAGCTTTTGGCACTCATGCAACACAGATTTTTGCATGATTCAGATTTACCATGACAAGTTGCAATCTTCCAGACCCAGACATTTTTGCATTTCATAGGTCGTAGTGGTACTGCTGGTCGTCGTATCAAATGTAAAAATGTCTGGGTCTGGAAGAATTCATGTTTGTCATGCTTGTCTGGCATGACTGTTAAATCTGTCATGCACGTTACCCAAGAGCTCCGCTTTTCTGTGATGCAGAAGCGCAGTTTGTCATGCGGAATAGGCAACACCGAGGAGCTCAGAAACTTGTCATGCTGAGCCAGCATTTGGAGCCTCATCATGATGCGCCGCCCAGCATCACAAGTTTCCAGACCCAGACATTTTTACATTTGATA